>OX424572.1:144643800-145038800 GCA_949152435.1 Gastracanthus pulcherrimus
GGAATTTATATATATATATATATATATATATATATATATATATATATATATATATATGTATGTTTTGTTAGTTCCGAGAATTGGCAAGTCTCACCAACAAAAAGGGGGAAGGCAACGCGCCGCAGGATGGCCGTCACTTACCCAAGCGCATACATACTGAGGTGGAATCTTCACATCTAGCAACAAACGACCACGCCGCGCACTCGAGGCAGCGCGTCGGTCGCGCGCATCGAGCGTGCAGTAGAGTCAGACGGAGCATAGCTGCTAGCACTTGACCGAGCAAGGAGGAGGAATCACCTTCGGACTCTCTCTTTCTCTCCTTCGCATGGCGTGTGCTGCTGCGTACACCTCGGTATACAGTTGTGCGTCTATTCAGCCAACTGCATTCTGTTTCTGTAGCGCACTGTCTTAACGACACTTAGTATCATCCTGAATTATCTGTTATAACGCATTGAGCAATTTCATAACAAGACATATTGATTTCAGCGATAATTCAAATAAATAAAGAAAGTTTGTATAAATAAAGAATATTTAGATGAATAGAATTTTTTTTAAATAAATAAAGAAGATCTAACTAAATAAAGAAAATTTAAATAAACAAAGTTAATAATAAAATTACTGAACATAAAGTTTAATTTAAAATATACGTTAAAGATCAACAAAAACATTTTTTTTAACAAAATCCTGTGTTACATTAAAAATATAAACTGCAGTTAATAAATTAAAAATCGCATTTAGTGAGGGCCCCACTCAAATGCGTACAGAGCTTAGCTTTTATATGAGCAAGCTTAATGACATTATGAAAAATTAATCCATCAGTATTTAATTCCTTTTGTCATAACATAAGTAAATAAATAAATAAAGTCAACACAGTAATAAGAAAGATAGATAAGATTAAAAGAAAGAAAGATTGACAAGAGTCATTTATTAAGATTAGAATATATACAACAGTCTGTGACAAGAGTCACGTTTAAAGATAAAACAATTTTATTAGATAAAAATACAGAGAGTAAGAATATAATAGATATTAGATATAACAAGATAAAATAAGATATTTATAAATAAGATAAACTAATTGTCACTTTGAAATCAATAGGTGCGGATGGTGAAGATTTCAGGAATATCATTCTGAGAGACTGGGATATATCTGAGGCGCATGAAGCCCCAAACGACCCTTATATCAGGGACACTGTCACCTTGCTAAGATAGGCTGATGGTACATTATACTTCTGGAGGACTGAACTGCAACTTAGGAAGTTCGATAGTTTTCTCTCGGCAGAGGAGAGAGCCCTCATTGAAAGAGTGTGGCCAGCAAGGGAGAGGTTCAACAACTTCAGTCTGGTCTATGTACACAATTCTGAGTACATAACCTAGAAATAAGTGCTCGAATTGATGGAAGAGCAAAACAAGATATTTCTTAAGGGCATTGAGATGATGGCGAGCCAGCTGGTCCTGCCAGCCAGGCAAACTCCAGTCATAGCACATGCGCCAGAATCAGCTGCTGACTTCGTCCTCGGGCATCCCCAGGGAAAGCAGCCCACAACCGGGAGGCTCAGGTACAGGATAGCCTAAAATTCTGCCCACAATAAAATCTGATGTGATTCTGAAGAGATCACCCTTCGTTGAGGGCACATTCACGCCTGTTCAGAGTAATGTCATCGAGCTCTATGATGCGATCCCGAACACGGCTCCTCCTTCCAGAAACAATGGTAGAGACTTGAGGAGGAAGAGACGATCACCGTCAAAGGACGGCGAGATCTTCGAGCATTTCTCTGATCACGAGCATCAGGAACAGGGCGAAGAGCTGATAAACAGGCAGGACATCTTCAGAGAAAAGAGTCCAAATTTTCGTTTTTTGGAAGGTCGAGGTTTCGGTCATCCTGCTGGTTGCAACAACGATAAGTTAATAAATTACGACATCGCTACTAATAAATTACATAATGATAATTTTTCTACTGCTATACTCAACGAACTGGTAGAGTGTTAAGTTAAATTGATTTTAAACGAAAAAGAGAAGGAAAAAGATAACACAACTAAAGATAATAGCTTGCTAAACTTGTCCGAAAAATTAAAAATAGAGATTTCGAGAAAAGATACTCAAGTACTTAGAAATTACAAATTAACGTCAAATTCAAAGTTTGAAATGTTCGAAGATTATTTAAAATTTGAACTGAGAATCAAAAAGCTGATTTATATTTTAGAAAATAATTCTAATATTTATTATGCCGAACAAAAGATTGCACACTATAAATTTAAAGTGCAAGATATTATAATAAACATGATAGATATAGGTTAATAGAATAAAATAATTAACTTGTCTGAATCTAAAGAGATTTTGAAAAAGTTAAAAGGTCATGTTTTTCTTGTGCGAAACACCAGAAACAGCAAAACTAGAGTTTGATTGAGAACTTAGCGATCTCAAGTATTATGCGCTTTTAGCGAAAATCCAGGGTGATCCACAGACCGATAAAGAGGCCATTAATTCAGGCACAAGAATAGTGTATCCAGTATTTACATATCCTACTAGAAAACCTAACATTGCTTGTGGTGTGAATTTAGTTTCGGTGTTGCGAGGCATTTTAATATACGCTGCACAACCAAATTTTTTAATTTGGCTTAAGCATTCAGATTGAGAAGACAAAATTTTGCTCAATGGCGTTCTCATTTCTACAGTCTTATGAGGAGTTCTATTATAGATATACACTGCCACTTTGACTGCTAAATCCCAGTAAAATTGTGGCAGTCCTGAATCGAGCATCATCACTCTGACTTTGTTTTCTAGCGTTCTGTTAAATCGCTCAGCAACACCGTTATCTTGCGGCGTGTCCGGACATGCTAACTGTAATTCTGCGTCATATATGCTTAAAGTATCTAATGTTGCTTGTCCTGTAAATTCAGTACCTCGATCGCATCTTAGAAAACAAAATTTCTCATTAGATCCGACCAGGTTACGCAAGCTCTTTTCAAATGACTCAATACATTCAGGCAGATCAGATTTACATTGCATGGGGAAAGCCAACGCTGCTCCAGCCGCATCATCTAGCAGTACAAATTTGTATTTTCCAGAATGAGACGCTGGGCTAATCGGCCCCATAGTGTCACCATGGACTATCTGTAAAGGTTTTGTCGCTCTCTTGCGTATCCTAGTAAAAGGTAGCTTAACGCTGTTAGCTTGAAGGCAACTCTTATATTCTTGTATTGAATTATACTATATTATTATTATTTATTATTTTTTCAGTATTCAACAAGTTGCTATTATTTTTAGCTAACGCTATTAAATAAGTTTTTGAGGCGTGACCAAGTCTAATGTGCCACATTATGGCTTCAGAGCAATTATTATTAGAGTTATTCTTTTGCAAATTTGATTTTAATTTACCATCCGTGTCTAAGCTGTTTTCATTATTTAAAACATGTGTTTTTCTATTCTGTAATGTGTCTAGAAATTCATTTTCAGCTTTACTTTTACTAGGTTTTTCATCCGCTTTACTATTCTCTTTTGTCGCTTCTATCTTTTCAGAAGTCTCTGTACTTGCAAGATTTTTCTTACTTCTTGTATTATAAAAACTCTTACTCTTTATCACAGAATTATTTTTATCACTTGAATTATTGTCTACAACTAATTTTAAAGTCCAAAAGGGTTTCTTATTCAATTCAGAATCATAAATATCAATTATCTTATTGTTTAAATAAACCTCTAGTCCTTTATCAACAAAGCGCCTTAACGATAGCAAATTGTTGGACAATTCCTTTGAATACAAAATATTATTCAGAATAAGAGTATTACTATCTATCGTTACAATTTTTGTTTTTCCTAAACCCGAGCTTTCAAAACCACTATCTTTATTGGCGCAATCTATCTTAGTTTTAACATTGTCATTATATTCGATAAAATACATTTTTGAGTTACAAAGATGCTCAGTGACAAGTGTAATGACTAGATTGGGTTTTGTATCTAACGACATTGATCCTTGCTTATACATCTATAGAAGGGATTCAAACATTGTACTGGCTATTCTCTACGTAGACGACATACTATTGGCTGGACCCAATGCTAATCTGTTCGAAGATATCAGATTTTGCTAAGCTTAGAGTTCAAAATCTAAGACTTGGGAAGCTCAAAAGAATTTTTAAATATTAAAATTGATAGAGACATAGATAAACAAATCATTAAGCTAAGTCAGACTAAATTCGTCGACAAGATGCTGAATAGATTCGGATTTGTAAGTGTAGACCCATGAAGACACCCATGAGACCCAGTGAGGCTACAAGCCGTGATAGGAAAAAGAGGGAGGAAGATGAATATACGGAAGAAAGATAATCCAATAGATTGTACAGAGAAGCTATCGGATCTCTCTTATATTTGACTAGTGCAACGAGACCAGACATCTCATACAAGTCAATTCCACAATTTACGAGTGGAATATGGTAAAGAGAGTGTTTCAATATATATCAGAAACTAAAAATTACGAGTTAATCTTTCGAGATGCGTCTAGAGATATGATTGCGTATTTGAATGCTAGTTTGTCAGATTGCAAGAACTCTCTGACAACGTGCGGTTATCTAATCAAACTGTTTGGTAATACTGTGGCCTGGAGAACCCACAAGCAGCAAAGTGTCGCTCTGTCTACTTGCCAAGTAGAATATGTAGCCATGAGCGAGACTTGCCAAGAAGCGATGTCACTACATATTTCGGTATCGATTATGCTCGAGAAAAATTTGTATCCAATTATATTGCGTTGCGATAATATGTCAGCGATATCATGTGATAAAGTAAATGACGGAAACAGATTGAGACACATGGTCGAAAGTCGTGAGCACTATATCAAAGAATGTGTTAATAGAGGTTATATTATAGTAAACTGAGTGAAGTCAAAAGAGCAACTCGGCGACATTTTTACTAAAGCTTTGCAAGCTCATCTACATGAAGATTTAACTTATAAGATTACGAATTTGAATGTAAATAATTTATAAATGATATTTACGTTTGTTTAGATGACTCCAAGGAGGAGAGGTTTGATCAGGTCGAGGATGATGAGTCCTGGGACTGAAGAGTCGAAAAGTGAGAGGGAGTGTAAGAATAAACGCCTTATGCGTGCCTCTGCTCGGTAACTTGAGATACTCTCTAGAATTTTTTAAATAAAGCTTTGATGCGTCTAACTACTTTCCAGTCTCCTTTTATTTGTGTGCACCTCACTGCCAAAATCCCAACAGTATCGTTCAATTGTGTGATTTTTATGTTGCAATCGGCTATGTTTATCGATGTATAATTAATTGAAAATTTAATTTCGCAAGCAGCACTTTCTTTAATTTCGCGAACAGGTTCTGTATCTTTACATACATACAGATTATCGAGAATTTTGCACTTATATAATGTTTTAATTGACGTCGGCGTATATGACCTATCGTCAATGCTTATCGCGAAATAATGCGATTCGGGCCAAATATATGCAAAAGTGTTGGTGTTATTTGCCGTTTTTCGTCTAATGGGAATTGCAGGTGCTTTATGCAACATAAAGCTCTGCAAGTCCAACAAGGGTATGGACAGTTGATATATCAACTGATAATTTAAAAAGAATATGAAAAGATCTGAGATTTTAACGATTTTTAAAATCGAATTTAGTTTGTTGGTTTCCGGGAATCGCGCGTCAATGGCCGTGTTCTTGATGAGCATAGCTGAATTTTTAATTTAACTAGACGGCATGAAGTGCGGGTGTATGAAGCCTTGCGAGGCGAATAGGATTACATTGGTGATAATCTCCATCTCTGGCTTGTGCTGTAGGATGCATTCATTCAGCAGTTCGACGGCCAAGCTTAACATAGCTGTCTGCCTATTATAGTCTTGCAACTCTGCAATGTTGCTCATAATAATTTCTAAATTTGATATCTTCCCGTCGGTGATATCAAACTGTGTTTTTGTTAATTTCGTTAAATTAGCTAGCAGGTTAGCTGCTTGCCGTGTGTCATTTGACACGCTGTTTATTACATTTTTTAATTCGATTTCAGCACTCTCGTCGAGTGTGCCAAAACGAAAACGACTTATTTTGCCTATAACCGGGAGTATCGACCTGCGTGCTCGCGTTTCACCTGTTGTTTTCTGCTCCGAGATTAGATCTACAATTCTTTCCGTTTGCATCAGCGCGTTCTGTATCTGGTTGAACGCACTATCTAAAGCTTCCTTATGTAGGCCACTCTTTCAATATACTCGCGCACTGGTCGGATACGTCCTTCCATACTCTAGTTAATTTTTCGCTAGTCAGAAAATACGGTGCGAAGTCGACTTTTTGTATTATTGTCCAGTCCGTACTGGATGTAGCCAACGGGACTATTTTCTCGGAGATTAAACCTGGATTATCGCTTACGTTTTCGACAAACGATGCCGGCTCTGCTTGGCCTTGCCTCGAAAGCCTGCAATAAAAATGTTGAAAAAGGGGCCGATCAATGACTTTACCTCAATTCATAATTTATTCGAGTTAATCCTTATTCTAGAATTACCCTGATGCATACAAATAATATTAATGCTAAAATAACGTTCACGTCAGTATGTATTATGCTTCACGCAGTGTTTATTGCAAGCGCGCGACTATCATCGACGTGCAATCCGATCCGATCCACGTTAGCGCTGCGTCATCGTTTCAGCGCTCGGCTCCGTACGTCGCGATCGTCGCTGCCGCGGGTGACTATCCCGTTTCACGCGTAAAAACAGGATGTTAGGCGACTTCCTAACAAAGAAATGTAGAAAGATATTCATGGGTATTAACAGTTATAAATATTTTGGAATTATGTTGTTAGAAAATACAAAAGAATTTGCTTGATATTTCAGATTTCTACATTTTTTGAAGTTGTCATGTTTGAAGCTTTAAAAGACATTTATTTATCTTAACAGCTTACATGTCTTAGAATTGTATTATTATAGAATACAAAAGAATTTATTCTATTTAATTGACTTTAACCATTCTGAATATTCCAATCTTGTATTGTTTGAAAATACAAAAGAATTTACATTACTTTCTTGGTTTTGTTATCTTATCGGTTTTGACATATTGAGTATTATTTTTTTTATTTTTTTTTAAATTGCGTTATTTTGAAAATCTAAAAAAACTGCAAAATTTTATTCGTTTTCTTTTGAACAAATTGTATTGTTAAAAAGGAAATCCAAAGGAATTTACTTGATATTCTAGTATTTGTATTTTGAAATTGCCGTGTTTAAAAATCTAGAAGATCTTTGTTTATCTTAACAGTTTTGAGTAATTTAGAATAGTATTATTATAATATACAAAAGAATTTATTTTATCATATTGGATTTAACAGTTTTTATTTGTTTTAAATTGCATTGTCTAGAAATACAGAGGAATTTTCTTTATTTTATTGGTTTTAATAGTTTTGACTTATTTTTAAAACTTGCATTATTTGAAAATATTTTTAGCGAAATGCTTGGCTGTCATGTACAGATTACGACCGATATTCATTTATATATCATAGATTTACTTTATTTTTATTTATTTTGGAAGGAGAGCCACATGGCACACGGGTAGGTGCTGAGCAACGATTCTCCCTTCGTGTTTCGGGAATAATTCCGTGTCATGACGGAGCATAAGATCTCATTTTACGGCAACAATTCGGGCTTGGAGGATTAAAATAATTTTAAATCCTTGCACATTAATATGTAGTTAAGTACATGTGCACTGCGATCGAGCAAGCGAGTCAGGCTACAGAGGCTGCAGAGCAGTCCTTATCGCGCCCTTTGTGCGACTGCCATGCATCGGCTAATCGACAGCTAAAGCACAGTCGCAGTTCAGCTCTTGAACTAGTTAGAGCGATACATCTGACGCCTCGCTATTACCCTTGTTGTTCGATGTTGTTCAGTGCTCTGAAGTATTGCCCAAAGATGGGGCCATTCTAGAAGCTGCGCCAAGCGTTTTTCCGAGTCTATACTTATCGTAAGTACGAAACGTACGCAACACAGAATTGTTTACGTGTGAGGACCAGACTCGCTTCGTCCTCATGCCTGGCTTGCATCACCACGAGATTTTGCGCTGTAAGGCATGCCATACCATAAGTATAGCCTGCACATTAGATATCTTCTTTTGTTTCTCGCACACCGGCAAGTTCTTCTTAATTCGTCTCTCCCCCTTTTTGTGTGCGATCGCGTTAACATCCATTCGAGTTTCCCTTATATTGCTCATGTTGTCTTTCCCTCTTCATATAGGCCATCAAAATGTGGTACTCCGAAGAGGTGAGCAAGAGGTTGGATTGGGGCGCCCACTTTAACACGTCCGGCGGGCGCTTCCTGGTGTCAACGAAGGAGGTGACGCGTTATCCGGTGCACTACCCCCTCCACGGCTATGTAAGTTAATATCTTGGTTTTTGTTTACTTTCATTACTATTTTATGTTGTGAGATTAATAAGCGTTTCTAACTAATTTGTATAATAACCTGTGTTCTCCTTATTTGCTACAGCTAGGTTATCGTGTGATTTATGGCACACAGTATTTTGAGCATGAGCGCTCTAGCTCTCCAGCGCCCGTGTATGGTTTATCCGTAGAGCGCTATTTGCACCATTATGCGTGTGGCCGTCTCGAGTTGCAGCGGTATTACTGTCCAAGCGGCAAGGTACGTTGTTTTTGTCTAGTGTGTATTTTCTTTTTGTACCTACTCGAACCCGGCATTAACCAGAACATTTGTTTGTTATGATTACAGCCATTCGTCCTCGTAATGCATGCCTCGAAGAGCTGCCCGAGGATTATCTATCCACATTTACATGACAATACCGTGGACGAGCAGCCGAAGCTCATAGTGATTCGATGCCACGCGACCGACGACGGCGCCAACTATCAAGGGTGCCTGGGATGACCCTGCCACGGTTTTTTTGCTGTAGTGACGGTGCGCATCACCACTGGGGAGGCACAATCCCCCTCATGGACAGCTGACTAAAATCAATAGTGCTTGTGGTTATTGTGCAGTGCTAAGTGTTTCGTGTTTGACTCTCATGTGTTGACAATCGATTAACATAATTTTGTAAATCGTGTAATTATGCTGATATAAAATACATTCACTGAACACAATAACTTTTTTTGTTGTTTTCCCTTTCTTATCAAAATTCCCCTCCTAATTAAACTAAATTTTGCAATAAATTATAATGTACAATATGTTAATATGTTCTAATTGTTACCATTTTTTTCTTTTTTTTAACTTCACCACATTTAATAAGCCACAGTGTAACGTAATTTCAATTTCCATTGTTTGACATTTTCCAGTAGTTGCTTTCTGTTTTTAAAGTTTTTTTTAACGTTTAAATTTAATTTTTGGGTCAAGTCATATTATTTGCTTTTTAAAATTTCAACAGATTTATTTTATCGCATGGATCTGCGATGATGATTACTACTAAGCTGAAACCTGGGGTAGACTGACTTGGACTACTACCTGCTGCACTTGGAGTTCAAATAATTCGTCCACGGCTGTTTACACGATGGCTCGTGTAAACGTAATAATGATCGCGCTCGTAATAATGATCATTTTTTGTTTGAGATGAGTTTTTGGGGCAAGCAATACTGTTTGCGTTTGTTGTTTTTTTTTAAATTCAATTAACTCTTCAAATATTTTTGAGATAAGTATTTTTTGTGTCAAGTGCTTGTACCTTCACTTGCTTTTTTTTTCTTTTTTTTTAATAATCAACTGGCTTTTGATATTTTAATTTTGCATTATAGCAATCCATAATTATAATATTTTGAAATGACCTGGGGCAAAATGAGTTCTGTTAGAATTCGGATAAAAATTTCTTTCATTTCTTTTGCTGTTTGTTTAATGATTTACCATTTTCTTGATGTTTTGAAATGAGTTGACTGGGACAAGTGATTGTATTTTCACTTGTTTTTGAAATTCAATTGGTTTGATTATTTAATTTTGTGTGATAACAATGTATCATTATGATGTATTGGGTGAACTTGGAGCAAAATGAGTTTGATTTTGCCCACTTGCTTTGGAAGTTAAATGATTTTTCAATACTTAGTTATTTGATGATTTACACGGTGAGTTTCTGGAGCCCAGTGAACTAGTATTTGAGAACTCAATTAGTCCAATTATTTATTGTTTATTTAATAAAATTTCTTCTGCACTAGACTTTGCCATGAGTTTTTAGGGCCAAGTAGATTGATGCTTCACTTGTTTCTTTTAAAAACTCGATCGATTTTGGCTATTGAAATTTTTTTTTTATGTTATGATCATTCATGACCATAATATTTTGGGTCAATTATGGGGAGAAATGGTTAGTATCTTGTACATTTAATTTAGCATTAAGTAATTTTCTTAACTATTGATTTTCTGATATTATGTAAACTGATTAACCTTCAAAGTAAGTTCCTTGGGCCAAGTGATTGCTTTTCCACTTGTTTTCTTTTTTGAAACTCAATTAATTTCTAATATTCAACTTTGTATAATAACAATTCATGATTCTGACATTTTGAGATAACATGCGGTAAGATAACTCGGATTTAGCCCATTTACTTTGAAATTCAAAGAATTTTCCATGGCTGTTTGTTTGATAATTAACCATTTCTTTTAGTATTTTGAGATGAGTTTCTGGGCCAGGTGATCTGACGTTTTCACTTGTTTTATTTTTGAGGGCGCTATTAGATTTGCATACTTAAAATAGAGGTTATAATACGATCATACCTGTAATCCCCTCTACATGGAAGGTATATATTCGTTTCGATTCGGCAGTATGATAATGATATATAACAAGCTTTGAGCCGTCTTGTGCGATTCCCAAACTACCGTGTAACTATACGTTCGTGGGATCGCAAAAGAAAATCGAAAAAAGAGAAGGGCTGTTGTTATCCTTTAATTAACTTCACGTATTATTTATTTGAGTGTTGAGGTGGGTTCTTGACAGCCGATGCTCTTTTCAACTTGTCGAGGTTAATCACTTTGATGACGTCATCATTCCTCAGTTTGGCTCTTTTAAGATGACAATCTATACAGATTATTTCACAAGGGCCACGACATTACGACAATCCTTATCATATTTGCCTTTTTGAGGCTCTTTTAATCTATACACAATCTCTCCCTCTCGAAAATGCACCACATTTGGCTTTCGATCGTAATAGTATTTTGATCTATATTTAGCCTGTAATAAATTTAGTGCAACTGGGGTTTGCATTGTAGAAAGGTTGTGAATGAGATCGACGACGTAATCTCCACATGTTAAAAGTTGCTCTCTAGGGGGAAAGCTAGATGGTGTTCGAGCTTTTTGTCCAAACACTAGCTCATATTGTGTATAGTCTGAAGAATCGTGACGTGTGCAATTATAGGCATGCTGACAAATCGACACCCACTTGTTCCATTCACTTATGTTATCTGTATATTTTTTTTAATATTCAGTTAACGTATGGTGCATACGCTCGATGCCACCGTTCGATTGAGGGTGATAAGCCGTAGCACAGTATTTAACAATTCTGAAGATGTCTGCAAAACCCTTCAGCATTTTATTCAAAAAGTGCGTGCCTTGGTATGAGAGCAAATCAGCGGGTGGGCCAAAATAACATATGACCTTTTCCGTGAAAGCTCGAACAACTTCCAATGCTGTCGCATTTTTCACTGGCACAAGGACGCAGAACTTCGTTAAACAATCCTGAACGCTAAGTATGTATTTATGGTCTTCAGGTGAGTCTTGGAGGGGGCCATAAAAATCCATGCTAAGTTTGTGAAAAGGCCTAGACGGCGTGTCTGTGATAGTAAGAGGAAGTATTGTTTTAATGCGCACTAGTTTATTTGTTTAGCATTCAACACAGCCCAGAATAAATTGCTGCACGTCAGGACGCTCATTGCGCCAGTAATAATCTGCCGCAATTTTGCTGTATGTTTTATTTATTCCTCTATGTGCTCCCATGGCTGCCTCGTGATACTCTTTGAGCAGCTTATATCAATCCTCTACTGGGGGAATCGGTAGATTATTCAAATATGATACTGTTAACATAGAGGATCCATCGAATATTATGTTGAAAAGATCAACAAATATTGTCCCCTCTGGCAAGGTCAGAATCGCTAGATCTCTTATCACTTCAAAGGTAGTAATGCTATTGGCACGCATATGCCTTTTCAGTTTCTTTATATAGTCTGATAAGACAGATTTTAGAGGTTTTTCATCTAAATAATTTTTTACGAAAAGACCAATTATATCGATATCTTTACACTTTGTAGCGTAGATATCACCTATTTTATATTTAGATTTCCTGATATCAGATGCCTTCATGTATTACCGCTCGATCAAGGCTTCTTGAATTTCGGTATTGAGGAAACCATCTGCTGTTAATAAACAAACGATGTTTTACCTATAATGAAACGGGTGCTCGTTGATCAGTTTAATTCGAGTTAAGGGCGGCGGAATTTGTCCATCGGGGAAATTCCAAGGTGGTTTTTTTCGCGGTGGCCTAGCATTCATAACGAGGCATGTATCAAATGCACTCGTGTGCGCTCGAGCTCCGATCTGCGTATCTCACACGCTGACTACTTTAGCCTGCGCGTCGTCCGGGAAAGCTATGCTGACGTCAGAAGGAGATAAGCTGCTCTTCTTCTTGCCAGACTGCCAGCATTGCCAGTGTGTATTGAAATTCCGGATGCAGCCTATTTAACGTTTGATATTTTATTGACTTTCCATTTTCGTCCTGTTTATGGAGCAGATAGATAATGCTTCAACTGGCGTACTAGTTACTTTTACGCGTTTTTTCAGCTCTTTTTCCTGGCGCAAATGGGCTAACCCCTCATTCTTTCTCGCTCTACTAAGAATTGGGGCATCGTCGCAATTCGGTCAACGTCGGTTGCAGGCGGAGGCTTGTAAGGTTGATGCAGCTCAGATTTTTTCTTAGCTTCATTTTTCTTCTCTTCTTGGAGGATTCGCCTGCGTCAGAAATCGTAGTGACCTTTTGTTTCTGTTTGTCCTTTTGATTTCTAAGGACTCTTGAATCCTGCTCGGGCAGCTGCTCTTCCGCCTACATTTTTTCTGATGCAACTGATTTGTGCAGAATTCCTTGAATGCGGGCGTTCTCTTCATTGCTTAGCTGAAATTTGCCAGCTTCTAAAATTATCAATTGCACATCTGTCAAAATGCAGGCGCAGAACGTGGTGTCTGCGTAATCCCAGAAATAAATATCATCTTTGCCTACTTGTTACGTGAGCCAAACTATATTTACTTGTTTGTCGTCTGCATAAATATCTTGTTTCACTCGACATACGTAGAAACTGTTTGCCGTATTGCGCAATGCCAGAAATTCGCCTTTGAAATACAGCGGCAGGTCATCAGGGCATCACTTTTCGCGAGGTTTAGCAGTTTCAGATTTTTCCGAGTCTGTTGTGGATATCATTATTTTTTTGTCTCGATCTATGCCCTTCTTTTTTATGGCCCGTGCTGCAAACACTCTGGCTGGGGGTTGGCCCAGCTCTGCTTCGCTATCGTCTTGCTCCTGTTTGTCTGTAAGCTCATAGAGCTCTGCTCTAGGGCGCTTGGGGTCTTCTCCGCCTTCTGGTATAACTGGGTTGCGCGAGAGCATATCGGCATTAGCATTTTTCACTCCCTTCTTGTATACGATGTCGAATTCGTAGCCGCGTAGAGCTGCT
The DNA here is from genome assembly GCA_949152435.1 of Gastracanthus pulcherrimus. Lineage (NCBI taxonomy): Eukaryota > Metazoa > Arthropoda > Insecta > Hymenoptera > Pteromalidae > Gastracanthus > Gastracanthus pulcherrimus. The sequence goes on from OX424572.1 coordinate 144,657,408, forward strand.
TTCAGTCTATTAAACCTGAAGTCTGGCTTGTTGGATGTATCGAAATGCTTCAGGGCTAAGTCATCCGTGTCCACTGCGAATTTTCGGCCGCAGAGGTAATGCCTGAATTGTTCTTTGCCGAATACGACCGCGAGCAACACCTTATCGTATGTGATATATCGTAACTCGCTGCCTTTTAGTGGTCTTGATGCGTAGGCACAAGCGGCATCTGATACAATGGTCCCTTGCGATAACACCGCTCCAAACGCAAAATCTGATGAGTCGGTCGTGAGGATAAATGACTCGGATAGGTTAGGTGCAGCTAACACCGGCTCGCTGCAGAGTATGCGTTTTAACTTCTCAAAAGCCGACCGTTGTTCATCACCCATATCGATCTTGATTCCTTTGCGCACCAGTTTAGACAAAGGCAGCGCTATGTCAGCAAACTTGGATATAAATTTTCAATAGTATCCCACGAATCCAAGCCACTGCTTAACTTTCTTGGCATTCGTTGGCTCTGGGTATTTCTCTACAGCTTCAAGTTTCTTGGGATCTGTACGGATTTTACCTCCCCCTACTATGAGACCCAGGACGGTCGCCTCGCGTTTCAAAAACTTACACTTTTTCGGTTTTATCGTCAAATTTGCCTTAACAGTAATTTTGCTACTCTTCTGAAGATTTTTTGCAAAAACCAAAAAGTCGTCTAAATAAATTGCGACTTCTTTCAGTCCCATACTCATGAAAACCCTGTTTCAAGTCGATTACCGTTATTATTTCAGCGAATGCCAATTGTTCAATTATGTCGCTCATAAACGGGTGTGGCCAACAGCTGCTTACTGTAATTTTAATCAAGGCTCTGAAATCTGTAACTAAACGCCACCTTTTATTTCCCTCGGCATCCATGTATTTGTCACATTTCAGAGGTTGCTGCAATGCGGTGAACTTGAAGGTCTTATAAGGCTCTGCTTTAACAGCTTTTGTACTTCTATCTCTATCTGCTGTTTCAGCGCTGGCGGTATTTCAAACGCTTGGAGCAGAGGCTTATTGGTCGTCAGCTTGATTCCATGTGCAAGCAAACTGGTTGCTGGCAGTGACTCTCCGTCCAACCCAAAAATACCAGAAAACTCAGTCACGAGCTCACACACGTGCTGCAGTTCCTCTGCATTACAGCCCTTTGTATCTATTAATTCCATAATCGTGTCTACCCTTTCTTCTCGTAAATCAGGATTGTCTTCAAGTAACTTGTTCTTATCGGAAATGTCCATCGGAGCGTTCTCCAAATCTTTTCCTATTCAGCGCATGATTATAGCCCGCTCACTTAATTCTTTCTCGTCGTCCTCACCGACGAGAAATGTGCCTTTTGCATTTGAAGTTTCGCACTCAATTAGTTCTACCTCAGGTGTCTATAGCTTAATTGTTTCATTACCGATATTGATACATTCGGCATAACTGGTCCCATTGTGATTCTCGGAGACAAAATTACCAAACAATATGTCTGGTTCCAAATTTTGCATGGGGACCCAGCCAATTTTTACGTCCGCATTAATGACTTTAGTATGAATAATACAGCGCGATTTAGCCGGAATTTCAAAGTATTCTTCTTGCGAGAAACGAATTGTTATCATACTTAGGATCAAACTTATACGAGAGGTGTCAAGGCGCCCATCGTATTTTTCTATGATGTCCCCTCCGATCAGTCCCTCTGTGTCATTGGGGAAGCTGTCAGGGACAACGTGCAATTCGCATAAAAGTCCGTGCAAAACTTTTTTTGTTTTACTTAATGTCCGACTTGTACAGGGGGTGACTCCCGTAATTGCAAGAATCGCACTTCTATCTATCTGTTTAATATATATATATATATATATATATATATATATATATATATATATATATATATATATATATATATATATATATATATATATATATATATATAATAAGCTAATGGAGCTACATTTGATAACAGATACATCTGCTCCAGTGTCTACATGAAAATTGGCTGCTTTATTAATTAAGTCGTCGCTTCTAAGGGTCACAATGGGTGGCTTGCGCTCTGAACCCGCAAATCTACTAGAAACTATTCGCGAGGTCTGTTTCGCTCTGTGCTGGCGAGCCGGGCTGCCTGACGCCTGAAGACTGCGCCAAGCATTCTATTAGTTTTCACCATTCCCTGGCCGAAAGTACCACATTTCCTCCCTGCTCCGAAACTGAAATGTGTCATTTTCGGCCCGGGTATGGTGAAAAATAGTATACGCACTACGGGAGGAAAAGTGGCTACCCTATAGCATGTGTAAATTGCCACCCGAGCCGAATACGAGCAATACTTTTCCTCCCTAGAAGCGTAATATACTATTAAATTCTTATCACTCTTTTCCTACACCGATTGCATTACTGTAACATCATCCTGTCTCGGGTCGCGATTTCTGTCAACATAATCATGGCTGTCGCCTACGCCTTCGCGATGATCTCCGCGCTGATCGTCATCCTGATTATTTCTATTGAACCCATAACTATTGCCGTAATTATTGTTGCGGTTATTATTGTTGTTGTAATTATTGTTGGAACGGCCTTTATTATTATTCCATTTGTGATTATTACTGTGATTGCCGGTTATTTCCATTCGCGGCCTTAACTCACCCTGTTTTTATATCTGCTTCTAATTTGAAACAGTATTTATGCACGTGCCCTTGTTTATTGTAGTATTCGCATTTTAGGGTCTCGTAGCGCTTCTTCTTGCTACTTTCCTCTACATGTATAGTGAGACCACAGTAACCACATGCGGTTGCAGTCGCCGATGCCGCTAGCAAAATATTTGCTTTCGTTTGATTCAGTAGCTGCTCTGTCAGCGCCGAGAGTTGCGGAGCCTGCTGAATCGGCGTCGGCTGCGAGGCCGTATAGTTGACTTGCACGTGCGTCATCGGAGGCTGCGCCGCTATATGGCTACAGGCAAGTCGAGCCCTTTGCTTGTCAAAATTCACTACGATTCTTATCGCCTCATCCAGACTGCTCGGGTGCTCGCTGAGCACTTGATGGTCTAACCGGTGTGTTAAGCCAAATATGAAAGTTGTAATGCATCCGCGCTCGCTCGGCGTTTGCGCGCCTCTCTATCACTATTGCTCAGATTTGGAACAGAGTCAAATATCGTCAGCAATTGGTTTAATAATTTCTGCGCACGCAAACCATAGTCGCCCGCTTTTTCGCCCGACCGTTGATTAGTAACTTTAATCTGCATTCAAATATCGTCATATTACATTACAAACCATATTGTAAAATAAAGTCCGCAAGCAATTTTGCTACCGAACCATAACTCATGACCCTCGACGCGTATCCGCCAGTAAAATAAAATTTTCTTATTGCGGGTTAAATATTTCTGTCACCTGTCGCGCCGCCATACAAAATAAATTTAACCTGTCTGGATTCCCATCGAATTGTGGAATCAAGTTTAGTGCCTGAGGAAAAGTGAGACTGCATGAGCGCGTGTTGGGCACATTATTGCCCAAAGAATGCTATTCCGGAATTAAGGCAGATGCAGATGTTTGCACATGTGAAAACTTCTGAAAATTTATTGTGCGTGTGTTTGGTTTTTGCGTTTCACTGTTTGGGACGGGGAAGTACTGGAGTGAGTATTTTTGTTGAGTGACGTTATTATCCCAGGTGACGTGCGGTGCACTGGATCGTGCGTCAATTAATGCGGTCGTGTATGGTGTTGTGGGTTTTAGCGTTATGTTTTGTATATTCTTAGAGAAATCATCGTTCAAACAAAAATTGACGTTTCCGTGCATGTCAAAAGAAAGGAAATACCTTTTCCAAAATTTCTGGTAGTAAAAGATCGACAATTTTATGCTCTTGCTAATGCATTTTCAATGGATCGATTACATTATTTCTAACGTTCCAAAAAAGCCGAAAAACTAAAACCCCAAAATCTAAAAACCGCTAAAAAACCAAAACATCCGAAGAACTAAAAAAAGTATTACTGTGCCCCCTTTGTATAAATAAAACAAAATGAGCCTCGGAACATTAAATTTTACCGTGAAATACTCGAGATATTGATGCCCACATAAATGGATACAGGCTCACACACGCATACACGCATGCACGTACGCGCACACACACGCATGCACGTACGCTCACACATGCACACGCCCACGCATATAGACATTTTAAAAACCTATGTATTCTGATTCAGCGACCTCGCAAGCATCGACATTCATCAAAATCTTGGTTCTCGAAAAAATCATAGTTACAAATCTTTCTCTTTCAGAAAGTAAAAATACTAAATTTCATAACTTGTAATTGAATTTCAACCTGAATCATTTCGGTTTATTATAAAAGCATATATATATATATATATATATATATATATATATATATATATATATCTACTAAACTACTGTAATCTTACATACGTTTGGTTTGAAATACACAAAATAAAGAATACTAATTTACCCAAATTCATACTGTTGTTCTCGTAAAAAAAAATTAATCACGTTTCAATATTTTAATATTACGAGTAAATAAAATATTACAGTCACAGTTATAAACTAAGCCTCCTAAACATATTACCCAGCAGTGCAAAATACAAATGACGATCGCAATCAAATAACGATCGTAGTAGCGTGTTATATTAAAAACATTAGACGAATTATAAAATAAAACTATACAGAAAATATAACGTTTACTATTACCACTTTTATTTTAATTTAAATTACACCTTATTTGTTTACTTTATAGATGTGTTATAACGGGGTGCTCAATTGTTAATAATAACGTAATTATTAATCTAGCTAATATCCTGCAGGCATACGCCACACGCAACGCGTGTGTGCGGCTTATCGCAGCTCTTACGTTTGAGGCGACCCGCGGCGACTCGCCGCTGTAGCCTTACTCCGATGTAGCTGTGCAGGCTTAGTCCACGTATACGCCGAATCCAGGATTCGACTTCATGCAGAGTTTCCTCGATGCACTGGTTTCAGCGACCTCGAAGGAGCGCGAAAACGCGAAGACTAATCCTTTCGTAACTCGAACAGCGATGTAGCCTTGCTTTGGCCTAACTCGATGCGAGGAGCAGGCGGGTCCAGGTTAATCAATAGCACAACGATTTAACAATCACAACAAAAAGCTATATTCTAAAATACGATTAAATAAATATTCTACGATTACTTTAACATATAGATCAAGTCGCCAATAAAAGAAATAATTAACTCGCGCAGGTCAAGCGTCTCTTGCGTGTTCAGCGCGACCGTCGCTGAACACGCTGTTGGAATCGGAGAAGGTTGCGATCGCGCGTGGTCCACCTTTCCCGTGGGCTGTTCAGAACCCTTGTATCTTGAGGGCACGGCACACTATTCATAGTGTGGCCCTGATAAACGTCCGCGGTTGCCGCGGGCTAGCTCTTACCTCTAACACTATAGAGAGCTACGGTGGGGTGAAGCGACACGCCGCTGACGACGATGCTTTCGCCTTTCTCTCGGTACAGTCTCGCTGCAGCTAGTCCGTATGCGGAATCGTGGAGTCTCCTCTCCACTCCCCAGGCACACTCTCGCACTGCGGTATTCTCCGCGTTCCTCCTATTTTTAGCACCACCAAAACGGCGGATCGCCGACGGCCTCGGTGGCGTCCTTTAAGATGGCGGCGAAGCGTCCCTCTTCTCGAGGCACACGGTGTGAGGAGTCGAGTGGTAGTGGTTTTTCCTCTCCGCGGCTGTGGCCACCCCGCTCCTTCTCCGCGCACATCTTTCCACCTGTAGCCGCGCGTGGGCATGAGATGGCGTCTCATGCCCCTTTCGCGGCCTCTCGTCCATGAATTTTAGGTGACTCGTTACAGTGTATAAAATATTAAAACATTATAAGAGAGTTTTATTTGAGAGGACGTATAATTAAAAAATACTTTTCATTAAGATTAAATTTTTTAATAAAAAATCGAATAATAGAAACATTGTTTCTACCAATTCTAGAAAATACTATTTATGTAACTATAAATTATGTTATATCGAAAAATTTAAATTAGTTTATTAATTTTTTAACAGATAAATATTGTTGGTAATAAAATAATCATATTGCCTCTTCAAAGAGGAAGCTTTGTAATAGTAAAAAAAAGTTTTACTAAAAAAATGATAAAAACATGTATTGAGACAGAAGGAATCAATATACACTATTTTTAGAAATTATCTGCATATGTGTGAGCGTACGTGCATGCGTGCGTGTGTGTGTTTGCAAAAATAATCGATTTTCTATTGCAAACGATAACTTGAGTAAAACGGCATTATTCCTTCTGAAATTTTCCAAAAAGGTAGATGTTTACTATCTCTTGGCAAGTTCTTTGCCTTGATCATGAGGACTTTTATTTTTAGAGATATTCAAGGAAAATTTTTTTAAAATTTTTTTAATCGCTTTTTTCTTGAGTATTATGCGGTATTTTTTAGCATTCAAAGCTCATTTTTTATTTTTTTATGAAGATTAGAAATTAAAAAAACAGATTAAGATTCATCGATTCGTTTTTGTTTTATAGGTTTTTCATTTTTATGATATTTTTGTAATATATGCATAAATCCGTTGTACATAAATTCGAACAAAATTACAATATTACGAAAAATTTTTTTTAAAAGTAGTATACATTTGTTATATTCATAAATAAAATTTAATCAATAATTATAGTGTCACAAAATGTATTATTGTCAATTAAATAAAAATGGAACTTGATATGTAAAAACTTGTTAAATTTTTACACAATTTAAATATTTTTTCATAACCTGTGCTATACTTTATCATTGGTTAAAAATTTTTTTTGTTTATTTCAGACCATAAATTGAGTTGAAACAGAGTCAAAAATATTAACTTTTGTTCATTTATAGTTGAAAATTTTCTTGAATTTTTTAAAATAGATTTTGTTTGATAGGTGCGCGTAAAGAACTTTTTTTAAAAACACTTTTTTTTTATAACAAAAATATGCATTTACACCAATAAATTGTAAGAAAAAAATTTATTAAATAGTTTCAAAATACGGGAAGACTGTAGAGCACCTTTTAGTTTATTGATGCATTTTGTATGTTTTCTTTCCCAATACAATTTATAAAGAATACAATTTAATTGAGTTAAATGTTGTGTTTAAAGTTAATAATTAAAGTTATTGAACATTTTAAAGATTGTCTTAGTTATAAGTTATCATTTTCTTTTAACTTTATTTGTAAAAATGGTCTGCATTATATACATAAAAATATTTTAATCTACAATATTTTTTCATAATCTATTCTATACTTCTGCATAAGTTTAAATTGCAACATTTGAATATATACATATATCTCGACCTATTAAAAAGCAATAGACTTGTGATTTTTATTTTTCACCACAGCATTAAATACAATAAATAATTTCGTATTGGAACAATAAAATTTATAAAGTTTGAGGAAGGTAAGTACCAATGAATTGTCAGCAGTTTCTTGGCTAAAATAGCTTCAAAATAATAAGTAGATATATCGATTTAATTGAAATAGGGTATACTGTCAAATTGGACACATATTTTATATATTTGTTGTACACAATTTCCAAAATTATTTTAAACTTGCTTAAAAAACATTTTTTTGTAATTCGTAATCAAATTTCAAAATCGTGATACTTTCACTAAAATAGCTATAAATTAATCGTTACACATAAAAAGTGGAAAATGTACATTTTTTTGACAAGTTCAAAGTATAGAAAGACGAAAAATATTTTTTCGACTTCTACAATTTTTTGATACTAAATTTTGTTATTATTTTACAATAATAACTTTAAAATTACTGTTAAATATATCAATCGAAAAAAAAGTATGCCTACTTGATGAAAAAGTACATATTTTTAAAAAGTTCAACGTAAAACTTATATTTTGTTATTATTTAACGAAAAGAACTTTAATCTTATTGTAAGATAGATCAATCGGAAAAAAATTTAGTCAACTTTATGAAAATGTACATATTTTTGACAAGTTTAACAATAACACAAAAATTTTTTTTCGTTTTGTACAACTTTTTCAAAATTTATATGTTTTCTAAAAAATGAGTTTAATAGTATGCAATCAGCTCGAAAATCAGTTCTAAGTTCAAACATATGTAATATACCTGCACAATTTCAGCGCGTTATATGCTTGCCTTGAAAAGTTATGGTAGATACAAATTTAGGTTTCATACATACACATTTTTCAAAAACGTATTAAAAACCTATTTTTCTGACTCAGAAACCTATAGAACATCGAGATTCGCTGAAATCTCTGATTAAAAAATGTATCATCGTTACAAAGCTTTCTCTTTGAGAAAACAAAATCACTCCAAAAACTTTAAAGTGAATCTTCTTTTAACATTCAAATCATACAAAACATTATGTAAATTTAAAATTAAAATATTACCGCAACCATATCTTCAATAGCTTGAGTCAATTTTGAACCTAGCATAACCATTCCCATGGCTATACCAGCAGCTTCACCCGTTACAGCATCATCTTGGTAAAGATTGAATTTTAACTGCTCGTATACATCTTGTCTATGCGAGCCCATAGCAGCCAAACCTAATCCAAGGCAACCACCATGTCTGACCATCTATAAATAAATAAGTTTAGTTCAGAAAACTAATCATAGACTATTTTAACTTAAAAATGATAATCACCTCATTTTGTGCATCTTTAAGCTGACCTAACAAATAATCAGTAATTGTGGCTCCGTGATTAGCGTGTATAAGCCCTAAGGCATACAAACCACCACCTTCTGAATATCCTGCACCTGCTCCAGTATCTCTAGGTAAATATGACTGCATTAATGCTAAAGCTTCTTGTTCATGTCCTCGATGGATCACTCCAAGAGAAGCAGTAGCTGTCAACTTGGCCCAATTTGTAGCTCGAGCTAGCCATTCTAAGTTATCTCTGTAATAAAAAGTAAAAAAAGGTTAATAACTACCGTGGGTAGATAAGGTTTAATGTGACTTCATTTATATTATGCAGGCAGGCCGAGTGGAATTTCATGCATGCAAAGGGAATGGGGAAATGGGCATTCAGAGTCATCCACTAGACCTACGCAATAAAAAGAATAAATTTTAATTTCAACAATATTGAAATTCGAAATTTGAAAAACAAATTGAGATTTTGAAAAAAAAATCAAAATTTACAAATAAAATTAAAATTTAAAAGAAAAATTTGAAAAATTTGAAAATAGTTTTGGGAGCTTTTTAGGAGTGGGAGGTAATGTACATTCCCTCCCGCTACAGCAGAGACGCTCGGAATGACCAATTTTTCAGTCGTTTTGCAATCATCGAAAAGAGCCTTTTTCACGCACGTATTGAGAAAAAAGATATTACTTCTTAATTGAGAGAGCGTTTTGATGGTAACAGAAAAATTTTGCTAAAAACATTATAGAAAGATGTTTTGAGACATTAGGAATCGAAATACACTATTTTTAGAAAATGTCTGTATGGATGTGTGTGCGTGTATGTGTGTGTGGGTGGGTATGTGTGTGTCAGTTAGTGTATGTGAGCCTGTGTGTGTGCGAGTGCGTGTGTAAGTGCGTGCGTGTGTATGTGCGTGCGTGCGTGCGTAAGTGTGTGTGCGCGTGCATGCGTGCGTGCGTGTGGGTGAGTGCGCGTGTGAATATGCATGCGTGCGAGTGTGCGTGTGTGCGCGCATGTGTGCGCGTATATGTGTGCGTGCGAGCGTGCGTGCGCGTGTGTGTGTAGTTGGATGTGTATTACTATATTTACGTTCAAAATTTATGTTTTAGGGCTCATTTTTTTAAGTTTTTTTAAGAAAGGGTGCTGAAAAATAAATTATTTCGGTTTTTGATGTTTTTTGTGTTTTTAGAGACTTCTCGATTTTGTAGTTTTAGGTTTTCAGATTTTCGGTTTGTTTGGTATGTTTCAAATAATATTATCGATTCATTTTTAATGCATTTGAAAGAGCATAAAATTACCTATATTTTCGAACCTGAAATTTTAAGGAAGGTATTTCCATTTTTATTTTATATACGAAAACGTCATTTTTTGTTAAATAGTGATATCTAACAAACGTAAGATGGAAAATTTTTGATAAAATATGAAGAGATTAGAAATATGGAGAAGAATATTCTGTAAAATTTTCAAGTCTTTATCCTTTTTTTCGGGAAAAAATCATTTTTTGAAAAAATCTATTTTTTATGTCGAACGATAACTTGAGTAAATCAGCACCATTCGATCTGAAACTTTTCAGAAAGGTAGCTTTTTACTATTTCTAGAGTTCTTTCTTTGCTCAGTTTATAACAATCTTTATATTTCAAATTGCATAAGGTTATGTTTCATTTTTTCAAATTTTTGTTGATCGAGTATATCTCTAGAACGAAGCAGTCATTTTTTGCCAACCGGGGTACTTTTTTTTGTTTTATAATGAAGATTATGAATTAAAAAGAAATTTTGAAATTCATTGTCCCGTTTCTGTTTTACAACAATTTCTCTATTTTACGACATTCTGAAATTGATAAGATGAATATATAACATTATATTTCATGGTTAGTCATTTATCGACTGTGAATTTTGACAAACATCTTTTATATGTATAACGTTTTTTTCGTGAACAAAATTTTATAAATGTATAGAGTTTAAGGTGGTTATCTAGTAATTATCGACCAAACATTCGAAAAAAAAATTTTTGTTTAAAAAGTCCGTTGAACTATTAAATTAGACTATTAACTCATAAAGTAAAAATATTTGTTTTATGGTATTAATTTTTTTTCAATGAAAAATAAACGTTTTACGAAAAAATCTTTTTGTCATTTAACGTCATTTCTTCACTTTTATGCATTAATTTACGTTTTCAGAAAATTACTAATTATGAATAATACTTTTTTGCTTCAAGTTTTGGAGGATAAATACTATATCATACTAGTAAAATGTGTTCTAAGAGTGATTGATATGTAAAATATATTTATAATGAATAATTTCCTAAAATTATGATGAGTTTATTCAATAAATCCACTATTTTGATTAAATCACTGTTTTCTGACTAATTTATTTTAAACTTTAATTTTATATTGACGCACACCAAATTAATGAATCCGTCTAAAATTTTAGGAAAATATTCTTCAAAGTATTTAGAATAAAAGTGTGTATTTCGTTTTTGAACTTATTTTGAACAACTTTATTATTAAAAGCCATTACACGTAAAATTATTGTAAAACTAGTGCTCTTGTAAGCCAAATCATAAAACAATAATGTTTTATTTTTTAAAAATTAATAATAAATTTCAGAGAAAAACAAAATGCAGACATTTTTATATATATTTTAAAGAACATATCCTAAAAATTCCATCCGGATTTGTAAATTAGGTGTGCATCAGGATGATGTTTATTGTAACCTTATTTGTATTCAAATTTAAGACACTTCCTAGGATAACTCTAAATCTAAGAGAGATAAATGGCTGAAAAATTGTAAATACTTTTACAATATCAGTACAAATATGATATGTAAGCATCAATTCATAAAAACCAAAAGTGTAGAAAAATTTGATTTCACTAGAGAGCCACCTTAAGGGGGCTTTCCGGTGAAAAATAAAACTTTCGTAGCTTTAAGGATGACAAAATAATATTTACATGGCATATTTATAATGATATTATCAATTGATACACACATTTTTAGAAAATTTTATCAAATAATATTGAAGTTATTGAGAATAATAGATTTATTTCAGCTAACTAATGTTGAGGATATTTAAAAGACGGTATCCTAAAAGTTTCATCAAGATTGATTATTTTGTTACGCGCCAACAACATTTTGAAGATTGGAAACTTAAATAATGATAAAACAGCAGTTGATAAAAAATAATGAAAAAAGTAGCATTATTTTATAATACGTTAATACAAATTTACGAAACTTTATTATATTTATAAAAATAAATAAAAAACTTTTAATAGAAAGTATAGATTATTTTTAACTTAAAAAAAGACTTTCTTTTATTTAATTTTCATAGTCTTTAAACGATCGACAATAGGCAATATAACGTGAAATTGCAATAAATATCTTTGACTAATCTATGACAATTTTTAGCTTAAAATATAAAATATCATTATATTGCTGTTTCTACTTGTTAATGTGGTCCTATAGTAAATTTTGAAAAATGTGCTAATTACATGATAACATTTTTTTAAATTGGTTGTTATATGTGTTATATAAAAAGAAAGTTTTTTGTAAAGTTTCATAAATTTTTAGACAGTATATTTTCATATACCCATAGTTATGAAGAAAAACCTAACAATATTCAATGAAAATTGATGTTTTTTCAAAATTGTCCTTGCGCATGGGAATGCAAGTACAGCATTTGAAAAAAATTATGTAATATCTGACAGCTGTACCACACAGAACTGTGATCTCCAAAATTTTTAAAAACATAATTATAAAGAAAATTAAAATTATATTGAATTCCCATTGTAAAAAAAATCTAAAAAACACATTTTTATTTATGGACAACACGTTCTTCATAATTTTTTTTTTGATAAATCGGAGTCCATGGTTCTAATGCGAATATGTTGAATAAGATATCCTTAAACATTCAACATTGGAAAACCGTTAATGGAGAAAACCGCACTTTTGTAAAAATAGAAAGAATTTTCTGATGATTTTAAACAATTTTTCTATTGCAGAATATCGTCAAAATATTTTTTTAATAATTTCTATGTTTTCTGAAGTTTGTCTGCGTAGTATAGAGTACATTTAGACATGGGTTAGGATTCAGTTAATGTAGGAACACGCTGGATTGTGTGCAGTAAAGGTCGGAGGAAAAATACGTATAAGTACCTATTAAGTTCATTCAAATAATTTCTATGGCGAAGATTGTCACTACAAAATGATTTTCTGTCTAAAAATGTACAAATTATCAGAAAATTAAATTAAAAAAAATCGAGTTTTTCGCCAAATTTTACTATAGGACCACCTTAAGGATCGTTATAAGTTGGACGTGGGGATAGGAGGAGAGGGGAGAATATGGGTTGTATCCCTTTCCAGAATGTCACCGTAAAGCATGAAAATAATCTTAAATTCAATTTTACATAAATACGAACCATTAAAAATTTGATTTTATTATTATTATACTTAATTTGCATGCTTTAATCAATATAAATTATTATAATTTTGCTTGCATAGAAAAGTGTTTAAATATAGAATATCTGTGGGAAAATTAAAGAGAATTGGCTAAAAATTATTCAATATAACTTACAAAATAGTACTTTTATCGTAGAACAAAAATAACCGTCTAAGTTTAAGGGAGCAGGGCTGGGTTAAACCCAAAAATAGACTTTTTCTACGTGTCCAGAAAACTACTTATTTTTAAAAGCAATCATTCTGAAATTTTTTGTGCTGTTAAAACACAATAATATCTTAAATTTTACCATAATAAAACCTCAAAATCTTGATCCTACACGTCACAATAAATCATTATTTTCAATTCCTTATATATTAAAGGAACTTTGATCCTCACACGATTCAAGATGACATGATGAACGAAAATTTTTTCTTCGACGATTATTTGACTCCCATTGACATGTATTACAAAAAGAGCGGTGCACTTTTTCGTTCAATTTTTTTTTATTATTCTTTGTCGTAGACCCAATCAATTTTTTAAAAAATATTAAAAGAATTGTTTCAAAAATTCAGTTATATCTCTAAAATAAAGCATAGAAATTTTTTTAACGAGAAAGTGCTCCGCTCTTTTTGCATTACATGTCAAAAAAAGTAGAATAACCGTGGAAAAAAAAATTTCGTTCACCATGTCACCTCGAATTGTGGGATGATCAAAGTTCCTTTAATAAATAAAGTATTGAAAATAATTATTTATTGCGACGTGTCGGATCAAGATTCTGACGTTTTATAATGGTAAAGACATTATTATGTTATGATAGCATAGAATTTTTCAGAATGATTGCTTTTAAACATAAAAAGTTTTCTGACTCTTAAAAAGAAAGTCTTTTTTTGGGTTTAACCCAGGCCTGCTCCCTTAAAGAAAGAAGCTACTGATTATTGGTCAAAAAATCGATTTCTTTAAAGTGATAAAACACTTATTTAACCCTTTTTCTTTTGAAAGTAAAACGTTTTACGCGAAAGTAACTTTTTTTCGACTTATTTGAAATTGTAGATAAATGGTTGATCTTGTTATTTTTATTGATATTTATGCTTAAACTCATTTTTCTCAAAACTTAATTTTCCTAACTTACTTTGTAAGCCTGCACATCAGTTCTTCGTGAATCACGCTAAAAATTTGCGTGCTTTCGTTTCATCATATTTTTAAAAAATTTAAAGAGAGTTTTTTTATTATTATTACATAAAATATCATTTTTAAAAATATAAGTTAATATTAAAATACTGCTTATATCGCAAACAATAAATTGTTCATATAGAATATAACCTCAGAATAGTTAAAAAATATTATTTAAAAATATTGCTCTTTAAATGTCTTAATTTTAGCATGAAATGTTCATAAAAAAATGTATACCAATCCATCATAACCCTTTGCGCACAGTGATAATCAAACATATGTCTGTTTTTACAGGTTTTTTAAAAATGGCTACTTCAAAAGGTGGTGAATTTGAACAAAACCAGTCTAAACTGTCTATAAGGTAATATGGAAAACCGTAATTAAAATAAAATAAATATTGAATTTAAGTTGAAAAAATGATGAATTATGTTTTGTTATTTTTGGTTGTATCTGTTTATTAATTACAAACAGATATAATTGAATTAATTTTTTAGAACAAGAAATATAATATTATTTTTATATTTAACAGACATCATTGTAAAAAGATTTTGACAATAATTAATTGATTTTATCTTCAATTTCACAATTCTAAAACCTCAAATATTCATCCTAAAGGTCACGATAAATCACTATTGTCAATACCAAATTTTCTGGAAGAATTTTGGGGAGTTCACGATTCTAGGTGACATGATGAACAAAAATTAGTTGTTCGACGGTTATTTGAATCCTTTTGCCATGTACAAAAACTAAGCAAAGCACTTTTACCTTAATTTTTTTATAATCTTTTTTCAGAAATCCAGCAATTAATAAAATTCCAATTATTAATAAAAATTTTCTAAAGAATTAATGGGATCTTCGAAAAAAATTATTAAACAAATTTTAAGGAAAAAGTGTTTCGCTTATTTTTTAGTACATGTTAATCGGACTCGAATAAACCGTAAAGTTCCTTCTACAGAATATTCTTGAAAATCGATATCGTTGAGTTCTCATTTCCACCAGAGAGCAATATAGTCATTCAACCTATTCAAAACAAGATGCCCAAAGGGGAAGAACCTACAAAGCTTAAATAATAGATATGAAACATCAGTAATTCGAAATTAAACTGCCAAAAAAGAATTGAAACCTGTAAATATCGTTTTTTATTCCTGTTTAATAAAACCTTGATTAACTCAGAATTAAGAATCCGATTATTTATCTGATTCAAATTGGGACTGGCGATGAAGCTTTTGACGGATCAACTTGAAATTCTGTATGTTGCTTCATTGTGTAAACAAAAAAGATACGTAAGCTTTTTAATAATTATAAAAGTTTTCAAGGTTAAACCTACAATTATTAAACAAAAGCACGAAAAAATTGATTTTTTATGGTTCTGTTTGGTCTAACAGGTGCAGTTATTCTTTATTATGAGATTAGAAATAAAATCCCTATGTATTTTTCTTCATTTTGCATCTCAGAACATATATACCTCGAAACTTTTGACCAATATAAGTATTTCATCGTCAAAAACATTTGCAAAATTGCTAATTTTTAAGCAATTTTTAAGAAAATGTTGTTTTTTTCTAGCATATAGCGGTATTTTTAGGCTCATAACGTCACCTTTTCCTAGATTTTACATACGTCAGTAGTATTGATACTAAGTGGCTAGACTCGAGGGGTGGGGGCATTAGCGCTAGTGGTGGCTAGTATCAGACCCTCTAGCGCGACGGAGGTAGTGGGGGAGGGGTAAGAGTGTGTTTTTAGTGTGCCGCCGGTGTATGCAGATGTGGACATTGTGGTGTACTGTCAGTGTATGCAAGAGTGAGTGTACCTGTGCGGGTGGCATTGCAGGTATTATGAAAGCGGCACCGAGAGTTATGAGAGGGTGATGGGTACCGCTCCGCTATCCTTTTTAACTTTAGCGGCAAGTTCGCGCGGCGTATGCGGCTACGTAAAGTAGGCTTCGGAAAGTGAGCGCGCCACGTGCGTGGCTACTTAAAGGTGGCTTCGGGAAATGTACATTCGAAGGCCTATGTAAACGGCACAAGATTGGTGAATTCTTTTTGGCTACAGATTGGCTGTGTAGAGTTAAGATAGGAGAGTTGGAATTTCTGACGGGGGTTTGAAGGAGCCACTCTGCTGATTCTTCTTATATATAGTGGAAGTACAAGCATCCTGTGAAAGAGGCTGGATTCCGAATAAGGGAGCAAAATAAGCATACATCTTCATGATTTTAAAATTCCGATGAAAATAATAGGATAATAAAAGTGGTTGGATAAGAGAAGTGCGCCAGGATTTTTTTGACTAGGTAGGAACTAACTGTATAAGTTGCTGTAATTTATTTATAAGTATCGAGCATATTTTAGATGTTAAAAGAATTTGAAAGCAAATGATATTTAAAGTATATTTTATAAAATAAAAGAGAAGTAACATTTTGAAAGAAGAAGTTTAGTACAAATGTTATTTAAAAAAAACTTGAATTTTTAGGTGATTAAAGAGTAAAGTGCGAGGATAGGACAATAAAATGTAGAAAAACAAAATATAATAAAATGTTCTTTGTATTTAAATTTGTTGTGGATTATGATTACAGAAAATTGTATAGATTTCGTCGTGAAAAATATCGCTGTGTAATGTGATTATTTATATAAAAACAATATCAAAGTAATATAATGTCAAAATATCTTCTAATTTATCAAGTAAAAGTTCCTTACACAAATTTAGTTCACTCAACACACGTTCTAGACGTCTAAATCTAGCATTCACACATAATAAAAATTTTTAAACCATCAAATGTACGCTCTTGCATATTAATAGATGGTAACACGGCTCTCTTTTTTTCGGGATGTACAATGAATCTTCACTGTATATCACTGGATCAAGTTCGCAAAACATCACTGACTTGAGTTCGTAAGAAGTTGTCAGCATTATGTCGATTTTCTTCAATTTTATTCTTTCTTGTTGTTGAATGCACAGTGTTGCACTACTCGGCTTAAAATATTGGTCAATCTTCCCAAGTGTCGACTTCCAAACCAAGGCCTCGAGAATAATGTGAATTTTTAAGTTGTATCACAGGTTGATATTTTTGCGTCGACTCGTTGTACTCTAAACCAACTAGAAGATGTTTGGTTCGGGAATTGTTCAACTGGTACGTGGTGGCATAGAGTAGAGGTCGATGTAAAATTTTAATATTGGTATTGAATTCTTCTCTCGTAACACTCTGTGTCTCTTGATTTTCAAGTAAAAGAGCTTCAGCCATAACTGCAGAGCAAAGTACACAATTAACTTTTCATAGACGAAAAACTGACGTTCACAGAGATAGATAGAGAGATAGAGAGAGAGCGAGAGAGAGAGAGAGAGATAATCAAGTATGTGAGGCTGGTGGCCGTTTCACGGTTCACGGTAAACTAGCCCTTCTTTTCATCACAATGGACGCGACACCTGCAAGATGCTGGAGCGAAGACGGTAACGGAAGGGGGATGCCGCGTGATCCAGTACTGGCGCTAAGACGAGCCTGGGCCTCAGTGTACGTTAACAATAACGGCAACCGGCCTCGTCCACACCTTCGGAAGTCGGTCTGCTGGATAGACCCCCACTGTTTACGCTGGTATGCCCCTTAATACCCGTTACATCTAGAGTGAGTTCATCGTAGGGCTTTGAGTAGTAAGGCACAGAAATGTTATCCCCACTCTTTGAACTCGTAGAGGCGTCACCTACTTTTGCTTTCTCAGATATTTCGGGCATACATTTAGTTTTCTTAGAGTTGGTTAGATATTACTTATATACAAAGTTTTTCGCAACCATATATGCAATTTATACACATAAGTCAAAGCACATGAAAAATATTCTGCTTTTTTCCGTGATATGCAGCAAAGTAATCGTCTGTCTGTGACAAATTCTTATATGCAGGACAACTGTACTTTGTATGAACATGGTGATTTCACTATCCAATGCGAGACAAAATTACAATGAAAAGCAAGCACAGCGATTTTTTTCGGTAAAAATACACCCTCCTTGTCATGGAATGCTTGTATTTCAACTATGTAGTCAAGTCTCTCCATTGCGACTACAAACAAGCAACACTGATTTTTTCAAGAAACAGAGAAGGGTGGAATCCACGTGATGCCCTTTCAACACCTAGAGATGCACTGTCTTCTCATTCCCCTCTCGAATATTAGGCAAACACCACTCCTCAACTAGACTACCCTCTCCATTATTTTCTCGGAGGAGGAGGAGGAGCTTACGAGTTGTAGTCCAAAATAATGTGTCGAGTAGAGCGAGCTCGAAAATATTATCAAACTCGGCGTACGCGATACAGTTTATCGTACATGTTAAGGGATTATCAAATCGTACTTCTATACGTATATTTCCGTATCGAACTAAAGACCAGTGCGTATTGCAGTGCGTAGAGATGTCTGATGTAAGATCAAACGCAAACAGACAAAATCCGTTAGCATAGTCATTTCTACCTATATCGTTACCTCTGTTTAAATTGTGTATTCCGGTGCCTGAATATAGTGTGTGGTAAGAATCAATATAAAGTGGTGATGCTGTGTTAAATTTTGGCTGTAATGGTTTGGTTGGTATCTGAGTGCCATCAGCGTACAGCGAAAAAAAATAGTTAATGCCAACATTTTGAAAGTTAAAAGGATTCAGCTTTCTATCACCATTGAACGCCTTATTATCTAAGAATCCTACGATCAGTCTCTTTGACAACTGTCCGATAATAACATTGTCTAAACAGTTACCAAGTATATCACTGTGCATAGTAAAAGACTTCACTTCTACGCGAGTCAGGGGGTATTTCGCAGTTGTTGTGGCTAATGTTTTAACATGAGCTACTAAAACGCCTGGATTTATTTTAGCGCGTCGCACAATTATACTTGCTTCTGATATATGAACACTGTAATTATTGTCTGATGCATCCATTAAACATAATTCATTCTTTGAACGTATTAAGCGAATTCTTACATTGATTGCATTTAAAAAAGTCTATCTTACGAAAAGATATCCGCGGAGAGTCTTTCCAGTAACTCTATAGACTTTCCCTTGCTTTTAAATGACTGACTTTGCAAAAAAGACCGTCATTATCATTGCCTTTTCCAGGGTGAACCAGCGAAATCACTAGTTTTTGATTGAAAAAGACATCCACTTGACTAAACATGGAGTGTAAAAAGTTGTTTGCAGGTGCTACAAGCGTATCTTTGTCCGTGTGGTATGGTGTTAGCTGTATGTTGAGCCTGGTCATCGTATGCACCAGATCTATATACTCTTCGCCTGCTCCGGCGATTAAAAATTCGAGTGGTGCTTGATCGGAAAGAGAAGAAATAGGCTTCCATTCCACACACGATGACGATTCAATAGTAGTTTGTGTCATAGGCAATGTAAAAAATCAAGCTCCAATTTCACAGTTGATTTATGTAAGAACGAAATTTTATTATTATTTATAGTCAAAAATATCTTAAATTTTTTGTTTACTAGATTTTCCACGACTTATTTTCAATGGTTTATTCACTGTTTTCTATTTTTTCTTGTTATGTTTTCTCTTAACCAATCATTTAACTGATTTTTTTTATCTTTCTTTGAATGCTTCTCTTTTCTCGAGTTCTTACGTAGCGGAGACAGGGGCAAAGTGAGCCTAAAAAAGTTTGTTGATCGAAGTAAAGAACATGTATGAATTGAAGACATTGCAATTAGTTTCGAACTATATTTTAGACTTTCATTAATGATACCTAAAAGTTTTAACGTCTTCAATTAAATAGAACCACTTTTAATTTTGAATATAATAAAAACATCCATTTGGCCTCACTTTGCCCCGTACTCGTGGTAAAGTGAGCTTTTAGTTATTAAGTAGTAAAAATAATATATAATAAATTTTCTTTTAAATATATGTTTAAAAAGAATTTTTTAACGCATTTGTACATGCTAAACACATTTATAAAACAAAATCAACGATAATTTGATAGATATTCATAAATATGGTTTTAATGTAATTCTGACTAATGAATTCATGAAATTGAGAAAGTCAAAATAATACGAGTGTTGTTCAATAAATACTTGGAAAAAGATAGAAAAAAAAATTTTGTTTGAGTAAATTTCTTCTTTTTTTTCAACATAATCTCCTTTTAGCTCTATACATTTTTCCATGCATTTCTCCAAATTTTTTAAGCCGTCCAAAAAGTAGAATTTCGGAAGCTCCTCAAAATAGGCATTTCTTTGGGCGATGACTTCATCGATCGACGTAAACCGTCGTCCGCCAAGCCATGTTTTCAAGTTTTGAAATAATAAAAAGTCACTGGGGGCCAAATCTGGCGAATACGGTGGATGTTGTAATAATACGAACTTCAATTCCATAATTTTGGCCATCGAAACTGCGCAGGCGTGCACCCGTGCATTGTCTTGATGAAAGGGCATCTTTTTCTTTTTCAAATGAGGATGTTTCTCCTTGATTTCTTCGCTCAACCGGTGCAATAACGACGCATAATACTCTACTGTTATCGTCTTTACTGTTTCCAAGTAATCGATGTAGATGATGCCACGTGCATACCAAAAGACCGTGGACATCAACTTGCCGGCCGATTTCACCGTCCTCGCCTTCTTCGGAGCCCGTTCTCCTTCAAAAATCCACGGTTTTGATTGTTCCTTTGTCTCTGAAGTGTAGTAGCGTATCCATGTTTGATCCACAGTTATGTATCGACGCAGATACTCCTCAGGATTGCGACGTAAAAACGCCAAAACAGCCGCAGAGTCGACCACACGATTGCGTTTATTCTCCACTGTGAACTAAACGCGGCACCTATCTTGCCGAGATTTTTTTCACACCCAATTTTTCGTGCAAAGTTAAAGCGACTGTACATTGCAATATGCCTGTGGTCTCAACTATTTCGCGAACTTTCATTCGTTGATAACTTAAAATCATATCGTGGATTTTGTCAATCATTTCGGGGCAGTCAATTCGGCTGGGCGTCCCGAACGATGTTCATTTTTTGTAAATGTACGGCCACGTTTAAACTCATTCACCCAATTATAAACACTTGCAAACTCAGGAGCAGATGTGCCATAAACTTCATCCACCTCAGCTTTGATTTCTTTCGGTGTTAAGCCTTCTAAATAAAGTTGTTTAATCACCCCTCAAAACTCATTTTTTTCCATTGTTATGAATAAACGAAAGTTGTTTACTTCAATCGACAATAAAAATGAAACTATGTGATGGATAGAGCTGTAACTTTAACAGCTGTCTAGTTAGTAGTGCTGCTCACTAAGAAAAATTTATCTTCGATACTACGAGCGCCACCTCTTGGATCTTCTAAGGACTTATTGAATGACCCTAGTAACATAATTAAAACTTACTTATTGGCAGAAAAAATTCTTATTTTTATTTAACTGCATGCTTTCTAGAATTCAGTCTATATCTTGGCAAAGTTGAGTACGAACAATATTTATAGATATTACGAAATGTTTAAGAAAGACCAAAATCATCTCAAGTACCTCGAAACTGTTATTATTTTTTAACTTAAAAGAAAGAACACACATGCAAGTTTACTTTATCGTATATTTGCAGTCTTTTAAAATGCATATTCTCAAATTTTTCTGAACACTACAGTTCGAAACAGTAAAGAAATGAAAAAGCTCTCTTTACCCCAAGGCTCGCTTTACCCCGGTCTGTCCTATATGGCTTCCGCGGGGCAACTGTAACAGTCGCTTATACGCCAGACCTTTATACCTCGATCTTTCCATCAGCTTTGTCATTTTACCCGTAACCTTATGCTTTAAGTTCCTTCCCGACTCGGTTAAACGACTGTTTAAAAAATCCTAAACGACATATTATTCTTAGTTAGATAGTCGAGTACATTCATACAAGCCTTAAGAACTTCTCGTCCAACAGCTCGTGCTCCGCGAGTATTAAATCGCATAGCTCGTGTAAATAATCCAGCCAAGAACGACCCCACACCATGTCGTCACTGTCCTCGCGATCCTACATACACATTGGCCACACCGCGGCCACCAGCGCCAACTTGGCCACTGTAATAAGCGTCGTAGTAACTCATTTTCAAATTCTTTCTTTAAAAGAAGTGTAACGGTTAACGTTCCGAACTCGAATGCTATAGGCTTACCGAACTGATCCCTTATATCGATATCAATAGTTTAAAATCGGTTATTAAGAAGAGGTATAAAACTTACTGGTGCATATCGTTTAAAAATTGTACTGCCATATTTATATTGATTTGGTTCACATATGTTAGAGTAAACAAAGAGTTAATAGGGAATAGCATGCAAGAGACTAGCAAACTGCTTAGCGACCAACATTATATTTTCTCCAACTACATTTTTCTCCCTAGGGATAGGTGCATATACACCGCCGTTCTCAAAACCAAGAATTCATTTTACAGCTGTCGTAAGTGTAGTCGTCTTTTTATCCTGCACGTACTCCCTTATAGATACATAACCTCCTTTTACATCGTAAAATAATTTCTCATTAACGTGATTTCCGTGATATTCAAACACAGCCTCATTTATAGCTTATACTAATAAGGGGAGACCATGGAGTCCGGGTCTTGGATTTTGATGAAACTTTGGGGATCGACTTTCGGAACCTAAAAATGAAGCACAGTACACGTAGTTTTATCCAATGGGTCTTTGAATCTGAGATGGTACCAAAAAACATTAGCATTGCGCATATGGGCAATGCTAAAAATCAAATATATATTAGTCCGGATGTTAATTTTTTTTTATTTTTATTTTCACTCGGGCCGGGCAAAAATTGCTTCTAGAGACCTCAAAAACCATGCGCGCATAGGTTTTAAACCCATAGCCTCGACGTTTCCCGTACCTCAAAGCACCCGAAGTTTCTTATGAATTTTACATGTAAAAAACGGGCCAAAACGTTTATCCATTGGAAACCCAGTAAAAATTGTGGAATTTTAACTTGAGAAGTATATTTTCCCATGTATTTTGAGCCACTGAATCGAATGGTGCTATTACTTTTACCGGGATAGAAAAATAAAAAAGTTATAAGCCAAAATAGTCGAACATCTTGAAAAATCGAATAAAAAATTGACTTCTAACGCTTATAATCAGTAAATTATTTTTCTATTATAAATATTTCCATGTATTTTGAGCTGGTAAATTCAATTATGCTATTGGAATTTTCCAGTTCAATTGAGAAAAAAAAGTTATAAGGCCGAAATCGACGAAAAACTTGGAAAAATCGCGATAATAAGAACAAAAAGGTGATTTGTATTTTCATATAATTTGAACTACTGAATTGAATAGAATCACATAATACACTTATCAGTATGAAAAAATATAAGAAAATTTATAAGCTGAGGTTAGGAAAAACGATCTTTTGAAGCAAGATTTTGAAGGTACAAATTAAAAAACAACTCAAAAGTTAGAGAAACATAAACAAAAACCTTTAAAGTTTTTTGTTTCTTTTTTTATTTTATTAGCTGTAAAACATAGTTAAAAAAATGTCCAATTTTTTTTCTATAACCCTTTGTGGCCCACATTTTTCTGTTCAATATTTTAAGCTGAAACTTGGTGCTTGAGCAGCAAACGGAGCACAAAACCAGGCTTGAACGTAGACTCTTACTATAAAAATGCAAACGTCTCTACATTTTACTTCAACATCCTTTTTGTCTAGCAAATATTGTTTTCGAAAGATGAATATTTTCAAACAATATATTGCTTTTGTCATCCATCTAGCATGGTGAATAGCTCCAGGTGAATGAAAAGTTATACCGCTAGGTAATTTCCCGCCTAGAAAAATGATGACTAGTTCCAAAAATTCTTTGAAATCACTTCTGATTAAATCCTTTTTTAAATACTCCGAACAAAAGTCTAAAATTTCTTCTTTTGCATCTTTCAGAGATTCATTTACAAAAATCTACAAAATTTTTAAACAATTTTATCTCCGGGCCAGTAGTCTTACCAAATTTTATTTCAGAAGTACATCTCAGTACAAGCTCGTAAATCTGATGCCTGCAGATATAAAAGAAAAGATCTATATCGATTAATCTTTCTAATATCACCCGTTCATTTGACCAGTATAGCTAGCTGTTGAATCGCAACAAAGAGCTACAATGTTTTGTAATAAAGACCAGTGATTCAAAGTATTGAATACTGCTTAAGCTTGATTTATTTCACTACTAGAAGAGATCTTTGGAACACCCTAGAGTTGTTCCATTCCACCACTTGTAATAATAATAGCTAGTCTATCTGTAGTTTCTCTTTGTAACTATCCTGGGAGCAACTTTCCATCCTAGTGCATGGTGCTCGGTATACCAGAAAAAAGTGATGGAGCAAGTTTTTTAATGGCGTCATATCGTTCTTTGCGAAATTTTTGACGAGCCTCGTGAATAGTAGTAGTGTATGTAGTATTTAATACTAAATTGCGCGTATCAATGCCAAATGCTTACGCAGCGGCTATCAACAAATGCATCACATCTCTTTTACTAATTTTACATTTATCTAATACTGTTGCCAATTTTGCAGTCATAATTGGTTCAATAGCTCACCTTTTCAGAGGAGGTGTACTTTCAAAATATGGAGATTCAGATTCAGATCCAAGCAATTCATGTAATTGTTCTGTAAATAAAATTAAAGAAGATTTTAAATTATATGTTAATAAAATAAAATTATGCTATTAATAAATTTTTTCTCCATTAGTAAAAACTGATATGAACTGGCTATTAAAAATGCAAACCTTTTGTTGCCATTTGAAGAGAATCGTCCTTTTGCAATTTTGATGAAACATCGACTACCTTGTCCTGTTCGATAGTAACCGAAATTTTTTTCTTTTCAATATTGAAATTTTCACAATCTACTTCCATTGATGATGGCTTACTTGTGTCTGTACAAGTTGTTAAGGTACTGGAGCTAAGAGTTTCAGTTCTTTACAGAGCTAAAAAAATAAATTCAGTAACTTAGAGAAACAATATTTTATTATCTACAAAAGAGTTATAATTAAAGGTATGTACTGGTACCCTGTGATTTTTAGATTTTCGTGCGACAAAATACTGTGAAACAGTTGTGCGAGATAAAAAACCACCTCCTAAAAATCAGTGTCA
Source organism: Gastracanthus pulcherrimus (assembly GCA_949152435.1). Lineage (NCBI taxonomy): Eukaryota > Metazoa > Arthropoda > Insecta > Hymenoptera > Pteromalidae > Gastracanthus > Gastracanthus pulcherrimus. Next base: position 144,682,657 of record OX424572.1, read on the forward strand.
TAATTAAGTATTCAAAAACAAAACAAAATTACCTCTCTGATCAAGTAAAACTGTTTATCAGATTCGTCTTCTATCTTGTTCAGTGCATCTGCGCCAACAATGTCAAATAATTTGTTTATGCTTTCTTCATATGCTTCTTCACTTTTTTTGAGTGTCTGATCTGCGTGAAGCATTTTTTTGTATTTTGTATTCCCTGGTAGAAACGTTGACCAACTATACGCCATATAATACCCAATTTTATGGTGTGTGGTCAATTTATGCCCTATATTACGGTCAACAATCCAGCTTATGGCCCACGGTTTATGGCCAAAATATGGTGTAATTTATACAATTAATTATAAATAAAATTTAATTAAATAATTGAATACTATAATTGAATACTAATTAGATACTTAAAAGGGGACAATTAATAATTAAAAAATGTAATTAAATACAAGTTTAGTTTTTTAAGCAATAAAAAATTGTATAACTGTCAGAATATCTATTTTCGTTTATATAATAGTTGCAGAATCGATAAGAAATGACTAATAATCATCTTTTTGTAGAAGTATTAAGATGTGAAAAATGTATTCACCTTATACAAGGGAGATTGCGATTTAGAATGAAATTCAATTGATTAGTTAGGTTAGTTTAAAGTGTCGGCAAGGTGCTCTTTAAAATCCTATAACACATATGACACATAACTGTCATATTATTGCAGAAAGTAGTGTTAAAAATTTTTAAATTATTTATTTATTTACTAATTTATTTATTTAATTATAGCATACCATTTTGAATGCCATATTTAGTATATATTAAAATTATCATAAAATATCTTGTAGAGAATCTAATGAATCGCAAGTAGAAATTAATATTAAAAATTTTGCAGTCGTTTATGCAGGCCATCTCCTAGTCTTTGAAAGAACATCACATAAGCAGCTAACAAGATATTCAGGTACAGTAGTCAGCGACTTGTCCTTTCTCAATTTAGTTATCGTAGCTATAAATAAAAAATATTTTATTGTTAAAAATAATTTGAATTCTTTAAAAGATAGATTTGATATTTTTAAGATGTTACATGTGAGTAAAATTTGTTCTCTATAGTGTACCAGAAAGAACTATACGACAGATATTGGAGTATCGATACCACAGACTAACCATCCATCATTTTACAATGTTCAGTAATCTTGAATTTCTTTTTAGTTACATCGGTAGAGTTTCTGGTAGCAGTGAACTGCAGTGCTACATCTTTAGTCAAGAACTTCTTTAGCATTTTTACAATAGTTTTACTAATAACTAAATCTTTGTCAACATTCAAGCGTAGTTCTATAAACTAAAAAAAGAAGTCATTGTAAATTCAATTTATATTATAGATAGTTATAAAGAATTAAAGAAACATATACAAAATATTAACTTACGACACATTTTTCAGAAATTTATCTGATTTCAATTTATCATCAAATATCATGAAATCCTCAATTTTATCAAAAGGTAGCTTAATTTTATATTTTTTTTTTCAAAATTTGTAGAAGCCATACCTACAACTTTCTTATCTAATAGAAAGTTGGATATTCCATCTTGAGCAATTTTGATTTGAGCAATTTCAATGCTTAGTTGGTTCAGCTTCATTAATATAGCTGTTTCAAAATCTACAATTATGTAATAAAATTTTAATATTTCAATAAACACTGAAAACATTTAAGTAAGGTGAGAAAAAAGGTTAGAATAGCCTTGTACTTGCCAGACTTACATTCAACATTATCTAAGTCAATGAGTAATACATCTAACACTTGGTTTATTGACGTATCGGTTTGTAAGCTAAGCACATCTACCGACTGAGACTTTTCAGAGACTAAAACAGAATCTGCTGTGCTAAGCAATTCTTCGTTCTCTGATCCATCATTATCAAAAGTCCGATTAGACTCTTGTAAAGTAGATGGAACTATATAAAAGTAACTCATGTAGTTCACCAACATCTTCAGCTTGACTATCGCTGTCTGACATTCTGTAAACCAAACAATAAATAAGTATAAAAATTGTTCAAGGTTATACATGTTTATCAATGTTGTTAAAATAAAACAAACTTTTTATTTTAAAACTTTCACAAAATTTATAATGTTTATTACTTTAAAAATAAATTTTTGTCTAATAATAAATACTTTCTAGTAAAATTATTATTTTTAATTATTACTTGTGAAACTTGTAAAATTCTGATCATATACAATGAAGATGGTATTGTTTGTGTTTTGTTTAATAGTTTAAATAAGGCTAATGGCGCGTATTTCCATTCAAATATAGAAATCAAAACAATTTGAAAAGAATTTTTTAAGCTTTGTATAGATTTTATACAAAAATCACTATAATTATATGTATTGCGAAAATGTGATGCAAAAGAAGCTTATAAATAAAAATTAAATAAAATATCACATACCTTTTCAAATACTTTTGACGTTTACAGACATAGAAATATATTTTACTTAATGTAAAAAAGGCACAACAAATAATCTTTTTTCTTCTGCGATTGAAAAATTAATTTTCATTTTGACTAGTTTTTGTTTAATGCATTCCAAGGGTATTTTCACAGTTTCCGTAGACAATCGACTTACTTCACAAATATTCAGTACTTCAGAATTGCAAGGGTGCTTAAAGATAGATTCCTTTCTCGAATACTTCTTAGCTTCTATAGAAACTATGTTATCAACTGATTACAGGTTTCAATAACTTTTCTGTCTTGCAATACAACTGTATTATTTGGATACCTTAGCGATACTATCATTCCCTTGTATTTTATTTTAGAAATCTCATTTTTATTCTGCACAAGTAGCTCCAGTTCTGGTGGAATATTAATAACTTTTCTTATATACTTCTCTATTTCTTGAAGATTTCGAGTGTACTGTGCCACTAAATGTATTGGTGATCTTAAAACCGAGCTAATACTTCCCAAAAAGGAGTTAAATGGAAATGCAGTTAACTCACTTAAAGAACATCCTAAAGTTTCAACATCATCACATATGTGAATTACATTGTGAACATTTAATGATAAAAATGTTGATCCATACAAATTTGAAGCTTTTTGTATAAAATCATTCAAGTGTTTTCTTGCTTTTGAGATGTTAATATTTCTATCTTTATCGGATAATAACCTACATGCTACAGTGAATAGCATGAAGTGATTGTAGAAATTATCTGAAAGTAATTTTTTCAAAACAATGGGAGCGACATACAGTGCAAAAAATTTGAATTCAACAGCTTTGAACTTTGCGTAGTGTTCTGTGGATCTCATCTTTCGAGGAAACTCATCAGGAATATCTAGATGTATCAATCTAGTTCTACGCACTAATTCACTTTTTAGCGTGTGACGTGTACTTCACGTCCCAATGTTATTAAAATACGGGCAGTCAATCGCGATCAAATCACCCGTCACCAGAGCCAAGCAATTTATATTAAATAATTAATGTTATTAATGGGTGGGATTGTTATTTTATTTGTTGAGAAGAAAGGATTTACAGCAGCAGCGGCGGCTTCCTCGAGGCACACCATCTCGGCTGTAGCCACGAGAGAGATAGATAGATAGATATATAGATAGATATACTTTTTATTCATCAAAAGACAAAATCTTACAATTTCATGTACATGTAGTTATAATTATAATTAAAAATATCAGTCGATTTAATATAATTGTTATCTTAACTTTCACGTATTGCATATTTCTTATTAAAATAATAATTCACTTTATCAGTTCGTCAGTTTATAAAATTTAAATGTAATAAACTAGTCACAGTCAGATATCACAGAAAACGCTTCGTCAAAAAATAATAATACATAGAATAAAAAATAAATACAATAGAGATAACATATAAATATAAAAGAATACATACACATACTTTGCTAAATCTTTGCGTTGGTCAATAGGTAGCGACCAGGCCATAAATGATGGTCAATTTTCTACCAGGGTTTCTTCAAAATAATGAGACACTATTCAATGGTTAAGTTTGCACTTTCACGTAAAGACTTTGAAACTCTTCGTAGGTTATAGAATAAAACCGCTAGTACTTGTTTTATCGTTGGTAGATTATTAGTGTTACTATTTGATTAGTGCAATATACAATGTGATTGACTCTTTCACGTAAATTATAAGCCATTATTGAAAAACTAAATAAAATTGGTGATGGACAGATATCTTGAAGATGAAAATTAGCATATCGTATTGTCACATTATTTTGTATCAGCTGATCCGAGAATACTTTAAAGTCGTTTATACTATATTAGCGCCTTCTATCGGAGTTTTCGAATAGTCAAACAGCACGCAGCGTTGACCATGAAGACTAGAGTAACGGAGTACGATCGAGGTAGAAATATCCCAAGACTTATAAGATTAAAATTTGTATAGATCGTTTGGTACCATATATTGTAGAGTGCGCTGTCGTAGGTACTGTTTGACTGAGATATTAGGCAATGACGATTTGTTTACTTTTTTGAATTCGCTAGTTATGAATAATACGAATTAACTGCTTAATATTACAAACATAACAATAATTTTATAAATAAAGTTATTTTGCTGTGGGACGAAAATGTGCTGTTAAAACGTGTGAAATGGTAGTTATGCAGACAAAAAAGCAAAGACGAAAGCTGGTTGTTTGCTAAAAATGACAAATATGTAAAAAATTTATAATGTTAATTTTTTCATATATGTTATAACGCTTATTAAAAGGAATTAGCATATTAGTACAGTCAAATTAGACTCAAAACGATAAATTTTTATCAATAATCTCAATGACATCGGTTAAGGGCTTAAATTGTTCGGAAGAGTGTCTAGAATGATAATCTGAAGACGTGAACAATGGATCCCGTAAGCTTTATAAACAATTAACAATTAAAGTTGGATTTCTGCACTTTTTTTCTTATTTCGCTCTTTATCTTGGTAAGTATTGATTTTAGAGGAAAAAGTTATTAAAAAAAGTTGTTCGTTATTAAATTTTCTATAAAAAAGTCACCGAGGGCACATTTCTATCTATTATAGTTTCTTTGCAAATTGCAAAAGAACGCTAAATTCGTGAAAATTGAAAATTGTTTATAACTTTTGAGAAAATTAATATTTTTCAATCATATTTCAGAAAAATATAGTACTCAAGTAATAGAAATAGCATGCAAAATTTCAAGTATCTATTCATTATAGTTTTTTCTAAAATAATAGCTATATTTCGAAATTTTTTTTTTTCACGGTACTGGCAAATGTTAAAAAATCAGTCAGTTTAGTCGCCCTTGTTCATACGCAATCTAGAAGAGTTATATTTTAATAAACTTTTTCGAGAACTGCAAAATTTTAATTAGGGGCTCTCTGGGATGTAAATGTTTATAAAACGCTTAATTAACTTTTTATGTTGGAGACCATATTTTAGTCCGATTTTAATCAAACAAAATTCATTGCAAAGCGGCGATTTTTATCTTAATTTTGAAAAAAAAATCGTTTTTCTACGAGCATTAGGAGCCAAGATACATTTTTTTATAATAAGCCATTGCTCAGTACACAAATGAGATATTGTAAATTTTCAAATTCGCTGCTACAGTTGAAAACTTATACCTTTAGGATAACTGCCACTCGTAACTATAAAATCAATTTTTAACTACAAATTCAATGTCGGAAAGCAATGACCGCTCAACGGCGGCCGATCAGCAGCGCGGGAGACGGAGTAGAGGGCACCGCCGCGCGCTCAAATCTCAAAGCTGACAAACTTACTTCAAATCGTAGCGCTCGGAAAAAATCGCCGTAAATCGGTCAATTTTTATCGTATCTTGCTCTTTTTTTTTTAATTTGGGGTAGCGCGAGTAAAAAATAACATTGGTGTCATTACTTTTAGTCAGTTAATTTATTTAAACCTTTAAAATGTAATAAATTTCATTTTATCATTTTTTCCTGCATCAGAATCGCTTTTTACATTACATTAAGAAAGTTTCGTTACTATTTACACATTCTTTCAATTATATTATTCATTTACTTTTGAAGATTCCTATTTTTACTTTTATTCTCTGGAAAAAATTCAACTCAATCGTATTTCAAGTAGCGACGGTGACAATTCAAATTTAAAGGTTCAGAAGCATTGATGATCTCGCCAACAATATAACTGTGTGGGACAACGTAGACGTCATAAAATTTTATTATGTCTCCTAAAATCTGGAAACTTCGAAATAATTAGTCTAGGCGACGCGCTGGCGGGCTCCACCCATAAATTTCCCTATAGTAGTATGGGGGTATTTATAGGTGGAGCCCGTCGCCGTAGTACTACGTACGTACCCGAAAGGTGATTTCTACGAATAAAACAGTTGCTATGGTGGGGGTAAAAGGGACGTCAGGTAGAAATTCGACCGTTAGGATACAAAGCCTCAAACAGTAAGATTTGGCAGTTGCGAAGTAGCATCGGTGCAGAGCACAACGAATTTTTGCTTGTGAGTGATTTTTGAATATTTGTGAATACGGTGAATTTTTTGATGTAAATATTTTCTGATAATTGTGAATCTATTGCAAACTGTTGTTTCTAATGCATCAGTATTATTAGTGTTTTCTACGTGTTAGGTAAGTGTTAATGATTTGAAGTACTCTTAATTATTAAATAATAAATTATATTTTATATTTTAATGAATAGTTGGCATTACGTTTATTCAAATAAATTTTTGCGAATTGAGAGAATAGTAATGGATTGAAGTGATGTTAACTATTAATAGTAAAATATAATACAGTAATTTTAAACAGTAGCTTTGATATTTATAAATTAAATATCATGGTACATTTAAAGTTGTTTTAATCGTTTTAGTTATTTTAAAGTGCATTATTTTTCTAATTTTAAAATAGTTGAATAATACATGTAATTTTTCATTTACATTTTTTATTGCAATGTAATTGTTTGTATTATTTCAGATTACGTTGCATCATCATGTCCACCTCTACGTGCTTACTTTGTGATGAAAATATATTGGAGGGCCAACGATCAAAAACGTTTAAAGCAGGTGGCATTAGTACTTTGATACAATCTAGTTTACGCAGAAAAGATGGGAAGCATCGAAGGATGAAAGACTTGACTTCAATAGTAGTACACGACACTTGTTATGTTGTATACAATCGTGAAAGCAGCATAAATAAAGCCAAAAATGCATCTGCATCGACTTTAAAATCACGACGGTTATCAGGTCAAAAAGAATTTGATTTTTCTAAATGCTGTTTCTTTTGCGGCGAAGCTGCATCAGAAAAGTTTATAGAACAACAAAAAAGAAAGCTATAAAGTATCGAAAGTCCGTTAGTTATGTGATTAAATCTGATTTGCGATGTAATCTTATCAAAATTGCAGAGTCAAGAAGCGACGCTTTTAGTAATGATCTTCATAAGCGACTTATTGATGTAGATAATTTTGTTGAATTAGGCGCTCGTTACCATACTGACTGTTATACGAAATTTATGAATTTTTCTACGCACGATCGTCCTGCGGGACGTCCAGTAGATAGCCAACAGTATAATGCTGTGCAATTTGTTATAGATTATCTACTGAATCATAGAAGCGAATGTCAATTTTTACTTTCTGATATATTAGACGATTACGAGGGCGAAATTCCGGAGAAAAGATATATACTTAAACATTTACAGGGGTATTTTGAAGATGATATACTTATTCATAATTCTAGAAAGCATACAATTATTAGTTTTCGAGATATTGGAGGTAAAATACTGTCTGATCACTGGTACAGCAATCGTTTCGCTGATGAAGACGAAGAACGCGAAAGAAATATCAAAACTGCGGCTCTTATTGTATTAAATGATATTCGTTCTGAAGTTTATGAAACAACTCATTATCCCGCGCCGAATTATTTTTTAGAAAACGTTGAAAAAGATATTCCTAAAACGTTGCAATTGTTTTTAGATGTCATTCTGAAGAAAAAAGTGTATGACTAACTCAGACAATGAGAAATGGAACAACCGAGTCAATTTTTATAGTCATGCTATTATTGCAACTGTCAGGCCACGATCTTTTATATCACCGCTTTTACTAGGATTATCATCAATGCTGCATAAAAAATACGCGAGTAAAGATCTTATTGACTCTTTGTAATATTTAGGCTTGTGTTCGTCGTACAATGAAACGTTATTATTCGAAGCTTCCATTTTAAACGATCCACAAGTTTGTAAATACGAAAATTCATACGTCCAGTTTGTATTTGATAATGCTGATCATAATACCAATACTATCGATGGTTTAAATACTTTTCATTCGATGGGTGGTATTATGTGCGTTACACCAGGATCTTCTGTTACTAGTAGTAAAAAAATTGAACGATTGAAAAAAATTCCATCATCAGATTACGTAGGGCGCTTTGGATTTGTTGAAGTTCAAACATTCGATCGGGGAAGCTCAGTTGGACTGAAAAGTATTCTGATAGAGGATTTGAAGTTAAAAAACATTATCTCGAGTACAATCAAAATGACGCCGACGGATTTAATTTGGTGTTATGGTAAAAAAGTAAATTCAAGTATTATTCCGAGCTGGAGTGGATTTATGGAATAGTGTACAGCAAAGAATGGAAATTTCGCTACATCAAAAGTCGTACCACTGCGCTTTGTTAATAATCCGCCAAGCCAGTTCGATACAATTTTTACAGTATTATTAGAAGCTGATCGTGAATGTAAATCTAAAGGGCAAAAAAATTGTTTCGTTACATTTGATCAGCCACTGTACTTCAAAGCGCGCGAAATATTAGCTTGTCGAAATACAAATGATGTAGATTATAATTTGAGTTCTGTTATTGTTAGATTAGGTGGCTTTCACACTGTAATGTCTTATATCGGCGCCATAGGGTATATCATGGAAGGTAGCGGTTTAGTCGAATTATTTTCAGAAATATATGCGGAGGCGTCTGTACCGAAAATCTTATCTGGACACGCATAATCGAGAGCTGTTAGGGGTCATCTTCTTGTACAGTCATGACAATTAAGCAAGTGCTCATGAGATCCATGAAAATTGTTGGTGGATTAACACATGGTCGAGGGATTACTCAAAGCGTGTTAGCAAAGTGGATTTTGTCTATGCTTGTACTTGTAGAAGTTTCTGAAGCTATGGTGTCTTTTTGTAATATTCATTCAAGTACATCTGAACAACACGTAGATTTAAGATGTTCTCGCATAAATAGAGACAATTGTGACCGTATTAAATTACTAAAATTTTTGGAAATGCATAATCCATTCCCGCAAACCGACTTTCTTATGTCGATTAGTACTGGTGTGAAAGGAAATGAAATTATCAATTGTCATGATGCTTTTAGAATACGTAATTCAGTACTGCAATCAATTACCGGAAAAAGTTTTGGCGACGTTAAGTTCCAAAGATAAAATAGAGTTTTACCTATTAGAGCGGTCAATTCTTCAGTTAAAGTCGACAATAACATTATCCCGATTGATCCGACTTTACTTTTCCAAAGAATATCTGTTCATATAAAAAAAAAAGAATACATGCAGGAGTTTTTGCAATATGAACTTGCGCCATTCCCTCTCTCTCTTTTTAACGAAGGTGGCATGCGTAAAAGGCAAAAAGCTGTATTTTATGAAAATTTTGTATCTTTAGAAGAATCAGTACGATTATCCTTGCATAATGTTGTATATATTATCTATGATGGATTTTTATTACATCGTGTAGTGTGGCGACAAAATCAAAGCGTCAATTCAATCTTAAATCAGTACGTAACTTACATACAAAAATATTTTAAGGATAGTGTAGTAGTTTTTGATGGATACCCCGATATATCAGCAAATTTACACACCAAAAGCGCAGAACGAGCTCGTAGAATGACACGTCAAGTTGGTAGAGAGATCGCGTTCGAACGTTCAATGAACATAACAACTTCGCAAGAGACTTTTTTGTCAAATGAAAAAAATAAAAATAGATTAGTCACTATGTTACAAGAAGATTTATCTGCAGCGGGATATCGTACTTTACAAGCGGAAGAAGATGCTGATACGTTAATTGTACAAACGGCACTTGAAGTGTGTAATAGCGTTACAAATTCTGTGATAGTTGGCGAAGACGTAGATCTACTCGTTATTTTAACTCAGTTGGCTCCTGATAATAAATCAATTTATTTGTTGAAACCTGGAAAAGGTCAAATTGACGAAAAGTTTTATAGCAACAATAGTTTTAAATATTCAAAACTAAAAAATATAGTTGCGTTTTTACATGCATTTAGTGGCTGTGATACCACGTCGGCTTTCTACAGGCTAGGTAAAAATAAATTGACTAAATTACTTGACAAAAGCGACGAACTTGTAAAAATTGCGCAAAAATTTTATGATTTTAATGCCGATCATGCTAGCATTGCTGAGGCTGGTAATACAATAATCAAACGATTATATTCAAATCAAAATAAAGATATGTCTTTGAATGCGTTGCGATATTTACTGTTTAAGAAATCATCGATCAAATCGTCTTTTAAGCTTGACACTTTACCTCCAACTGAAGCGGCAAGTGCCGAACATTCCAATAGAACGCACTTACAAATCCAGCAGTGGCTTGGTAATTCGAAAGATCCGTTAAAGTGGGGCTGGAAAGTTACTACTGGAGGCTTAAGGCCTACATATACAACTGCAAGTCTGATTCCTACAAATTTATTGGAATATATATCATGCAAGTGCGAAAACGGGCTGTAAGAGCATGACTTGTAGTTGTAGAAAACATGGCCTTCCTTGCTCTGATATTTGCCACAATTGTCATGGACAATCTTGCTCCAACATAGAGGAAGTAACTGTAGAGATAGAAGATGAAACAGTAAGCAACGATATTAATGATGAAAATGAAGAAAACGAAAATGAATCTACACAAGAGAACAAAAGACAGCGATTAGATTGATTATTTTATTTACTGTAATTATTTTTAATGTACGATTATTATTTTTGATGTAAAATATGAAAAATGTTTGTAAAAATAAATGATAACGATACTTTGATGACATCAATCTTATTTAATGGATACTCCTGACCCTTTATATATTTGAATTTATTCCGTCGCTACTTGAAATACGAATCTTGAAAAGCAAATGAATAATATAATTGAAAGAATGTGTAAATAGTAACGAAACTTTCTTAATGTAATGTAAAAAGCGATTCTGATGCAGGAAAAAATGATAAAATGAAATTTATTACATTTTAAAGGTTTAAATAAATTAACTGACTAAAAGTAATGACACCAATGTTATTTTTTACTCGCGCTACCCCAAATTAAAAAAAAAAGAGCACGATACGATAAAAATTGACCGATTTACGGCGATTTTTTCCGAGCGCTACGATTTGAAGTAAGTTTGTCAGCTTTGAGATTTGAGCGCGCGGCGGTGCCCTCTACTCCGTCTCCCGCGCTGCTGATCGGCCGCCGTTGAGCGGTCATTGCTTTCCGACATTGAATTTGTAGTTAAAAATTGATTTTAGAGTTACGAGTGGCAGTTATCCTAAAGGTATAAGTTTTCAACTGTAGCAGCGAATTTGAAAATTTACAATATCTCATTTGTGTACTGAGCAATGGCTTATTATAAAAAAATGTATCTTGGCTCCTAATGCTCGTAGAAAAACGATTTTTTTTTCAAAATTAAGATAAAAATCGCCGCTTTGCAATGAATTTTGTTTGATTAAAATCGGACTAAAATATTGTCTCCAACATAAAAAGTTAATTAAGCGTTTTATAAACATTTACATCCCAGAGAGCCCCTAATTAAAATTTTGCAGTTCTCGAAAAAGTTTATTAAAATATAACTCTTCTAGATTGCGTATGAACAAGGGCGACTAAACTGACTGATTTTTTAACATTTGCCAGTACCGTGAAAAAAAAAAATTTCGAAATATAGCTATTATTTTAGAAAAAACTATAATGAATAGATACTTGAAATTTTGCATGCTATTTCTATTACTTGAGTACTATATTTTTCTGAAATATGATTGAAAAATATTAATTTTCTCAAAAGTTATAAACAATTTTCAATTTTCACGAATTTAGCGTTCTTTTGCAATTTGCAAAGAAACTATAATAGATAGAAATGTGCCCTCCGTGACTTTTTTATAGAAAATTTAATAACGAACAACTTTTTTTAATAACTTTTTCCTCTAAAATCAATACTTTCCAAGATACAGAGCGAAATAAGAAAAAAAGTGCAGAAATCCAACTTTAATTGTTAATTGTTTATAAAGCTTACGGGATCCATTGTTCACGTCTTCAGATTATCATTCTAGACACTCTTCCGAACAATTTAAGCCCTTAACCGATGTCATTGGGATTATTCATACCTCAAAAACTAATTTGACTGGACTATATATCAAATATGCCTATTGAATCTACATGCACTTACAATAATAGTCAACAAAACATTTATAATAAACTGCCCTGGTAGAAAATTATCTAGTTTTATCGAGGCCCTCGATTATTTCCTTGACAAACTAGATAGATCTACATAGTTCTAGATTAATTTTCTACCAGGGTGTTTTTAAACAAAAAACCAGTGCTAATATCGATACAGAGCTAAGTAAATTTATAATTTTTCATAATATACTATGCATTAGAATCAACATATTTCTTTTTTGTTAAATTATATGATATTTTTTGCGTTTAATACTAGGTATTTGTATTTTCGAACATAATTGTATCGGTATTTAATTAGTATATCTATATTTATAGGAAACCGGCGATTTCAGCGCTCTCTGCTGCTTGAAGTTCTACTTAGGCGTATTAATAAATAGAATATTTCTTAAGCATTAAGATCGTACTCCTTTACTCTAGTCATGGTGTTGGCGTTCAAATATCACTCCACGTCACGACACCATCTTCAGAACGAATAGAGCGAATATATTTGCGTGTTGACTAGGGATAGGCGATACCTAAAAATATTATCGATGCCAAAGTATTGATACCGGTATCGATGAAAGTTATAATTATTTTGTTATTATTAAAGATTTCTTCGATTGACTGTAATCAACTAATTTTTCAAGATGAGAATATATTTTATTATGATTATAAACAAATTATTAAAAATTAATTGTTAAAAATGTAAGTGACTATTATCAGATAAAAGTACAATGAATTTTAAAATGGGAAATACTTTTAATATACATTAAAAATAATAAATATATTGAGTTGGTTCAACCAGAAAAAATTATAACCTTCTAATAATCCATAGTGGATTAAAAAAATTACCTAGGAAATGAAATGTGACAATTTTTTTCTCGGTCTCTGAAAAATTATCATTATTTAGACATCAACCGTTATAAAATGGATTTTCTTTGTTTTAAAATGAAGATACTCACCAAAAACAGAAAATAACTATACAACTATACTTTTTATGTCAAAAAAATGGACTCAGTATCAGTAACATTATAACAAACTCGTTGTGTGGCCTTTTTACCGTGATTTCAAGTTTTTCGACGATTTTGGTTTATAACTTGTTTTCTCGATTGAACCGGCAAAAGCCAATAGCATCATTTGATTTAAGTGCTCAAAATACATGAAAATATATGTTGTTGAAAAAAATTGTCTACTTTTCACTGATTATAAACGTTTAAAGTCAATTTTTCAGGCGATTTTTTGCGATTTTTCGAGTTTTTCGACGATTTTCGTTTATAACTTTTTTATTTCACTATCCTGGCAAAAACTAATAGCACCATTCGATTCAGAGGGTCAAAATACATGGGAAAATATACTTCTCAAGTTAAAATTCCACAATTTTCACTGGGTTTCTAAAGAGCTGGAAGACCTTCTGGACGAGATGTTGGCAGGTCAAAGAGAGACGTGCGGATTGACGCGTGTCATAGAGCACGGTATATAGTATCGACGTCGGTTCCACGAGACCGATCAAACAACGATACTACCCCGTCTCTGAGAAAATCGAGCAGGAGATGCACCAACAGGTAAAGGAAATGTTGGAACAACGCATAATAAAACCATCTAACAGCGGATGGTCGAGTTCGACGGTTATGGTGAAGAAGAAGAACGGGACGTATAGGTTCTGCGTCGACTATAGGAAAGTGAATGCCCATACAAAACCCGATGCGTACCCACTACCGTATATGCAAGACATACTGCGGAAATTACGCAGGGCCAAGTACATATCGACGATAGACCTTAGAAGTGCGTATCACCATATACAACTAGGCGAAACTTCCAAACCCATAACGGCCTTTACAGTGCCCAGAAAAGGGCTATTTCAGTTTGTGAGGCTCCCGTATGGTATATCCTACGCTGGAGCAACGTTCCAGAGATTGATGGACATGGTGATCCGTAGCGAGCTCGAGCCATACGTGCTCGCTTACCTAGACGACATCATCATAATCTCGGAGACGTTTGAAGAGCACAAGCGCCTACTCAGGCTAGTATTAAAGAGGTTAAAGGCTGCAGGGTTAGTGATCAACAGGGGGAAATGCGTTTTCTGTAAGCCAGAGGTCAGATACTTGGGACTTTTAGTGAACCGGGACGGGATCAGGCCCAACCCAGAAAAAATTGAGGTAGTCCTGAACTACCCCGCTCCCAAAGATCTGAAGCAGCTGAGACGATTCTTGGGAATGTCATCCTGGTACAGGAGAATAAGAAAGTCAGTTGGACCTAACCCGACCAACCCCATCCCCGATCGATCTAGCATTTCGTAGGTTGGGTGGCAGAAGTTGCTTGCGAGGGAAAGCAACGTCTGGGAGGGGGTTGTAACGAAATGAGGGCCCTGTACCGGCGTAGGTCAGCACTATAGACGACGCGCGCGCGTAGCAGGGTAGTTACCCAAAGAGAACGCGACTGGGGGCGCGGCGCTGGCCGCGCTGACGCCTCGAGCGCGTCACTATCGATTCGGAGTTCGATCCGCGCGCGTCAACGCCGTTTGAGTCTCGCCGACATTTTCCCGCGTGGAAGCGAGTGCACGCGGAGCGACCTGTTGCCGCGACGCCGCATTTGGAGTGAAGTGCGTACGCAGATATCTCCCCACTGTGCTGTGAGTGTGGAGGCGCGTCCCACGAGTAGCCAGAAGAGAGTGGAGGAGAAAGAGAAGCGAAGCGGAGAAGGAGATAGAGAGAGAGAGACAGAGATAGAGTGATCGTCCTCGAGACACATATAATTAAGGTAAAGGCTAGACCGCGCGTTTAGATATAATATAAACCGCGAGCGGTGTACAGGGCTGCTCACCATGGGCATCGCGCTCTAGAGTACACCGAGGTACCGTGACACCAAGCGCGCGTACGGCCCATCGTGAGGGCAACGCGTCCAGCGGCGAACGAGCTGGGCGCGCACTGTCGCTTGGTCTGCGCGTATTGTTAAATTCGTTGTTAATATTGTTAATTTATTTATTGTTAAATATAGTCTATTTTGTTGTTAAAAGTTAAACTCGCGTGAATCAATTTTCCCCACGACCCGCCTGCTCCACGACCGAGTTAGGTATACGCGAAAAGCCGTTACATTGGCGCGTTGCGAAAATTAGCTTTCCGCGCTTTCGCGCTCCTTGCGGATCGTGAAAACCCGTGCGTCGAGGTGACTCTGCACGGAGCTGAATCCACCGGGGTTCACTGAACTTTGTAGAAGGACGACCAGAGCAGCGGCAGCAAGGCAGAAGCTCAGCGGCGTTTCGCCGCTGGCTTACTCCAGGTAGGAGCAATAGTGGACGCCGGCACGCGTCGCGTGCTGCGCAAGCTAATGCACGACAGCAGCTCGGCCGACGGCTTATTAGCCACGGACAATTGTTATTAACAATTGTCCCACCTGTTACAATACACATATATACAATATTACAATATATATATATAGTGTGTGTATAAATATAAATATATATATATATATATATATATATATATACACACACACACACACACACACACACACACACACACACACACACACACACACACACACACACACACACACACACACACACACACACACACACACACACACACACACACACACACACACACACACACACACACACACACACACACACACACACACACACACACACACACACACACACACACACACACTATATATATATTATCAAAGTTAATTAAATACGCCGCATATACCGTACAAAGGCCTATGGAATAAAACCACGAGTATTAGGCTTGATTTTTAAGTATTAGGAAACAATCTAAAGTTTCTTTTATGTCGTCGGGCCATATTTTTATTTTGATCCACGTATCGCAAATGCAACGCAGTACAAGGTATGTGAATTTCTTAAATCCCTACTTGCCACTTTTCGGAAACTCTATTTCTCTTGGCAATCTTGTCGAAAAACTGGTTGTTGCATTAGTAGGGTAAAACCGCATAGAACTGTTGCTCGGAAGAGTGATAGAAAAGTCGTTTTGATATATTTTTACAAGTTCTATAGATCTTTTGCGGAAATATTAAGAATTAAATTTATCCGGCTATCCTACCCTGCTAAGAACATACTGCTTTTTAGATCCTTTACCTTTATCTTTTTTTATTTTATCAATTTCATACTCCTGATGTAATACACGATCACTGTGCACGAGACTCAGTTCTTCAGGATAAAAAAATCCTTCAATAATTTCATCTCCTAACTCACACAATTCGTAAATAAATAACTTTTGTCTTTTTTACTTTTATAATTTTAAAAGTCTCTTCACTCCAACCTTTTTCATAACCTTTTTCGAATACGTCTTTCTCGACTGATACGCACATACTGACCGACTTTATATTTAGGCTTCTTTCGATTTATCTGCTTTTTGAAAGAAGTCAAGGTATCGTTCAACTCTGAATCTAATGCCTTTTTCTTTCAAAAATTTTTGAAAAATGCGCTTACAAATTCTTTTCTACGATATGTTTGTAACATATACAGTTAACGGTCTTTACTACTATCAAGAATTTGTTCAAATCTTTTAGTTACCTCAAGAACAGTTATATCACGCAAAACTTGTACTCACACGAACATGCTGCGAACGTCAATCACAACTAATAAGTACGAATAATTGTCGTTATAAGTTTTCAAAGAAGTCAAAACAATAAGATCTGCCTCCCAAACTTGATCCATCCCTGAAACATTATAATATAATCGTGAAAATTTTTTTCTAATAGGTTTATGTAAAGTATAAACGTCATGCATCGTTAACAAATTCTTAATACGAGACGGTGCTACTCGTTTATTCAATTTAATTAAATTTTTTGCACCAGAAAATCCAGCTTTATTCTCTGGATCGAAATACTGTTTCTCAATATTATCCATCTTTTTCAGTTAGAAAATCGTAGCCATGTTTTTTTTAGACAACGATATAGACGCTTTTGTCCTCTGCCGTTTACTACACTCGTTCTTATTTGCGCTATTCTTATTTGGAGTAAAATTATTAATTGCAGTATTAGAAAAACGACTTTGAAAGCGAATGACCAAGGTTCCATAATACGACATTACCAATAAATTCTTTTAGCATTGCTGTCGACCAAAGCACATTAAGAAACTGTTTTCTTCCTGCGGCTTTCTCATTTTTACTTGCTTATGCTGCATCATTTATTAGGTCTATTATATTCGAGTATTATATTTTTTCACCATCTATACTTACAGTAATAATTTTTAAATGATCGAGCAAAAGTTTGGTTTCTTTTGATATAATTTTGGTAAACTCGAAATTATATACTCGTCACTCAAACTACTGTTAATGCTATTTAGTGCAGAAGACTCTACGGCCTGCGTTTCTCTTCAGAAAAAATAAATATCTTTGTAAAACTTGTAACAATTCTTCCAATTTTTGTTCTCAGTTGTATATTTTTTTGAATCTAAAATTTTTCTCATCTCACTATCGAGACGTGAATGATTAGTTCCATCTGTTTGTACAGTTTTCAAAGATACACTTGATGGTAGATCTTTATTCTCAACGGTTGTCGTATTGTCACTGCTTGATTTGACATCTGCTTGCAATTTTTGTAAACTCTCTTGAGAAATCGAAACAATGTTTTTTGCTCTCTCAATTTATTTTGTTAACGACGTGTAAAAGTACTTACAAATTGATCCAATACAGGTGGAAACAAGTATGCCAAAAAGTTTCCTCCTTTCTGATATGATTCGCTTTTCATTTTTACAATCACTTTTACGGCCCGAATTGACACTTATATTTCGTAAAGTCAACTTATATTTTTTCATCTAACTTCTTTCGCAACTTTTTAATATACTAGACCATTTGGGTAAATTCAATGCACACTCACAAATATACTTCTAAAGTTATCTGTCTGCATCACGCAAAAGCGAGCGCCGCTGCTCTTTATTAGAATCACGCAGCAATACCTGCAAAGGCGCTAGGTACTTGTCTTCATATTGATGTGTCTTATTGCGACGATGGCTCCAATATTGTCGGCCTCACGACACACGCTCTACCATTGTCATAGTATAATTAACAAAAATTTCAAACGTACATGCATTTTATATTCAAAATAATTTTCTATAATGACATTAGAATATTTAAGTATATATGAGTGATTCCATGTCAATTGAGCATGTCCAAAAATCAAAATGTACAAAATTCTGAGAAAATGTTGGTACTCATACCCAGAATGCGTAAAAATAATTTCATATTAAAATAATTTGTTATTTGTCCGGAACATGCGGAGCTAAAACTAACCTCAAAAGTGGATGAAAATGAGCTGAGTAATGAAACTAGAGTTATCATTGCTCATATAAAATAAATGCAAACAGTGAAATTTAAGAAGCAATTAATAAGAGAATTAAATGAAATAGTAGAGGAAGAGGATAATTATACTAAATATGAAGACTGCTCAGAAATTGAATCATTAAAGATTGAAAACACACTATTAAAAGAACTGAACAAGGAATTAAAAGAAAAAAATCAATTGTTGAGAAATCTAAAGGATGAGGAGATAAATGCAATTACAACTACAAAAAATTATACTTTTGCAGAAGTAACAGCTAATGACCAAAGCAAGCCTAAACGAGTACCCAAACTTATAATCAAAAAGACTGAAACACAGAAAACATTGATAAGATTAATGAAAAAGTGTCACATTATTTAATCAAGAACAAATCAATACAAACAAAAATAAATAATCAAGAAGAATGATAATGAATTAATTATAAATTGTTTAAATAAAGAGAATGTTAACAAGACATACGATACATTAAATTGAAAACTATCAAATGTTTGTGACATAAATAAAGAGCAATTTCAGAACCCTGAAGTAAAGATAGTTGGAATTAATAACTTTGAAGAAATGGATAATGTAAATCTAGAAGAAGATATCAATGAAATAAATTTCAATATTAACAAAAAGTGTGAGATTATACATTCTTACACGAAAAAGAAAAATAATATGCAGTCTATAATAATAGATTTGCCAGCAGAATTGTATCAAGTATCAACACGTCAGAGAGACCATCAATAAAATTTTTGTAGGTTATCAAAATTGTAAAGTTTATGATTATCTGAACGTTAAACCTTGTTACAATCGCGGAAAGTTTGGACACAATGGGAAAAAATGTAATAATAGTTCTATGCGTTTAAAGTGTGCAGGAGAGCATAAAACAAAGGATTGCAATGAAACAAACAAAAGGTGTACAAATTGAGTATACAGCAAAGTAAAATACAAAATAAAATATAGAATTGAAAACGCGGCTACAGATAGCCATGAGTGTGAAATTCTGAAAATTAAAATAAAGGTTTATAGATTTTACTGACTATATCATCAAACCTACTATACCAAGACACATCGGTAAGGTAGATAACTTTGACCACCAGCCAGTTACACCGAGGCTATCTAGAATATCAACTGAAGCACTACACGAAATCAACTCCAACATCGTATCCAAAATAAGACCAGAAAGCAGACCCCAACCCATACAAATCAGGTCCAAAAAAAGATCCGAACAAGGAACTTCATCTTAGTTATGGATCAAGATTTAAATCTTGAAGAGATTAATACTAGTGAATGTGAAGTGACGAATGTGGAAACGCTCAATAAAAGACTTAAAAACAAAAAGAATTCGATTTTATTTTTAAATATAAGAAGTCTTAACGCAAACTTCGAAAAATTGGAAACTTTTATTGAGTGTCTATTAAGAAAGCCTTGTATCATAATATGTACAGAAACTTGGAACTTACAATATCCACAATACTATCGTTTAAATGGATATAGAAGTTACTACAATGAAAGTAGAGTAAATAAAGCAGATGGAGTAATAATGTACATTAAAGAAAACATACTTGAAACTACTAAAATTGAATGTACTTGAAGTTTCAAACGTCAGATTCAGACAAAAGTAATGAAAAATTTTTTTTGATTTAGTATTTTATTCTGATAAAAACATGCAAAATATGAACTAAAACGGCTTTAAAAAAATTTCTAACCCCTAATTCGACCCGAAATCCCTTGAAAAAGGGGTATAAAGGTGGTAAATACGAGGTCTGTCCCAAAAGTATCCGACCTACCTCGATTTCTCGGCGCTTGATTTATTCTTCGTCATCCGGGGGGTGGCATCCTTCAAAGTAGTCCCCATTTGATTGAACAAGACGCTCATATCGATGTTTCCACTTATTAAAGCACTCTTGAAAGTCAGACTTCGGAATCGCCTTTAGTGCATTCGTCGCATTAGTTTCAACAGTCTGTTTATTGTCGAATCGATGTTCTTTAAGCGGCATTTTCAATAGAGGAAACAGCCAAAAGTCGCAGGGAGCTATACCAGGACTGTATGGAGGCTGGCGGAGCTGCGCAACACTGTGTTTCAATAAATACTGCTGCACAAGGTTTGATGCGTGCGCTGGAGCATTGTCGCGATGAAGAAGCCAGTCACTGGTTTCCCAAATTCTCGGTTAAAATTCGCCAAACAGTACTTTTTGGTATTCCAAGTTCATCTTCCAGTTCTCTCACAGTCAAACGACAATCTTGTTCAACTGCGACACGCACACGCTCGACATTATCCGACGATGTTCCCGTCGAAGGTCGACCAGAACGAGGATCACTGTCAACAGATGTGCGGCCACTTTTGAACCGCCTATACCACTCTTTTATTTGTGTTTTGCCCGTACACTCATCTTTAAAGGCCTTTTACAACATTTCAATAGTTTACGCACAACTTTTACCGAGATTAAAGCAAAATTTTATGCAAATTTGCTGTTCGGTTCGTTCTGCCATTTTTAGCAATAAGCAAATTGCGACGAACGCAAAAAAGTCGTTGTAAACAAATACACGCTGCGCGGGAACTAAGGCGTTTCATCGGTATCTCAGGCTACTGACGAAAACGTTAGGAGTTGCTGGTGACGTTCGTACCCTCCAGAGTTCGCCTGAGTCTCTCCGCGAGAAGATATGAACGTAGGTCGGATACTTTTGGGAAGACCTCATATAGGTATAAAAATTCTAACTTGGCGTAATAAAAGTCTTACGGTTTTCTACTTAATACATACCCTCATTATGATAGAATACACTTATTAAAGAAATTTCAACCCCTATCTCGTCTCGGAAGCCCTTCAAACAGGGGTTGGATTTTTTTATAAGTGTATTCGATTATAATGAGGATATGTGTCAAGTAAAAAACCGTAAGACTTTTATTAGGCCAAGTTAGAATTTTATTACCTATATTTTTCACCTTCCAACCCCTGTTTGAAGGGTTTCTGGGAAGATCTAGGGGTTGACACTTTTTGTATAAGTGTATTTTATCATAATGAGGATATGTGTCAAGAAGAAAAAAGTAAGACTATTATTAGGCCAAGGTAGATTTTTATTACCTACATTCACCCCCTTCCAACCCCTGATTGAAGGGCTTCCGGGACGAGTTAGGGATTCACATATTTTTTATAAGTGAGTTCTATCATAATGAGGGTATGTATGAAGTAGAAAACCGTCGACGTTTATTAGGCCAAGTTAGATTTTTTTTACCTAAATTTACCCCCTTCCAACCCCTGATTGAAGGGCTTCCGGCACGAGTTAGGGATTGACATTTTTTCTTATAAGCGTATTCTATCATAATGAGGGTATGTATGACGTAGAAAAGCGTAAGACATTTATTAGGCCAAGTTAGATTTTTTTTACCTAAATTTACCCCCTTCCAACCCCTAATTGAAGAGCTTCCCGAACGAGTTAGTGGTTGACATTTTTTCTTATAAGCGTATTCTATCATAATGAGGGTATGTATGACGTAGAAAAGCGTAAGACTTTTATTAGGCCAAGTTAGAATTTTATTACCTACATTCACCCCTTTCTAACCCCTGATTGAAGGGCTTCCGGGTCGAGTTAGGGATTCACATTTTTTTATAAGTGAATTCTATCATAATCAGGGTATGTATGAAGTAGAAAACCGTACGACTTTTATTAGGCCAAGTTAGAATTTTATTACCTACATTCACCCCTTTCTAACCCCTGATTGAAGGGCTTCCGGGACGAATTAGAGGTTGACATTTTTTCTTATAAGCGTATTCTATCATAATGAGAGTATGTATGAAGTAGAAAAGCGTAAGAGTTATATTAGGCCAAGTTAGAATTTTTTTCCCTATATTTTCCACCTTCCAACCCCTGTGAAAAGGGCTTCTGTGACGATCTAGGGGTTGACACTTTTTGTATAAGTGTATTCTATCATAATGAGGATATGTGTCAAGAAGAAAACCGTAAAACTTTTATTAGGCCAAGTTAGATTTTTATTACCTAAATTTACCCCCTTCCAACCACTGACTGAAGGGCTTCCGGGTCGAGTTAGGGATTCACATTTTTTTATAAGTGAATTCTATCATAATCAGGGTATGTATGAAGTAGAAAACCGTACGACTTTTATTAGGCCAAGTTAGAATTTTATTACCTACATTCACCCCTTTCTAACCCCTGATTGAAGGGCTTCCGGGACGAATTAGAGGTTGACATTTTTTCTTATAAGCGTATTCTATCATAATGAGGGTATGTATGAAGTAGAAAAGCGTAAGAGTTATATTAGGCCAAGTTAGAATTTTTTTCCCTATATTTTCCACCTTCCAACCCCTGTGAAAAGGGCTTCTGTGACGATCTAGGGGTTGACACTTTTTGTATAAGTGTATTCTATCATAATGAGGATATGTGTCAAGAAGAAAACCGTAAAACTTTTATTAGGCCAAGTTAGATTTTTATTACCTAAATTTACCCCCTTCCAACCACTGACTGAAGGGCTTCCGGGTCGAGTTAGGGATTCACATTTTTTTATAAGTGAATTCTATCATAATCAGGGTATGTATGAAGTAGAAAACCGTACGACTTTTATTAGGCCAAGTTAGATTTTTTTTTACCTACTTTCACCCCCTTCCAACCTCTGATTGAAGGGCTTCCGGGACGAGTTAGGGGTTGACAATTTTTTTTATAAGCGTATTCTATCATAATGAGGGTATGTATGACGTAGAAAACCGTAAGAGTTATATTAGGCCAAGTTAGATTTTTTTTACCTATATTTTCCTCCTTCCAACCCCTGTTTGAAGGGCTTCCGGGACGAGCTAGGGGTTGAAATTTCTTTTATAAGTGTATTCAATCATAATGAGGAAGTGCGTAAAGTAGAAAACCGTAAGACTTTTATTAGGCCAAGTTAGAATTTCTTTACCTATGTTTACCACCTTCCAATCCCTGCTTCAAGAGATTTCGGGTCGAATTAGGGGTTAGAATTTTTTTAAAGCCGTTTTAGTTCATATTTTGCATGTATCTAACAGAATAAAATACTAAATAAAAAAAAAGTTTTTTATTATTTTCGTCTGATTCTGACGTTTGACACGTCAAGTACATAAAATTGAAATTTATGATAGTTCGAGAAATAGTTTGTAAAATTGAAATTTATGATAAACTGATGGGCAGAGAGTCATTCGGAATTTCGGCAATTTATAGATGCTATGATGTGCCGAAAATAGAATTCATGCCTAGTATGAAAACATTTTTGAAAGACGAGGCAAATACGAAAAACGATTCTATAGTGGGAGACTTTAGCATTGATATTTTGGAAAAAATTTTAAGTAGAAAATAATTAAGTGATAATATTATTAGTCAAGAATTTATAAATAACTGTTTGGAGTATAAATATACTCCCTGTTTCATAGGTATAACTAGGCCATCAGTAAACAACGAAGGGGGCACCTGCATCGACAACTTTTTTGTTAAAAATAATAATATAAAAGTTGATTTTTTAAAGTTAAATAATCCTTTTAACGACCACTATCCTTTGATTTTAAACGTGGATCACGTCGAATTAAAACAAACAAACAACAATATAACTAAATATATAAATTATACTAAACTAAATAATATTGCCAGAAATGCTGACCGGAAATAGATTTTGTTTATGCAGGACCCAAATCGTTCAGTAGACGCACTGATACAAATGATAAATTAATTTGTTGAAAAGGCCACTACATATAAACAACTAACAGGAAAAAATAAAGACTTAATACCGAGAAAAAATTGGATTACAAGCGCGATAATAGTATCATGTAAAACCAAAGAGAATTTATATAGATTATGGAAGAAATAAACAACTTGCCAACTACTAAGAAATGAATATAATAATTATAATAAAATATTGAGTAAAGTTATAAAAGATGTAAAATACAAATATGGAACTGAAGAAATAAAATTGAATTGTGGAAATCCAAAACAGTTATGGAATATAATTAACACTAAATTGGGAAAAATTGATAATCAGGGCAAGTCAATTGATCACATATATGAAAATAATCAAAAAATTGAAAATAAAACTAATATTGCTAATTCTATGAATAACTACTTTTGTGAAGTGGGCGCTAAATTAAGTGCGCGAATTACAGAACTGGACACCGATACATTGAAACTTCCTACAAAGAACCACAATTTCATTTTTCTTCGCCCTACAAATTCTAATAAGATACATAAAATTATTATTTCATTAAAAAAAAATTCCGGAAGGATAGATAATATAAATGTTAATGCAATACAATCAATATGTGAATATAAACTATTACCACTAGAACATATTTTTAATTTGTGTATTGAGAAATCCATATTGCCTCATGCTCTAAAAAAGCTGAAGTAGTCCCCATATATAAGGTAGGGGGCCAATCTGGTATCTCAAATTATAGGCCAATTGCGCTTATATTTAACATTGCAAAAATTTTTGAGAAAATAATTCACAAAGACTACACCTATTTTTGAAAAAAAGGAATATAATATCTGACAAATAATTTGGTTTTGTCAGAAATAGAGGTACGACGGATGCTTTGAATTATATAACCAATATCATGTACAAAAATTTGGATAAAGCAAACCTATAGTTACAGTATTCTTAGACTTGGCCAAAGCTTTTAAGACTGTGAATCATAGAATACTGCTAGATAAGCTTGAGAGATATGGTATAAGAAAAAAAACTGTTAACTAGCTATCTCTCAGATAGACAACAAAGAGTAAAAATTCAAGATTGTAAGAGTGAGTACAAATTAATCTCTACAGGAGTTCCGCAAGGGATTATACTAGGTCCTTTGTTCCTTATACTCTATGTCAATGATCTACTGAGAGATATACAAAATGATACAATCATGTCTTATGCTGATGAGACTGTAATCATATCAAGTGATGATACGTGGTCACGAGTACAGGATAAAATAAATGTATATCTAAATCAAGTGTCAAAATGGCTTAATTTGAATAAAATAGCTTTAAATGTAAGTAAAACTGTTTACATAACCTATAGAAATTACTGTGATAGCGTGCCAGATACACTAAACGTTAATATAGGTAACCAACTAATAAAAAGAGTAGAATATCATAAGTATCTAGGATTGTTATTCGATTTGAATATGAAATGGGACAAACATATCGACTATATTGTAAAAAAACTAAATATCTAATATTTATTTTTGCCAAAATTAAAAATATTATGAAATCCAAAACATTAATGATAATTTATTATGGATTTTTTCAAAGTTTAATAACTTATGGAATAATTGCCTGGGGAGGAGCATATAGTAATACCCTAAACCAAATACAAAGAATTCAAAACAAAATATTAAAGTCATAAATAAAAAATCGATTATCAGAGCAATGTCTTCCACTTTCTGTAAGTCAATTATTCTTTTTAGAATCTATTTCATTTCATTATGAAACACTGAAAGAAATATATAAGTCCACAACAAGCAACACTAGAAATAGAAGTATTCGACTACCAAAAATAACTAAAACAATAGGTATAAAATACAGCTACATAGTAGCTATAAATGTGTTCAACGAGTTAACAAATGATCTCAAATCATTAACTAGCAATAAAGTTAACACAAAGAAAAAATTAAAACGATTTGTAATGAATCTATACGGTTAGATATAACTATCAGCTTAGATCACTTTGCGTGAAAATTTTATTTGATGTTAACAAGAAATTTTTTTTTATTTATTATTTTTTATTTTATTTTTCATTTTTAAGTTAGTTTTTAAATTAGTATTTAAGTCTTTTGGTTTCTTCTCTATGTTATATAAGCCAGCCTATGTACAGGGAATTTTATTTACCTCTTTAGGATTTACTTGTAAATACCAATGGAAAGGTAACTCAATTTTATCTCTATTGGTTAAACATGTAAATTTTTCTGGTCTAATAAATAAATATAATGTAATAATTAGCTGGAATTCGAATATCACAATACATCATAATGCATGATTTCACAAATTGCCACAATAGGGTATAAAAATATTTGTTTATCTTCCTGACCTCATTTGCACCAAAAAATGTTCTTACACTTTTTTCTCAAAATTTGATTGTGTTTGAGTTAAAACTCAAACAAAGTTTGCTAAATCTTAAAAAATGAAAAGAAAATGGACTTTTTGACCTTCACGTTGAGCTCTGAAACTTTTTTTACACATTCTGGGTATGACTACGAACATTTTCTGAGTTTTACATAGTGAGTATACATATTGATATTTATCGTCTGGAAATGTACTAGTTTCGAAACGTAATTCTCCCGGCGTTATTGATTTGTTTAAGATCAATAAGCAAGTAGGAAAAAGGCTCTATGGTACTATAGTAATAAGCTTCCTGTAGAAACTTAGGATCCTCCGGGTACACCTGATGCACTGAATTTGCGAATTTGCGCTCGATACTGAGGATTCTTGAAGAACACTATGTAATTTGCATTCAACGATATATCACGATGCCCCTTATAAAAAATATTTTGCGTTATAAATATTACACTTATATTTCTATGATGACTTACCTTAGTAAACAAATCTACAATAGTATTATTCGAAGCCTCGCGCATCAAATCATCAATAAATATTAATTTACGCACGTCTGGGTCACTTGAATACGAGTAGTCTTCTGCTCGGGGTAAACCTTCGCGAAATTCGATCTCCATATTCTCCATCCTGCCATTTCGCATAATAAAATGGAACCTGTTCAAAATTTAACTCTTGCCAACACTTCTATATGCTTTGAAACTCTTTTCACAGAATAACTCTTCCCCGCCGATGTAGGTAATCCGGTGCAGATTATCGTCGCACACTTCGCCACTCAGACCCACACCCTCCTGACCTTACCCCGAATACCTGCACTCGCCCCCTCCCCTACCGTCTTCGCACTGGACCCATCGGCCGGGCACTCGCCACCATTGGCACCAGTACCCCCACACCTCGAGTCCAACCACTTAGCATCCATACTACTTACGTCATCTAATAAAAAAAAAGAATTAAAGGTAATTCGGTGAAATAAAAAAAGGAGATTTGTGGATAAATGGCACCCTTAACCCATTAGCGCCGAGGTATCCGAAATAACTTTTTCATTTTTATGTGCATGTTCAATCGATTTATTATCGATCAAATTGTTTAAAACTTTGTATATTAGGATTTTGAATGTCGTTCTTTACGATTTCTCAACTAAAATTATGTAAAAGCGAAACAGAAAATGTAATACAACGGATTTTTAAAAACTGCTTTAAATTATTTTTTAACTTTTAGACGGCCGGAAAACCAATATTTCGGCGCATCAGAAAATGTTCTTTAATTTTTGTTTTTACATTAAAATATTTATTTTTTTAATGTTATTTATTATTTTTAATATAATTTATAATAAATTTACCCCTCCCCACCCCTTTTTACTACCCTATATCGCCTAATTCTACCTTATAAAAGCGGTACGTCGTTTCGTTTGCTTAAGGCTATAATTTCAAAGGAATATATTTTATAGAAGGTTTCTGATATTACTATTTTAATGTAATTTACCCCCCTCACCCCCTTTTCACCCTTTTCACCCTTTTTTACTCCACTTATACCCCATATACGTCTTGATCGAATTTTTTGGAAAAAATACATTTATTTGTTCGCATGTGGCTATAATTATAAATAAATTTATTTTCATGGCGGAGATTTCGATAAAAGATATAGTCAGCGGCTCAGAAATATATACATGAATCATTATTTCGTATGAGAAAATGTAAGTTTTTCACTAGTTCAAATGTAAATTTGCAAATAAAGGCTTCTAAACGTAAATTTAGTATACTTGATTTCGATTTTTCGAAACTTTTGATTTCGAGATATAAATACATCATCGAGATACTGTTCATGTACCATCATTATTATTATTATTATAATTATTATTATTATTAAAATAATAATAATAATTATATTATTATATATATAATAATAATTATAATATATATATATATATATATATATATATATATATATATATATATATATATATATATATATATATATATATATATATATATATATATATATATATATATATATATATATATATATATATATATATATATATTACTTTTGCAATACAATGAATACAGAAAATAAAGCTTGGAGTAGTGGAGAATCAGAACTTGAAGAAGATGTTACAGAAAGAACTGATATATGTGATGACGATTTGAATGATACCACATATGATACAAATTTATCTGAAATAAACTTTGATCCGTATGTGTATCCATCTGTAAAAAATTTTACTGATAATGCTCGAATTCGTGCTCATATGTCGATACAAAAATTTACTCCATTGGATTTTTTTAAATATTTTTTTGATTAGTTTCTTGTAAATCATATTATAGAACAAACCAACCTTTTTCAAGATCAAAATCCTGAACCACCTCGAAAAAAAATGAAAACGTGGACTCCTGTAACAGAAGAAGAATTATGGAAATTTATCGCTTTATCAATAAATATGGGTCATGTCGTAAAACGAGAAACGAAAAACTATTGGAGTGAGGATCCACTGCTATATACTCCAATCTTTAGTCAAATTTTGACTAAAAACAGATACCATCAAATTCTGCGATATCTTCATTTTTCTAATACTGAAGAAATTTCTAATCATCCTTTAAAAAAAATCAAACCGATAATTGATTATTTGAAAACAAAATTTTCTAATACTATTTTTTCTGGAAAAAAACTTTGCATTGACGAAAGTTTAGTTTTTGGTGGAAAGGAAGACTAAAATTCAAACAATACTTACCATTGAAAAGAAATCGATTTGGTATGAAATTCGTAAAATACACTACAAAACTAACGAAGATATTATAAAATCAAGTTGTATTTATGATTATAACAAAGATATGGGCAGAATCGATGATATTGATAGACAATTATCTATGACAGAGACGATTAGAAAATGCATGAAATGGTATAGAAAATTATTTTTTCATCTAGTAGACTTGATGTTGGCAAATGCCCATAAGTTATTCAAGATGCTAACTACGGATGCTATTTCGTTTCCTAATTTTCGATTGAGCATAGTAAGAGACATTTTGAACTTAGGTTCTCAAATAGAATCAACATCTCTAACGCCAGATATTCGACTAAGTGGTCGTCATTTTCCCAGTAAAATGCAATCCGAAAACAGTGATAATAAGTTATCTTGTCAATGTAAATTATGCACTATGCAGAAAAAGAGAATCCGATCTATATACGAGTGTAGAGTATGTAAAGAAACTCTATGTATTGTACCGTGCTTTGAAATCTATCACACCAAAAGATCGTTACCGTGATTTATAAAAAAATTTTGAATAATAAATAAAAAAACCCAAAAAAAAAAAATTATAAACTTAGAAAAAAAAGGAAAAGAAAAAGAAACATAACTCTGCCACAGTCGGTCCCAAGCCGTTCACGAAATGCAAAGGGGTGGTTTTCATCCTGTTATAGGGGTTGTTTTTAGATTTACAGTAATTTTGATATCAGATTTGGATTCAGCATCGAAAAATACATAGAAAACGTGTATCTGCGCTTCTAAATAAAGAAAAATCAATTTACGAGGCAAAGGGGGTGGTTTCACCCAGTTATAGGGGTTGTTTTTAGATTTACAGTAGTTTTGATGTCAGATTTGATGTCTTGATGTCACAGGCTGTAATACATGTTTTGCCGTAGCGGACCGCAACGCCAATATATTGGCGCACCCCCTGATCGACACTTTCCCTATGATCAATCAGTGATATAAGATACGTTTTTTACCGGTTTTCTATGGGCGATATGCCACCTCAAATCCCGGCCCTCTAAAGGTTAAATCCTACTTTTGTGAGGAAATACGTTATTTCTTATTGAAAATCAACTATGTTGGACAATTTTGGATATACTTTAAGAAAAAATTTGACTGAAGGTTCAAATCATAGATGACGATGTTAAATGTGTGTTCGAAAGTAGAATAATCTGACAAATTATGCAGTTAAAAAGAATCTTCCAAAGGCTAGAACCAGGTAGGCATAGTGAAATTGCTATCCTAAGTACCATATCTGGCACATACCATTCGAAAGGTGATCAAAAAATATATCCCCGCCTAGTTTTTCTGGCCCTCCTATAGGAGTTGTGAGACCATGAAGTTGGTGAGGAGGCTTAAGCGTAAGTGAGTCAGGCTTTAAGGGGTGAATAACCGTCTGAATGGGAATTAAGGATCCATCTGAGTAGGCGGTAAGACAACATTACGCCTGGTTGGAGACTTGGAGTGAATGAGGGAAGTTTCCCTATAAACGGGCTTTCCATGTAAGGTGTACGAATGGGGTGCAAATGAAGGGTGAAGGAGCCTAGCCAAAACGGGTATTGCTGGATCCCCGGACATTTTACCTGTCCGTCATTGATGGGAGAGCGAGGGTAACGACTCGCTTTAGCGACAAAGGAACAACTCTCCATTGCGGTGTGGTAGACCACAATGGGTAAATTACCACCCAATCCAAGGTGTGACATACCGTGCCCAGGGATGCATGGCACAAGGGGAGCTGTGTCGCTAACGGTTCCTTTGGGACACCGGGTTGAATCCCGCCGTATTATAAGCTTTACCCGGCAGCGCGGCTCCTGACGGGCGGACCGTTTATTTCCGCAATACTTGTGGGATTTATATGGAAAAGGAACAACAAAAAGAAATGGTGAACGAGATGGAGGTAGATCGGGTTCAAGAATCAATCGCCGACTACTTGGAGAAAACCCTCCAGGAAACTCCGGCAACGGAGGTAGCTGGAGAGAAACCCCAGGAAGAGACGGGCTTGAACCGACATCTGAGTGAGGCTCAAAGGAGGAAACTTCTGAAGTAACGGGCGATAGAGGAGGACCGACCCTTGCCCGTATTCGGGATAAACAGACGGCAGGGGAAGAGGGAAAAGAAAAGGGCCAACGCACTCGCTCAGCCTTCAACTCCTGTCCCTGGAACCTCGAGGGGCAAGAGGATGGCATCTTCCAGCCTGGAGGCGCCGGAGCAGGCTTCGAGACTAAAGGTGAGTGGGAGCTTTGCGTCCAAAGGAGAAAGGGAGCTTCGCGGCGGCGGCATCAAACCTGCCGAGGGTCACCCACCCTTGTGCTGCTGACGTGATAGGAAAGTTCACGGAGACGGTTGTCAACCAAGTCCTGAAGATGGAAGAGGGCGACTTTGTACCACGATTCAAGGAAACTTTCCCAGAAAAGGTACCCTTGTCTTCGTTTGCGAGGACAAGGAAACAGCGACCTGGATAAAAGGGGAGGCAGAGAAACTGGACCTAGGCGACCCGCACCTGAAGGTCAGAGTGGTAATGGCGGAGGAGCTGAGGATCACCAAGGTGATGACTCGACTCCCCGAGGGGCCGCTATACTGAAGAGTCAAGCCACTGAACCGCGAGAGTATCACCGAGGGGAAAGTGACGACGTTTCAAAAGGAAGCGCAGCCTCAGGTGGTAGAGCAATAATGGCGGCAACCAAGATACGCTTCTCTCAGATTAACTTGCACAATAGTAAAAGCGCCTCTGCAGTTTTAGCAAGGAGCATGGCAAAGGTGCATACAAACACAGCCCTAATAACATTAATACAGGACCCTTGGGTATGGGTGGGGGGGCGTATTAGGGGGCTGAATAAAAGCGGAGAACTGTTTGTAGGAACAAATGATGGAAATGCACACGCGTGCATCTGCATCAAGGGTATTAACGTTTTTATGTTACAGGAACTGAACTCTAGGGATTGCGCGACCTTCAGAGTGGATATCAAGGACGAGGAAGGCCGAGGGAGAACAATCGTGATCACTTCAGCATACCTTCCTCACGATGAGAAAATACCAACAACAGATACGAGGAAAGTAATAGAATACTGCAGAGATAAAAAACTCGACTTGATCATTGACTGCGACGCCAATGCTCACCATGAAGTATGGGGCAGTACAGATATCAACGAGAGGGGTGAAACTCTGTTGAAATATATTACTAGTACACAAATGGACATAATGAATCAGGGTGATGAGTCGACTTTTGTTACCAGTAACAGAAGAGAGGTTATATATAATTTATTAATTTCAGCCTTTCGGCCCAGAAATGGACTTGGTTTACATAAAAATACTTAATTAAATTTACCATCCTTCATCACTCATACCTATACTGTACATAGATTCGCTTTCCAATTGTTTTCGTTACATACATTGTTTTTCTTTTTTTTTTCTTTTTACAAGACTTTTACATTACCTTACTATTTACATTAAGTTGTCAGTCTTTGAGCATCAGTTCTCCACTCGGGGAATAGGTTAACAAAATTAAACTAAACTTAAACACATTCACACATTCCACACTACCGGTACCATCTCTGCATAAAGTCCGCATCCTTCTTTTTTCTTTTTCTAACCTTGTTCTTTTTACATATTTACATAAAGTCTTCGCCAGAGCAATTTTTCCTCACTACAGTTCTTACAAACTAATTAAACTTTTCCTTCTTTAGTGTTTTTTTTCTCTTCTTCCTTTCTCCTAATATCTTTATCAATGGACGTTATTGCCTTTAACAATTCAAAATTTATCTCGTTTTTAAACTCCATAGCTACTTCTACATTTCTTAAATTTAATTTGTTTGTCCGTTCTTTCGTTTCCTCGCATGAATACAATAAATGACGCCACGTACATAAGTCTTTATTACATAGAATACATTGTCTTTCATTTTCCGCTAACCAGTATTTATTTGCCCTCTCAACGTTTCCGCATCTTATCCTAGCTATGCTTTTAATGTTTTTATTCAAATTTCCCTCTCTAAGGTATTTCGGTGTATTCTCTGGATATATCCCCTGGTATAATTTGTTATACTTGGCCTCCGCAATTTTACTAAAAAACGTTTGGTTTTCAATATCTACTGACCTTTTCCTTATTTCCTGCTTTACATCTGTTTTCAGTTCCCTCATCGTCTCTATCTCTACCTGGCTGAGTCCTAAACTATTTAAAAATCTTTCCCTGTCATTTTTCCTGCCCATGCTACTTTTCTCACTTCTAGCTTCTTCCCAGCATTGTTTTGTTAGCCTTTCGTCTTTTTGTTTTGCCAGCTTTTCCTCATACTTTAAAGCTCTTATGCCCCATTCCGTTTTTAATTTCCTATTTCCAGTTTCCTTATATACCACGTACCTAGGCGTGCAGAAATCTAAATCTAACACCCATCTAAAATAATCACATTTTATTTTCTCCAGTTCCTTCATTTCCTTCCAACCCCAAATTTCTACACCATACTCCATGACACTCCTGACTAGGTATTCGAAAAGCATTTTCCTTCTTTTAAAATCATTTCTACATTTTCTTTCTCCTAAACCCCAGGTCTTTTTTGCTGCGTAGATTCCTTTCTTCTTTAAATCTTTTAAATGGTCTGTCCAGTCACATTTGGAGTTGAAAGTGAAACCCAGATATTTGAATTTATCCACCTCTTCAATTACTTTTCCTTCCCACTTCCAAATTTCCTTTTTGCCCTTTCTTCCCTAATTAAATATCATCATTTTCGTTTTTTCAACACTTAAAACAAGATCCCTATCCTTCAAAAATTTCTTCAGTGTGTCCATCATATCTATTATAGCTTCTTTATTATTCCCTACCAACACTATGTCATCCGCGTACGCCAGTGACCAAATCCTATTCTTTCCTATACTTATACCTCCTATATTTCTTTTCCTAAGCTCCATCTCTAGGCCTGCAATGTATAAGCAGAATAGTATTGGACTGAGCACGCAACCTTGTCTAAGGCCTGTTGTGACCCAAAATTCGTTCCTCATCCCTTCTGCTGACCTAATCCTGACCTTAGTCTCTTCATATATACCCTTTAACCTTTCTACTAAGTATTTACTAACTCCTAACTCTAACAAAATTTTCCATAATTTCTCTCTATTCACTGTGTCAAAAGTTGCCTTTAAATCAACAAAGAGCGAGTAAATTTTCCTTTTCTTTATTTTTGCCATCTGTGCAATGTGATCTAGAATATATATGTTATCAATCGTTGACCTATTTTTTCTAAATCCTGCTTGCCCTTCCGGTAACAAATTCTTTTTTTCAACTTCTGCTTCTAACCTTCTTCTAATTACTTCAGTATATAACTTATACGCTGTTGATAATAGCGAAATTCCTCTGTAATTCCTCGGGTCCTCCGTATCTCCTTTCTTATGAAGTGGCACGATTACTCCAGTTTTCCAATCTTCAGATATCTCCTCTCCCTCCCAGATTTTTCCTATGATGGCTATTAATTTGTTCTTCAGACCTTCACCTCCGTGCATCCAAACTTCGTTCGAAATCCCATCAAATCCTGCTGCTTTTTTTCTTTTTAGATTTTTCCATGCTGCTGCAATCTCTTCAACGCTTATTCTTTCTCCTTCTACTTTTTCTGCCACTAGTTCTCTTTTACTTCCTGTACTTTTTTCTTCTGCTCCTTTTAGAAGTGTTTTAAAATGTTCTACCCATTTTCCTACGCTAATTTTATTTTTCACCGATTCCCTCTTTTTTCTGCCTTTGTTAAGATATTTCCAAACATCATTTTCATTTTTTATTTCTTTGAGTTCTGCCTCTTCCTCTTCTTTTTTAATTCTTTTTTTCTCTTCGCATACTGCTTTCCATTCTCTTCTTGCATCCGTGTATTCTTTTTTTTGTACCTCTCCATTTCTCCATCGTCTATATAGATTCCTGGCTTTTCGTTTTGACTTACCACATTCTTTGTCCCACCAACTTCTCATACCTAGCTTCCAAATTCTTATTTTTATTTCCTTTCTTGGAACTTTTTTATCGATAACTTCTTTAGTGTCATTCCATCTTTCTTCTACCGTGTCCGATTCTTTTTCTACGGTACTGAGTTCTCTCGTTTCTTCTTTGAATACCGCAATACTTTCATCGTTCCAAACTTCTATAGTTTTCTTTATATTTTCTTCTTCCATTTCTTGTGTATCCTCTATGTTTGCCCTTTCTGTCGTAAATTCCAAGCTGATTGGTAGATGATCTGATTCAATCCTGTCTTCTACTTTAAAATCCTTTATTTGTTTCCAAGCTTCTTCATTTACAATTGCAAGATCGATTACCGAATTACCTCTACTCCCTATAAAAGTGTATTCTCCTTCTTCATCTCCCGCTGTGGTTCCATTCAAAATTATCCATCCTTTATTTTCAATTTTTTCTACAAACTCGCGTCCCTCTCTGCTTACAAGTATGTCTTTACTTTTCCTATTTCTCACCTTTCCAGGGCAATCGTAGTCCATACATTTACCTTCCAGACCGATTCTTACGTTGAAATCTCCTGCTATAATTATACCTTCGTTATCTACATAGTTGTCTTCATCGATGCATTTCCATATCCTTTCTAAATTACCTGTATTATATACTGACCAAATTTTTAAATGTGCCTCTCCCCCTACAATAATTATGGTTTTTATCAGACCTTCAAAAATTTCTATCCCCGTGACACCTACATTTACATTCCAGTCTTTTCTTATCCCTATCAGAAAACCTCCCTTTGCCCTACCTTTTTTATGTTCTCTCCTTGCTACTATGATTTCCCATACAAAGTTTCTGGGTAGAAGCTTTTCTAGCATTTGCACGTCTTTCCTTTCTACCCATGTTTCTGCTAAACTCACAAAATCCGCTCCTTCAATAACATTCCAGAACTCTTTATCTTTATTCAAAATCCCTGCTGTATTCCAAAAAATTAGTTTTTTCCCTTTCTGCAAATTATTTTTATCCTCTCTATCCCCCTTATTCCTATCTTCTACGCACCATTTCTGATCTACAGAAAAAAAGGTATCTGCCTCTCTTTATCCCCTCTATTCGTCTTGCTCGGCTGTTCTCCTCTCTTCTTTTCTGCTTCTTTTACCATATCTTCTAGTTTTTCTTTGTCCTCCCAGTAAACCCAAACGTTGTTTATGAAAACTCTTTTGGACCCTGTTTTTACCATTAAACCCTTTTCGCGCATCATTTTAACCTACCTGTTAATTTCCTCCTGTCTCTTTCTGTCTTCGTAGCAAAGATCATAGTCTACATAATAATTAGTTCCTGCGAGTTTATTTTTATTTTTCATTATTGAATTCTTTTCCTCTACACTTGAAACCCTTGCTACTACTACCTTGCCATTTATCCTTGCCTGCGTGATCTGTATATCTAGTCCTAGCTTAGCCTTCACAAATTGTTGAACCCATTCTTTTACGTTTTCCCTGTTTACATCAGACAAAACAACGCCTTTTACAATAAAATTTTCCTGCCTACTCTTCCTGTCCTGCTCATATAACATTCTTTTCATACCTACAACTTCTTTCTCGGACAGACACAGGCTCCCCCGCTCGCTAAACGTACTTCTCGCTGCGCTACCCGTTGTCCATCTGCTCGCGTCGCTTCTGCTCGTAACACCGCTTCCAGCAACGGAGCCTGTATCGCCCTCTCCCGGCCCTTCGATAAGCTTCGCTTCGAGCGCGTCAAATCTCGCCTCCCAGACCCTCCCCTTCTCTACGGATTCCTCGGACAGCTTTTCGATTCTTTCTAGCCTTTCCACCATTATAACCTCTCTTGCGTTTACCTCTAGTTTAAGCTTTTCGATTTCTACCTTTTCCTGTCTAATTTTCGCTAAATCTTCCGTTACCCTATCTTTCAGTTCTTTGAACTGATCCCATTTCATATCGAATGTTACCTTCTTCACTACGTTGTCCAGGGTACCTTGCTTCTCGTCCTCCGGCTTGCTCTTCGCTTTGTCCATCTTCACGTTGTCCTTCGGGTTCCCGACAGCTCCGATCCTTCCTGCCTCCCTGCCGCCTGCACCAGGGCTCGTCCGGTTGCTGTTGTCCGCCGCCGCCGACGGCCCCGTTCTTCTCGTAATCATCCTTCCTAACCTACAAATCCTACCTACTTTTCGCTCGCTATTTACCGCACGAATTTCCGTTTCCCTATCTCGATTTATTGATCAACTTATACAGTGACTCTTTAAATATCGTTTTCTGTATCGTCTAACACTACACTTTGTACAATTACGCAAAAAAAAAACTGATTTTATGCAGAGACGGTCGCGCACACGTGTGCTCACACTCACGCCCTCTAACCAAGTCCTAACAGAAGAGAGGTTATAGACCTCACCCTGGCCAGTATGAACATTAGAAACCGTATACATGGATGGAGAGTGGAGGATGAACCATCTATGTCGGATCATAGGACCATTTCATTCTGGATGAAGATTCAGAAGATATGGAGTGAGCCCAAGAGAAATCCCAAGGATACAGCCCGGGAGAGCTATAAGGAAGAGCTAAACGAACGTTTAATATACCTTAAAGGAACTTATGGGATGGAATATGGACTGGAATGGATACTGAAACAGGTCCAGACAGCCATTACAAGAGCATATGAGAACAACTGCCCGTTAAAGCCGAAGGGACAACCAAACGGTGCTCCCTGGTGGAACAAACACCTACAGGCGCTGAAGAGGTAAATTCGAAAGGCCTTTAACAGAGCAAAGAAAACAAGGAACTCAGAAGGATGGAAGACGTATATATAAGGATACGCTAAATGACTTCAAAAGAGAACTAGATAAAGCCAAAAGGGAGAAATGGCAGAATTTCTGTTCAAGTACAGAAGGCTTAACAGAAACGGCTAAACTAGCCAGACTTCTAACCAAGGATAATAGTATTCGTTTACAAAGCTTTAAAGACAGGTCCGGATACTACACGGAAACAGAAGAGGAAACAATGGAACTACTTCTGAGAGCGTACTTCCCGGACTTCACTAAAAATGAGATCGGGGAGGGAGAGATACGTATAACTGGGAGAACTAGGACACGAGGAAATTCGGATTGGCGATCAACACTTTCGAACCGTACAAAATACCGGGAGCAGACGGCATTTTCCCCAAACTTTTGCTGGCAGGGGGCGATGCTGTACTGAGACTGGTCACGGGGATCTTTAGAGGGAGTATCGCCATTGAATATATTCCGGGAAGCTGGAAACGTACACGGGTTTCGTTCATACCGAAACCCGGAAAGAAGAGTTACACGTCTGTTAAGGATTTTAGACCTATTAGCCTTACCTCCTTCATGCTGAAAACGCTGGAGAGGCTGGTGGACAGGTACATAAGAGAAACGATCCTGGGAAGTTCACCATTACACCAGGAACAACATGCATATTCGGTGGGTAAATCCATGGAAACGGCTTTAAACTCTGTTGTAGGATATATTGAAAAGGCAAAAAGCGCCAAGGAAATGGTACTTGGCGCCTTTGTGGGCATAGAAAGAGCTTTTAACAGCACTATTAGGAAAACCATTGACACAGCCCTCGCGAAGCATGGTGTACCGATGACCATCAGAAACTGGATAGCGGGAATGCTGAGTGGTAGGGACATTTATTGTGAATGTAAGGGGAAAACAGTAAAGGGGGAGGTCACCTCTCTTGTGGTTATTCGTAGCTAACGAACTCCTACGCATACTTGACAGGGAAGGAATCTTTGCTGTCGGCTATGCCGACGACTTTGCCAAACTCCTCAGGGGTAAGTATGAGGAAATTTTACCGGATCTCGCTCAAAGAGCACTGAACAAGATCAGGGAGTGGTAGACGGTATCTCTGAGGGTAAATCAAAACAGAGATTGTAGTCTTTACCACTAAATATAAAACTAAAATGAACAAAAAGGTTAACTTGTACGCGAAAGAAATACCGTATGCAGAAGAAGTTAAATATCTAGGGGTATATCTTGATAAGAAACTAACCTGGAAGCAGCATGTTAAACAGCAATGCGGAAAGGTGCTAAACATATTCATGCAGTGTAGGGCGGCTATTGGCACAGGATGGGGGCTAGAACCCTAGAAGGACTTATGGATATATGAGGCGATACTGAAACCGAAACTCACCTACGCTGCAGTAATATGGTGGAAAGCAACCGAAAATAAAACTACACAAAGAATCCTGGACCATGTACATATTAAGAGGCGGTCATATTAAGAGGAATTTTTGGGTTGCGAAGAAGTACCCCCACAGTCGCTGTCAGGATAGCGCTGGACATGGATGGCCTTGACCTAAATATTAAGGAGGCAGCCGCCAGGTCGGCATACATACTGATGTGTGGCGGACGGTGGTCAAAGAAAAGAAACGGACACACTACAATTCGGAGAGAAATGCTGGGCGAATCAATCTCTGGAAAGCCTCAGGATAGAATTAATAAAATCTTTCAATTCGGGCAACGTTACAAAACGAAAATACCGAATAGAGAGGAGTGGAACAAACAAAACTTTGGACACGGAGACATCTGGTTCACAGAGGGATCTAAAACGGACATAGGTACGGGATTTGGAATCTGTGGCCTCAAGCGACGGGAGGATACAGCCCACAGCCTGGGAAGACACAACACGGTACTACAAGCGGAACTAACAGCCATAGAGACCTGTGTGATAAACTTGGTGCAAAAAGGGGTCGAAGGTAGAGACATCCAAATCTGCACCGACAGCTAAGCAGCTATCTTAGCTCTGGTGAAACCTAACACAACGTCAGTCTTGGTCAGAGACACGAAAAACACCCTAAACGAACTGACCAGAGTAAATAGGGTCTGCATCACCTGTATTCCTGGACACTCAGGAATAAAAGGGAACGAAAGAGAAGATCAGCTTGCAAGGCAGGCAGCAAATAAAAGCGGACAGTCAGAAAGGAAGGTAGGAGTATCATACCAGGCTGTGACACGATCAGGAAAAAATTAGTAAAAGAAGGATGGATATATGGAAAAACTCCATAGGATATAGATGGTCCAAAGAACTACTGGGGGAGCATATCACCGAGTGGGGAAAAGAAATCATCAGATTGGATAAAAGGAGGGCACGCATCGTGCTGGGCCTGTCGATTTGGTGAGGATATAGGTTTAATAAGATTAAGTAGGCCACATTACCGATAATACAACAAGAACAAAATACAAAATCTACTACAAAATCTTCCAGGTTTTTGTTGTATTTGTTTGTTGGTTTTTGTTGATAACGATTTTGAGGTTAGAATAATCGCTTTGATTTTCGAACGCTTCGGTAAAAGTCCCTCTGGACCCTGTCCTTCCCCCGAACCTTAATTATACAACTTTATATTTGCGCACATTTACCTGAATCTGGCGATAAACTCCTCACAACTCGTTCCAAAAAATAGTATGTGCAATGCGTGTGTAAATTTCGCTCAGGTGACAAAATTCACGCTCGTCTAAAATGACATAAATGATTTCAATTTTTAAAAAAAATGTTCTTGTTATATTTATAGATATAACCGTTTGAAAAAAATGACTATTTTGTGAATAACAAAACAAGGGAAATAGCTTATTCAAAATTTCGGGTAAGAAAACATAGGTAATTGTATGCTCTTTAAAATAAATTATAACTCAATCGATAATATTATTTCTACGATATCAGAAAACCCAAAAAACTAAAACTCAAAATACGAAAAACCGCTAAAAAACAATAACGCATCTAAAAACAAAAAAAAAATTTTTTTGGAGTCGCCGTTTTTACCGAAACACAAAAAAATGAGCCCCGACACATTAATTTTCACCGTGTATATTCAGAGTAAAATTGATCCACCCACATGCACGCACGCACGCACGTACGCACACACACACACACACGCGCGCGCACACGCACACGCACACACACACACACACATCTATACATTTTCTAAAAATAGTGTATTTTGTTCCCAGTATCTCAAAACATGTTTCTAACATCTTTTCAGGAAAACTTCATTTTTCCCATCACAAAGCTTTGTCTATGAGGAAACAAAATTATGTAATATCTACCACCTATACCACGCACAACTGTGAACGCCACATTTTTAAAATCCCAATTATAAAGAAAAATAAAATTACATTGAATTTTCATTGTAAAAATGGCATAATAAAACACATTTTTAACTCTATTCATAGGCAAAACTTTCTTAATAAATTTTATTCGAAAATTCAAAGTTCATGGTTGTGATGCGAATAAGTTGAATAAGATATGCTAAAAGTGTCAGATTGATTCATTATAATCCTATACGCATAAGACTTGCTGAACATTGGAAAACAATAAATGGAGAAAACCGTACTTTTGTAAAAATAAGAAATAATTTTCTAATGATTTTAAAACATTTTTTTTATCGCAGAATATCGATCATAATTTTTTTTAAATAATTTTGATATATTCTAAAGTTTGCCTGCATAGTATAGAGTAGATTTGGGAACAGGTTAGGATTCGGTTAATGTAGGAGCACGCTGAATTGTGTGCAATAAAGGTTGAAGCAAAAATACGTATAAATAACTATTAAGGGGGTATCCCTATATAGATCGATCAAAAATTGATTTTTTTTTATTGCATAAATCGAAAGTACAACATTTCAAAAGTATGCTCTTAAAATTTCAGAGCAAAATTCGAATCCGTTCAGCCGCTATACGTATTCTTCAGCGCGCGGTATGCCCGGCGCAGGTAGGCAGGTAAGCGTTCGGATACAATGGCTCCCCGCTGAGCTGGGATACTTATACATTGAAAAGAGCAGATGTTCTCCGATTTATGAGTGTGTTTGTGTGTACCCTAGCAAGAATTTTCGAGTTAATACTATAATAGAACAGGCAGTGTAGAGTATAGGTATAAACTTGTTTTGGAGCGTTGGTTCGCTACAGTCGGCTCAGTTGTCCTGTAACTGTTGTGTAGTTTACAGCGCTCTCACAAAATACATCATGACATCTTACCCGAAAGTTCAACATAGCGAAAACTATCGTGCAAGTCGTAGGAAGAGATCTTTTCACGGTAATCAGCATACGACTGAAGAGGGCGAAGTGAAAGGTGTCAGTGCCAGTGCACGAAAATTAGCAGCAGCAACTGCGGATGACATTCCAGTCAATCAATCTCACCGATATCGGATCATCGAATTTGTAACTATTTTCTCGGTACTTTCCGAGATGCTGTGCTGTAAAACTTGCAAAGGAGCTGTGAATTTTGAAGAGGCTGGCTTCCGTGGTTTCGGCTGGAAACTTACTGTTTCGTGTAAATGTGGCATGATTACTATACCTTCTGGCCCTCACATAAACAATGGGTTTGAAGTAAATCGTCGTATAGTGTTTGTGATGAGACTTTTAGGCATTGGTTTGCAAAGAATAAATTTATTTTCGAATTTGATGGATTTTGGTGAAGGACTTAGTAATACAGCATACGACAGTATATTGGAGCACATTCGTCAAGCGACAAAAATTTATTTCAAAATAACAAGTCAAAAGGCTGTCGAAGAAGAGAAAAAATTGAACGAGCAAGCAGAAAAGCCATTACTTGAAATGAAAGTATCCGGCGATGGATCGTGGAAAAAACGAGGCTTCTCTTCGAAAATCAGCGTGACAACGCTGATATTATATAACTGTGGGAAAATTGTCGATTTGATTGTCAAAAGTACGTTCTGCAAAATGTGTCTATCATGCCCTCATAAGAAAAACACTCAAGAATATGTCGATTGGCACGAAAACCATGCTGACGAATGTGCTGCAAATCACGAAGGCTCTGCAGGAAAGATGGAGGTCGACGCCGTTATAGAAATGTTTGAGCGTTCGTTTGATGACTACGGCATACGATACAGCGTTTATATCAGCGACGGCGACTCGAAGACTTTTTCTGCCGTTTTGAAAAGGAATCCTTACGGAGATGAATTCCCGGTGGTAAAATGTGAGTGCATTGGCCACGTACAAAAGAGAATGGGAACGCGTCTTCGTAATTTAAAAAAAAAATGAAAAATTGGGAGGTAAAGGCAAACTTACCGATGCCCTTATTAAAAAGTTAAGTACTTATTACGGACTTGCCATAAGAAGGAACGTGAACTCAAAGCAAGATATGAGAGACGCTATTTTGGCTACATACTATCGTATGTGCTCGACTAATGAAACAGCACAGCATCAGTACTGCCCTCCGGGAATCGACAGCTGGTGTGAGTGGCAACAATCGCAGGTAGTCGGAGCCAACGTGTTTGACCATCCCCCAGCTCTTCATTAAGATTTACAAAAGCATTTATTGCCTATTTATGAAGATTTGTCAAGAGAAGATCTGTTGCAAAGGTGCTTGGGGGACATACCCAAAATGCAAATGAAAGTCTTAATGCTCTTGTATGGCGCTTGGCTCCTGAGCATCTGCACTGTGGTTCAAAAACTGTTGAAATTGCAGCTTGGATTGCTGCTGGATTATTCAATGACGGCTATAAATCTATCCTGCAAACAATGAAGATCCTTGAGTTCACCATTGGAATGCCAACTTACAACCACGCGAAGA
Source organism: Gastracanthus pulcherrimus (assembly GCA_949152435.1). Classification (NCBI taxonomy): domain Eukaryota; kingdom Metazoa; phylum Arthropoda; class Insecta; order Hymenoptera; family Pteromalidae; genus Gastracanthus; species Gastracanthus pulcherrimus. The sequence goes on from OX424572.1 coordinate 144,726,526, forward strand.
AAATGGATGAAAAGCGACTCAAGCGTCAGGAGCTGAAGAGTGCGAGTGCCACTAAAGAAGGCAGAATGGCTAAAAAATCAAGAACTGCTGCTTATAAAGAGGAAGAAGATGACCTCGTCTATGACCCTGGCATAGCCGATTAAGGAAAAAGTGAAAAAATAATGGTGAGTCTATCAAAAATGCGATTTCAGCTACTGCGAACTTTAAAACGCGTTTTTCTCGAAAAGAAAATTTCTTTATTGTCCGTGTTTGTGTGCACAGTTTCTCGGCGAGTTTTCAACTTATCACAAAAAAACGCCATTTTGAAGGTAATTTCATAATCTAGTCGATGAACCTACTTGTTATTGAAATAAAAATTTATTTAACCACAATTTTGCAATAATAATAAAAAAAAATTACATTTTTTTTTCAAAAGTCCACCATTTTGCTATGGAATTTTTTTATACTTTTAATTTAGGTTAGTCGACGAGATTTAGACCTAATAATAACAAAAAACTTTTTTTTTTATGTTTCAGAGAGATACGACGACGACAAGTCTGCACACAAAATTGTAGGAAGAAAAAAAAAGTTCATGGTTCATCATTTTTTTATCACTAGCATAAACAAAATAATGCAATAAAAAAAATAAGAAATGCATATTTAATGTTTGAATAATAAACCAAAAAATTTTCAAATAAAAATCTTGTATAGTTTTTTCAAAAAAAATTCGCAAAGTTTCAGTTTATTTTTGCCCATCTATATAGGGATACCCCCTTAAGTTCATTAAAATGATTTCTATGGCCAATATTGCCAATACAAAATCTTTTTCTGTTCTAAAAATGTACAAAGTATCAGAAAAGGAAATAAAAGAAACCACTTTGTTGACTTGAAAAGTGGGACCCACTCACCCACTGTCAATACCAAACGAATTTTATATAAAAACTAAATATTATGTATAACATGTCGAATACATCACACCAATAAAAGTTTATTTTGTATAAATTAGTAATTTGTGTAGTTTATTTTTGCCTTCTTATGCGTGCATGTGTGTGTATGTGTGGATATGGATCAATTTTACTCTGAATATACTCGGTGAAAATTAATGTTTTGGGGCCCATTTTTTGTATTTCTTTAAGGATGGCAGCTCAAAAAACTTTTTTTTTGTTCTTGATGCGTTTTTGTTTATTAGCGGTTTTGGATAATTGAGTTTTAGTATTTTGGGTTTTCTGATACCGTAGAAATAATATTATCGATTGAGGAATAATGCATTTTAAAGAGCATAAAATTACTTATCTTTTCCCACCCGAAATTTTGAATAATCTACTCGTATTTCCCTTGTTCTTTTATTCACCAAATCGTAATTTATTTTTCAAACGGTAATATTTGAGAAATATAACAAGGAAAATTTTTGGAAAAAATTGTAGATGGTTAGAATTATGGAGAAGAATATTCTTTAAAATTATTTAGACTTTATCTTTTTGTTTTGAAGAGAAAAAAATCTTTTTAAAAAAAAATTGATTTGTATTCAGTAGCGAATTTTGGAGCATTTGATCTGAAACTTTCCAAAACAGTAGCTCTTTAATATCTCTTGAACGAGTTCTAAGCCCAAATCACAAAGATCTTTATATTTCGAGATAGGGTGTGGCGCCAGTAGATGGCCACCCCCGAGTAATCGGCCCCTTTGATTATTTTCTTTTAAAAAATAATCCGGTAGACAAAGTATCGCTAGGTTTATAATTTTTTAATGATCTATGCTAATTAAACATTTAATTCTGACGTTAAAACAGTTGAAGAAACATAAAATAAAAATTGATTTCGATATATCTGAATCGATATGTGCTTGCAGGTGGTCTTTATTAGTTAGAAATGTTCAAAATTTAAAAAATTTTTTTTTTACATAGCTGATAGTAACCGGTATAGAATTTGCAAATCTTTGCAAATTAAAAAATGCTTCTATTGATGTTCAAATAATATGTATATGAACTTGTGTGTAAAGTTTCAGATTGATTGGTTACAAATTGAGACTTTGGCGAAAAATTTTGAATCTTAAAATATTGAGTTACGAGATAAAGCGAATGAAAGTTTCTGAAATTCATGTAAATCATATGTGACCTCATCAATTAAAGTGCTCATATATTTTTTATTTGGTTAAATGAGTGTCTGAAAATTTGTTGACGTATTCTCTACACATACAATACAAAATAAATATTAAAAAAATGTTATTTTTTTCAGCATCAGTACCTTCCCACCTTAACCCCTCTAAAACCCATAAACCGCAATTACGCATGAATCTCATAAATAGCATAAAAATCGTAAACCCACTTACCACCCTAAAACCCATAAACATCGTAAATCACATATACTTATAGACACAATAAACCAATAAACTCATAAACTCCATAAATCCAATAAAACTTACAAACCCCATAACCCCATAAAGCTATAAACTCCATAAAAGCCATAAAACTCATTAAACAAGTACACCCCATAAAATCAATAAAATTCACAAACCCCATAAAGCACATAAAACTCAACAAATTATAAGGCCAAAAATGCATAATGCCCAAAAATTTTAATACGAAAAAATTATAATGCGCAAAAAGTAATAATGCCCAAAAAATCCTGTCCAAAAATTATAAAGCTCAATAAATGATGAGACCTAAAATTGATGAAAACAAAAAAATTATGAGAAAAAGAAGAAAAAGAAGTTATAACAGATATAAAGTTATAACTGATTTTTATACCCATGGATTATAATAAGCAACAAATTATTACAACCAAAAATTATCATCCGCAAATAATTCTAAGGCTCAAAAATTTTAATACGCAAATAATTTTGTGGCACAAAAAATTATAATGCGCAAAAAATAATAGTGGCCAAAGGATAATGTCCAAAAACTTTAAAGGCCCAAAGTTTTTGAGGGCCAAAAAATGATACAACCAAAAAAATTATAAAGTCCAAAAAACTACTATAAAAATACTATTATTATACAAAAAATGATATGGCACAAATTTTATAAGGCCCAAAAAAACTATAAAAACAAGAAATTATATGGCCCAAAAATTATACTTTGCAAAATATTATAACGCCCAAATTTTATAAGGCCGAAGAGAACTATAAAAACCAAAAACTATAAAGCCCAAAAAATTATACTATGCACAAAATTATAACGCCGAAAAACACTGTGATAATCAAAAATTATAATGACCCAAAAAATTATAAGGTCCAAATTTTATAAGGCTCTAAAAAACTATAAAAACAAAAAATTATAAGGCGCAGATCTTATAAGGTTAAAAAACTATAAAAACAAAAAATTCTAAGGTCCACAAATTATACTATGTAAAACCAGTAAGGCCCAAATTTTATAAGGCCCAAAAAACTATAAAAAAATAAAATTATAAAAGTAAAAAATTATAAGGTCCAAAAAACTACGACACCCAAATATTATAATTCGCCATAAACTATAAGACCAAAAATGTATGAGGTCCAATAAATTATGAGACTCAAATATTATAAAACGCAAAAAAAATTAATGCCCGAAAATGATAATGCTCAAAAAATTATAATGCCCAAAAATTGTAATGTGCAAAACATTATCAAGTTTAAAAATACTGTTTGACTACACATACCTAGGAGACCAACCATCCACCCACCCACCAAATCATTCACCCACACATCCATCCACCTATTAATCATCTGTCCATACTTCCACCCTCCCAATAACCCACCCAAATTCGCGCACGTATATGATGAACATTTAAAGAATAAGAAAGATATTAACTTATTGGTGTGATAGGAGACCGGAGACCGGAGATCGGAGACTTTTGTGGAGCCGGATAGTGTGGGTCTGGTTGGGGATGCATCAGCCGTGTGTATAATATAGGACGAAAAATAAAATAAACAAAAACTCGAAAAAAACTACACAGCCGTTGCATCACAAATCGACCCACTAAAACCTACCACCCTTTCCTCCTCTAGCGGAATCCACCCTGGTCCCGTTTATCACATTACCTCAGGGTGGTGCCATTCTAGTATTTTTATGAACATTAAAAAAAAATTTTATTAACAATTGTGATGTTGCAAACATAATTATTGCCAATTGAAAAGAAAATTACTAAAAATGTAAAAACTTTTTCGGCATTCATATAATTTTGTTCTTTGAGATCTTCCATAAATGTTTTTTTATAAATAGACCAAAACAAAATTTGAAAATAGTTTTTGGTTGCAAAGAGAGAGCATAGTTTAAACTAAACTTGTATGAACTCACGAAATCCAATTAAACCACTAGCTATTTACAACCAATAATTATTTTAAAATTTTGTTTCGGCCGATTTATAAAGAAATATTTAAAGAACATAATAAGATCTTAAACATTAAAATTATCTCAATACCGAAATAGCACATTATGTAACAAGGGCAAAAAGTCAAATATTTCTCCCGTGAGTGAGTTTACTAACCGAGCTTCGCTTCGCTCGCTCGGGCAGTATCACCCGTGGGAAAAATCGACTTTTTTCTCGAGTTACATATACTACTTAATGCCCATCTCAACTGCGGCCACTTTTTGACATGGAAAGCGGGACTAATGGACTATTAAAAGAGAATATTGTTAAAAGACAATAGAAATCAGCGTTATAGATAGAACTTGATGAAATAATGAAATTTGGACTAGTTTCTAGTGAAGTCACTTTTTTCTCGCATTTGCGGACAAAAAGTGTAATTTTGGTCTCGCTTTTCAGGGAAAAAAGTGACCATTATCGTTCAGATAGGCATAAAAGTATTTACATTTTTAGTGTTTTTCTTTTCAATTGGCAATAATTATGATTGCAATATCATAATTCTTGATAAAAAAATTTAATGTTCATAATGACACTTTTTTCACATATATAAATATCGACACTGATAAGTTTTACCCGGGTATAAAAAAAATGATCGATTTAAAGATCTCGAATCTCCTTAATTGATTAAAAGGTTTAGTTTTCATGCGGGCGGCCGATTCAAGCATTCATGGCTGCTTGCTTTTGTACAGCGAATTATAATTTGCGAACCACATATACGATGTATCTTTCAACGGTCTTTATGATAAAATAGGTTTTAATGGTGGATACCTTTTAGTTTCTTTTTTAGGAAATTGGACGATAGTTTTTAATATTTTGTCTGTTTCCTGCTTTGTGAATTGGAGTGATATATGACGTTTTCCATAGCTTATGAACGATGCTAGAACTGAGTGAATGATCATTTACATATAATTCACAGAGAATATCCGACCAGGTAATTAAAATTAATTCACTCTAAATATTTCACATTTCTTCTTAAGGTGATGCTAAAGCCACCTGTCACCGACAAATACGAGGATCCACTTTTCTTATTTCATTTACAATTTTGAGTAAATATCTCTATGGAAAGTTGTTGTTCCAACCAAAAAGAACAACTTTTCATAGAAATATTTGCTTAAAATTGAAAAATGAATCAAAAAAGTGGCTCCCCGTATTTACCAATAACACGGGGTTTAACATCACCTTAAGAGAGTTCCAAGTATGGGTAACGAAGGAAGCAGGAAGATGGTGTTCATACATCAAAGTGTACATTTTGTCTTCGTGTACAGGAAATAATTGCAATAACCCTAGACTGGAACAGCTGTCTCTTAACAGACTTCCAGCATCATTTATTTGCCTTTTGACATATGCTAGATTATTAAAAATTTAGTGAAAGCCAGTTACACAATTTTAAGTTTGACAAACTATAATCTCCTAATAGAGCTAAATTTGCATTTGGAAATTAGTTATGTAGTTGGTCTTGTGAGTATGTATGTTAAAGATAGCAAGAAGTATCAATTTGTCGCTCGAAGGGGATATAAGTAACAGCGAAAATAACCTATTGTATATTGGTATTGATAAAGAATAACAAACAACTGTTCAACTGAGTCAGGTTTCAGTAGGCATATTCGGTATGCCTATATTATTATGTTGAATAGTTATCATGACCTTAGGTTGTTGCGGACAGCTATTATGATTCCTCTACCTCGTGTACGTTGACTGATATCCAGGGATCTATCACAATAGATAGTGTAATTCGATAGCCCTAATTCACTATCTTTCACTGACTAGGAGAATATCAGAGGTTTGGAAATCTATACTTGCTGAAACTTTGAGACATGATTTCTGACATCTAAAAATGAAGGGTTGCAGCCTTAGTTTTTTCTAATGAGCCATTATTCTCCACATATCTATACTTCTGTTCATAGCTCTACAAGCAGGGTTGGAAAAAATCATGATTTTTTAAAAAAATTAAAAAAATCAGATTTTTTTAATTTAAATCAGATTTTTTTTATTTAAATCAGATTTTTTTATTTAAATACGATTTTTTTTATTTAAATCAGATTTTTCTATTCAAATCAGATCTTTTTATTTAAATCAGATTTTTTTATTTTAATCAAATTTTTTAATTCAAATCAGATTTTTTTATTTGAAACATGATGTTGATTTATTTGAAATTTTGCCATCAAACGATGAATTTAGTTTAAAAAATAAACAATTTTTTAAGGGTAAACCCAAGTGAAATTTCAGCCTAGTGATAGTTAATCAGTGAGTAGATCAATGCAATGGTTTTATACGTAATTTTTTTACAAAAAATTCAATAATGCACTGAAAAAAATAAAAAAAAATTTCCATGAAAAAAAAAGTTTAGTTACTGATTTTTAATTTTTGGCCAATAGCACCTCAAGCTTAATCAATTAATGAGAAAGCTTAAAAGCTGTGGCATTAGTTTAATTTTGACTGCGGCACTATTTGGCGCGGCCGCGGTGTCGCATATGGGCGGCGTGGACGTAGAGGCTCGCCGACTTATCAAGTCGGCCGAGCGGCCGCGCCAAGTGGGGCCGGAATCAAAATTCAACTAGTCCCACAGCTTTTAATCTTTCAGGCTAAAAATTTTTTTACATGTTCCTGAGATAATTTTTAACAACTTTACGCGTGGATTAAGCTGGAGATGCTGTTGGTCAAAAATTAAAAATCAGAAACCAAACAATTTTTTTCAAAATCAAAGAAAATTTTTATTTGGTTTTTTTAGTGCAGTATTGAATTTCTTGTAAAAAATTATGTATAAACCATTGCATTAATCCCCTCAATGATAAACTATGACTAGGCTGAAACTTCACGTGGGTCTCCCTTTGATCAATCAATTTTTTATTTTTAACAAAATTTTGAATAATCAACTACATAATCTTCTTTTTATAATTAATATTTGTAATTATTATAGAAGAGCAATCATTACTTTCATTTGTTTTTAAAAACACTCAGTTTTCAAAAATTTTATATTTTTTATTAATTTACATTTAATTTCTATATGAATATACTCTATATGGCTTCACTTTCTGATTTTTAGTTTTTCAAAAACTTCAAAAGGTTGTAATTTTGAATTTTAATTTTGGAAATACGTCAATCATAATTTCACTTTGTTATTTAAAATTTATCAGTGGTTCTAATCCCAAAATCACTGAAGAAGTCGATTTTTTAGTGGGTTATATTATAGTTTATAATCAAAGGAATATTTTAAGACCTCATAGATATCATAACTCTAAAACTATATAAAGTTATAATAATTTTAATAAAGTAATTATAATTATGTAACATAGAAAATAAAAACTTTAAATGCATTTTCCTCGATATACATATTTTTATATTTACGATGATCGATGCGCAACCCGTTTATTTTTTTTTTGATAAAATAGTTCGGTAATATTTATTACATTTACATTTGAAAACTTTTGTATTTTACTTTTTAAAAATTGTGCTTTTGAAAAATAATGTTATGTGATTTATGTAATAAATGACAGGAATATTTGCTTTTTTTTGAGTTCTTTTATACTAATTGATTAATGAATTTTCATTTAAATAAAAAAAAATTATAAAATAAAAGTGAAAAATACAAAATTTTCATTCGGTAGATAGCATTGTATACAAAAATTTTAAAAGCTGAGTAGCCTCGTGAATAGCAAAGTTTGTTGCTCATGGAGCATTTGATAGTTTACCTATTTTTGATGATTTTTTAATAAAAATTACATTATTTAAAAAAATTTTAATATAGACTGAATCTTACCAAAATTTATTTTCTACTTTTCTTATGTCAAATCTAACATAAAAATTATTTTTAAAATTTATATATTTTTTAACCGAGAATTTAATCTATCCAGTGTAGACTTCCCATAAACATAAGCAATGTCAATATGAATACCATAAATAAAATTTTATATAAGATATCATATGTATGTACACCCGACATTCAATAATTCGTTAAATGAGATTTGAAATTCGCTCGCACTGATTGGTTGAAAGCTAAGTTTAAGTATTGGTGCATTTATAAAGCGCGCGAAATGAATTAATACACGTTGGGTGTACATACAGTAAAATGTAAACAAAGAATAGAGGATTCTTTTTTAGAATATTCAATATAACGAATTCTGTTTCCACGAAAAAATACGTGCCGCGCGAAAAGTGGCGCGCCACTAGAGAAGACGTAAACAAACATTCTTCGCGCCGCCGCGGTTTCTTCACGCGCGATCGGTTGCAGTTGTCAGTTGCTCATCGGTTGCAGTTGTCAGTGGCTCATCGGCTGCACAGTTTGTATCATAGTTATACACTTCATTAGTATTTATTCATCATTAGTTCATGTACTTATTATATTGCGATGTGAGTTTCAAATATATTACTAGATTGGTGTTTGTGTATCAAGAAGTTGAGTGAAGTAAGACTGTGATACTACGTAAAAATGGCAGGTCGAAAAAAGGATCCCATTTGGAATTATTTCAAAGAGAAAGCGGGAGAGAAAAGTCTCAGAGCTGTGTGTAAAAACTGTAGCAAATAAATGCAAGGTTTGGTTGCTCGTATGAAAAAGCATTATGATGATTGCCAAACTTCCAAAGATATTGTACACGAGGAAAATATTCAAGAAATATCTCGTAAGTATAATCGTATTTATAATTTATGATAATATTATTTATAAATAATAAAAAACAATATGATTTGAAAAGCCCTGGTAGAAGTCTTCCCGGATTTTCGAGTAGAAACGAGTGATATTTTCTACTAAAAAACAATATTTTGATAATAAAATATTATATATAAAGTAAATTAAAGTCATGCTTATGCAATTCTATGAAAATGACCATTTTTAAGATAATAATCATAGTTGAAAAAAATTAAATACTGTCAATAATTAAATATTATTAAATAATGCTCCCATTTGATTAACACGTTAACGATAAATTATCGGCGAATTTCTACCAGGAAGGTATTAAAGTTATATTAATAAGTTCATATTTCAATGAGAATCTTTCGCTCAGGGCCGAAAATTTATGCTGCCCAAGAGAACCCCAAAAGTTAATTCGTATATTTCAAGTCTTTCGATAAAAGTACAAAAATTTATAAAAACACAATTATGGAGTTTTTGCAAAATATTCGTTTAAATTTCAATAATAAAACTATTTTCAATAGATTTGTAGTAAATTCTTTTTTCCAGGCATTGCGGTTTTACTTATTATTTTTACGTTTTATTTTTACGTTTGATTTCTCATTGTGTTAAATCTATTGTTTCAAAACGTATTTGTATCTTTGTAAAAGTGTATATAGCAGCACCACTGCAATTCGGGCGCTCGGTGCGCTCATAAAGTCGTGCGGTGCGTTGGACGCTCTGCGCATCCGTATCCGAGAAGCGCGCGTTGCGGGCGCGCAGCTCGGCGCGTAGCAGCACGCCCAGAACAAACGCGCGGCTGTCTCAAGTGCAGTCGCTGCCCGTGTGCTAAATGTAGGTGCCACAGCAGTTGGTGCCCCCGCGTTCCCGTGTATAAGGTTTTTTTTCGTGTATTTATTCAACGAAAAATATTGTATTGGGTAAATCTATAAATACAACTTACATAATATTATATTCGTTGACGAATCTTAAAAGTTTTCATGCTTGATGGTACTAATATAATGTATAATATACTTCAATTATATGTAAAATATTGCTTTTCATTTTGCGAAAGACTCTCATTTATTATACTTATAAACTGATTATTTTTGAAATTTTTGAATTGTAATAAATTGGATATTAATAATATGTAAATATGTTTATTTTTTAGAAATGGAAAAAAACTTATCAAAACTATCTTCATCAACAAAATCAACAGCAAATGTTAAACTTTGTTTAAAAAATAAGACTACAGCAAATATTGGCGAATTCATTTGTAAAACATCAGCCTCAGAAAAAGAAATTATTGATCTTCAACTTGCAAGATACTTTTATGCGACTAATGCTTCATTTAGATCTGTAGAACACGCCGAATTCAAAAAATTATTACAACTTCTCAGACCTAGTTATAAGCCTCCGAACAGAAAAAATGTTGCTGAAGAATTGCTCGATACAGTTTATGATTTAGAGTTGAAAAATGTAGCGACGAAGCTAGAAGGTAAAATTGTAGCATTATCTATGGATGGTTGGTCGAATGTACATAATGAACCAATTATATCTGCTTGTGTAACTACGGATAAGGGCGAAGTATATATTGTGGATAGTATTGATACATCTCGTGAGCAACACACTGCTGAATATTTGTCAAAGTTAACTTTAGGCACAATTAAAAAAGTTGAAACTAATTTCCATTGTATTGTCGGGAGCATTGTCACAGACAATGCAGCTAATATGAAGTTAATGCGTACAATAATTTCTGAAGCGGTGGATGGTGAAGGTGAAAATTTCATTCTAACTTATGGTTGCTCAGCACATATATTGAATTTACTAGCGCACGATTGAGAAATATCAGGAGTAACCGGGCATATTGTGAAAATAGTTAAATATTTTAGGAATAATCACTTTGCGAGAGCTAAATTTAATGAATTAAATTCTGGTAAAAGTCTTGTACTTCCACAAGAAGTAAGGTGGAATACAATGAGTAATTGTCTTGAAAATTATACTGAAAGTTGGGTGATTTTACTAAAAATATGTGAAGATTTCAAAGAATATATTGATAATGAAATTCGAAAACTTGTATCCAACATAGGACTTAAACGAAATGCTGAAGACCTGCTATCAATTTTAAAACCAATTGCTATCTGTTTAGATACTATTCAAGGAAATCAATGTCATATTGCAGATGCGGTAGACATTTGGAAAAAACTTGAAGTTAAATTACATAACATTTTAGATAAAAAAAAGAAAAATATTTTTAAAGAAAGATACAATATGGCCTTAACACCTGCGCATTTTCTCGCTTACATGATTACACCAAAATATGCATTTCAATCGTCTCCAAGTATCTTTTTATCTTCAAAAGAAAAGGAAAGTGCACTAAATTTTCTGTCAAAATATTTTGGTCATAGTGGACAGTCACTTATTTCAATAATATTAAAATTGGAAATTCGAGCTGAACCTTTTGAAGGGCTAATGGTGAATGAAGCGACTATTAACAATTTAAATGCAACAGAATGGTGGAAAAGTTTTAATCAAATAAAACAATGGCCAACATGGCGGCGGGAGGGAAAGATCCTCCGGATAAGACCAGTAAAAAGTTTCTGAAATGTCACTCACAGAATGAAGTAACAACAGTTATTTATATTATATGTGATAATGCGTACCACCAAAGTTGTGCAAAACAAAAAAGTCTAATTTTTATTAGTGAAAGGCTAATAATATGCCAAGAACATAAAAACATAACCTCAAAAGTTGATGAAGAGGTTTTGAGTGAATCAACAAAGGCAATGATTGCACAAATAAAATCGAGGCAATCAGAAGAAATAAGGAAGGAAATACTGAAGGAATTAGAGTGTAAAGCACAAGACCTACTGAACTCACCAGTGAGAGATAGTGCAGCTGATCTTGAAATCATGCAAAAAGAAAATGAACTATTAAAACAACTTAACAGAGAACTTTTTGAAAAAAATGATCTACTGAAAGAAATTATAGGAAAACAAAAAAGTTACCAAAGAAGCAATAAATCTTTTGCTGAAATAACAAGTGCTGTGAAACCTCTACAAAAACGAGTTCCAAAACTTATAGTTAAAACCTTAAATAATGCAAGACAAACAGATGTCAAAAAAAGTATAATAAAATGTTTAATAGATGAGAAAAGCATTCAAACAAAAGAAATATACAGCAAAAATAAAGATGAGATTGTTATTAAATGTATGAATAATGACTGTGTTGAAAATGCTGAAAGTTTATTAAAGAACTGCCTAGATGGAGATTGTGAAGTGAAAATAGAACAATTAAATAATCCAAAAATTAAAATAGTTGGAATTGATAACAATATGAACATGGATGAGAATGAAATTGAAGAAGATATAAACATAAGGAATTTCGCAAATTTTAATACTAAAGCTCAGGTGTTATACAAACAAGACGACAAAACTCAGTAGTGTTTTAGTGGAAGTGACAGCTGAAATTTATAAAAACATCAGAGATAACAAGAATAGAATCTTTATTGGATGTCAAAGCTGTAGAGTTTTTGACCTGATAAATATAAAACCATGTTTCAACTGTGGTAGGTTGGGACACAATGGTACAAAGTGCAATAATAAAATAACATGCCTAAAGTGTGCAAAAAATCACAAAACTATTGAATGTTATAATGAAGTATTAGTATGTATAAACTGCAGTTACAGCAATAATAAATTTAATACAGTTTTTAATACGTGTCATAATGCAGCAGATATAAATTTATGCGAAATAATAAAAAACAAGATTAAAAAATTAATTGGAAACACTGATTATCCTGTGATACCTACATTACCAACAGTGTATACAATACCGAAGCATTATCAACTGAAGATAACTAACCAACAAAAAGAAAATGCAAACAATATGCAAAGTGAGAAATTTTCTCAACAACAGCAACAACAGCAGCAAGAACAACAGCGAGAACAGCAACAAAACCAACAACGGCAGCAACAACAGCAGCAAGAACAGCAACAAGAACAACAACAAAATGTTCAACAGCAGCAAAAACAACAAATAGTAACAAGAAATAGCACAAGAAAAAATACAAAGACTTAAGTTTTAAATAATTAAATATGGATTTTGAATTTCTTGATAAAATACAAAAAGACTCTATTCAAAAGGAAAAAATATGTGACAATATCAATTGTCTAAATAAAATCATTAACAATAAAAATGATATTATAATGCATGTAAATATAAGAAGTATGTCTGCAAATTTTGATAAGTTAAAAATTCTATTACAAAGTCTAACTAGTAGACCATGTATTGTTATATGCATTGAAACTTTTGTACAAGTAAATTATAAAATACACGATTTAGAGGGATATAATAGTTATTATAATGAAAGTAACTTAAATCAGAATGATGGTGTCATGGTTTTTGTTGATAAGAATATTGTACACAAAACTAAAATTATTAAGTATGGAAAGATTAAAATAATAAATACTCATATCATATTAAATGATAACAGTAGTATGGAATTTTCCGCTGTATACAGATCTCATCACATACCTAAAGCAGAATTCATTCTAGATTTAAACAAGTTTCGTGGGAATTACAAGGCCACCTATAGGAAACTGTAAAGGATCTTGTATTGATAATATCTTCATTAAAACTAATAGCCTAAGTACAGTTACATATAAATTAAAACATTCTTTAACAGACCATTACCCTATTTTTATTGCTATAAACAAGATGAAGACTAAAAGTAAAGCACCCACTAAAATAATAGACTATAAAAAATTAAGAAACGTTGCCAAGACAATAAATTGGAATGGAACTATGTCAATACATGATCCTAATATTGCTACTGATACACTGTTAAGCGAAATAAAAAAATGCATTGAATTAGCAAAAATAAAATTGAGGAAAGATAATAAGAAACAAAGGAAGAACTGGATTACAGATGCTATAATAAAATCGTGTGATACTAAAGAATTTTTGTATAATTTATGGCAGATGGATCGTGAGAATGATCAACTTAAAGTACAGTACAAAAGATATGCCAAAATATTAGATAAGGTAATTACAGATGCAAAAGTCAAATACGATAAAAGTCTGATCCAAAATAATACAAATAATCCCGAAAAACTGTGGGAAATTATAAACACAAAAATAGGGAAAAAAATTAAATCTAATGATACTATTAATTATATTAAAGTTGATAGTGAGAAAATAACAGATAAACGTTTAATAGCTAATAATATGAACAAGTATTTTTGTGAAATAGGTAAAAAAATTGAGTGAGAAAATTGATAAATATTCGGATGCTGATTTAAAATTACCAGATATGAATGCAAGCTCTATCTTCTTAAAACCAACTAGTGCGCATGAGGTTGCAAGTATTATTAATAATTTGAAATTAAAAAATGGAGGAGTTGACAAAATAAATGCCAAAACTTTAAAAATACTTTGCAACAATATTGCTGAACCTTTAGCGCATTTAATTAATTCTTGTATTGAAAACGCTGTATGGCCTGATGCACTAAAAAAAGCGGAAATTGTTCCTATATACAAGTCTGGAGAGAAGCATAATATATCAAATTATAGACCTATTTCATTAATATCAAATGTAGCTAAAATTCTTGAAAGAATTTTATATAACAGAATTTATGATTTTATTAAAAAAAGTAATATAATATCTGAACACCAATTTGGTTTTATGAAAAAAATAGGTACAAAGAATGCTCTCAATTACATAACAAATACATTATACAATAACTTGGATCAAAGTAAACCGATACTTATAACGTTTCTAGACTTAGCAAAAGCTATTGATACTGTAGATCATAAAATATTATTAGATAAACTTTATTGTTTAGGAATAAGAGGAAAGGCGTTGGATCTACTTTCAAGTTATCTTAATGATAGATATCAAGTAGTTAAAATAAATGTTAATGAAAGTGATAGCATGTTAATAAATACGGGTGTTCCACAAGGCACAATATTAGGACCTCTACTTTTTATACTATACATTAATGATATCCTGAAAGTAATCCCGCTAGAGACAATATTGTCATATGCTGATGACACTGCAATAATAGCAAATGGTAATACTTGGAGTGAAGCGCAAACAACTATGAATAAGTATTTAATAAAAATTAATAAGTGGTTAGCAGTAAACAAATTATCTTTAAATGTTGAGAAGACTGTTGTTATGACCTATGGTAACTACATTGATAGTGTTCCAACTCAAATAGATATTAAGATTAAGGATAGAAATATAACTAGAGTAGAAAAGTGCAAATATTTGGGAATAGTATTTGACTACAATCTGAAGTGGGATAAACACGTTCAATATATAATACAAAAAACGAAATATCTAGTCTATATTTTCTATAAAATTGCCAAATCAATGCCAACAGAAATATTAAGAATGATATATTATGCATTTTTTCATAGTATAATAAGTTATGGAATATTAGCTTGGGGTGGAGCTTATAGAAATAATAGAGATTTATTGCAAAAATTACAGAATAAAATTTTGAAAGTTATTAATAAGAACAATTTTGTTGAAGATAATCCTATGAACTTGGAACAACTATTTACTTTTGAGGCGTTAAAATATCATTATACAGACCTAAAAATCCAATATCTTGCATCAACTAGTATAACTAGGAGAAAAAACTTAACTATACCAAAAAATAGCAAAAGGGTTAGCGACAAAAATAGTTTTAAAAAAGCAATTACAACTTTTAACAATTTACAAAATGAGTTTAAAACTTTAAATATAACTAAAAATTCTCATAAAAAGTTGCTAAAAGATTGGATAAGATCTAATTAAGAAGCGCTGTGATACAAAATTACTGTTTTGTATGTAATTTATCGCTTTATATAAAAATACGAAAATTGTTAAGAAACGAAAATTTTATATGCTTAGTTTTTAAGTCATTTTTAGTATTAAGTTAGTATTAAGTATATATATATATTTTTTTTTATTTAATATTTTGTATAATTTTTTTTTTGTTTTTTTTTTATGTCTTAATACCAGACCTGCGTATAGGTAACTAAGTTTACCTCTGCAGGGTTTTGCAGTTTGTATATAAACTGTATCTCTTTCTGGTTTTCAATAAATAAATAAATAAATGTTTTTCAGAATCAGAATTAAAAATAATTCTACAATTTGTAAGTGCTGTAACTTCTTCAGCTGGTATTGAGAGAATTTTTTCCACTTATGGTTTTATTCACTCAGATGTGCGAAATCAACTAAAAACTGAAAAGGCACCTAAACTAGTATTTTTATATAAATTATTGAACATTTAAATATGTAACTAATAGATATATGAATAGTTGTCCATATAAAATATGTGAAATTTATGAGTTTAATTAATAAATAAATGTTTTTTTATCAACATAACTTTGTACTTTAAGTTGATTTTAATCATGATTAAAATTAAAAAAATCATTTGATTTAAATCATGCCAACCCTGTCTACAAGTTCTTATGCATGAAAAAATTATCCAAGTGTAAATAAAAATAGATGAAAAGAGCTTTAATATCAGCTTTGTTTTGTACAAAAATATTGATATGGGCCAAAGTTATCAACTTTCAAAGGAAGCGATGAATTTTATACGAAAAATCACGGTATTTGAAAGACTTAATGGGGTAACAAACTAATAAAGATAAAAAAATATTTTTTTATGATGTATTATTGATTTACAAGGTATCTAGTACTTAAAGATAAAGTTTTAGATACCAATAAGGATATATAAAAAAGATAGAGATTTTAATTATCATTTTTAAAAGCTACATTTCTTTCTTTTTAATTTTCGCACGTTTGGCTCGGAGCGCCACGCTGTGTCGTCCAGCACTACTAAGTAGTACTGACTGACAGTCAGCTGATCAGTCTCTGACAGTCAGTTTTAGTGTTTACTTTTATTAACATACTACTTTAACTTGATAGTGCAGAATAGTTATTATAAAAGTGAATTAAAAAAAGTAAATTTTTTAACCAGATAAATACTTTCGTTTTATAAGTAATCTAAATATTGGAAAAGAAATATTACTTTGTGTTCTACTTATTTGTTTTTCAGCAAAACCAGCATACAAGGGGCCAACAGCGTACACAATATATCATTATTGAAACAATTCTGAATATGAAGGCATCACATCAAGAAAGTCACTAGACTTTTAAAGGTTAGTCTCATTATCCTACTGAAAATTCACACATGATATCTCAAATGCGATCTCACATGAGAAATCAGATGAGAAAGCATATGAAATTATGAACGATAGTCCCATCTGTTTTCTCATACGTTTCCTCGTGTGAGTTGTGAGGTGAGAATTTAAAAAATTATATAAAAAAAATTAAAAAATGAGATGTAGTAATAAGAGTTAAGAGGTAAGACCGTTAAGACGCTTGCTTCGTAAGACGAGGACGATCTGAAAAATTTTTCAGAGCCTACGGTCCCATTGTGACCTAGTAAACTTTTTTGAATTTTTAAAAATGACCAAAAAATAATTATTTTCAAAATATTCTACAGAACGCTTATTTTCAACGTACCAAAAAAATTCTTCGTCTATCTGTGAACTTTAAAAGAAATTGTTAGACCACCTTGACATCTTCACACACACAATCATACATACATGCACTTACACACGTGCACGCGGTTATGCTTACATATACACGCACTCACGCCGACAAACACACACGCGTGGATGCACACACATGTAAGCACACACATGCACATATACACATACGCAAACACGCAAGTACAAACACAAAATCATACATGCACATGCACATGCACTCACTTACACACACACACACACGCACGCACACGCACGCACGCACGCACACAGGCACACACACATACACACACACAAGCTCACACACAAGGACACATACATGCACATGCACTCACTTACACACACACACACAGACACATACATGCACTCACTTACATAGACACACACAAGCGCACCCACGCGCGCACACTCACACTCACACACACATACACGCACTCACACACATACGCATTACACAAGATTCCACAAGGTTTCAACAGAAACATTAGAAAAATTTGTAGAAAATAATAAAAATTGACAAAATCCTTTGAACTAATCTACTAATTTATGTATAATCTGGATGGCACAACCAGACTGGTAGGTTAATTCGAAAGGTTCTGCCGTTTTAGGAACGTACTTAAGTTTCCAAAAATATGCTCGAGAAATGTTCCGGCAACGTTTCCTCCTATGTGGGTTTGAATAACTCAATCAGTAATATAGTCAATTATTAAAGTGTTTTAATATAAAATTGTTACTAGAATAGTGAATAATGTACCTTACATATTTTTACAATGTTACATTTGCTTCTCAAAATATTCAAATTATAATGCGGTCAAATTAGTCGTATTTTTGTGTAACTGCAAATGAATTATTTAATATAATTTTTATCGATTAGCGCATTGTTTCAAAACTACGATAATACGATCGTTTAGGAATATATTATAGATTTTTTACATTATATTTCAGTATTTTTAATACTCCGTATATCATTTATTTATCAATCTAAAGTATAACTATTTTGAGTTTTTAAACTACAAAAAGCGCCATCTTTACTAATGGCGTAAAAATAAATCAGCCTAATCATTAAATAAGCTAATGGGGATAAAAGCAGATAAATACACAGGCATACATAGCAATACGTTTTTAATTTTACCGATGTTATAAACTAGATTGGTACATATAAAATAGATTAAAGAAAGCGAAAAGTTTATAATATTGTTTAAATAAATAAAAAACCGCTATCAATTCATTGGCACTTACCTTCCTCAAACTAAATTAATTTTTCCAATACGAATTTCTTTATTCTAATAAGATCAAAAGATAAATTACATAAAATTATAATCTTGTGCGTTATAAATTGCATTATCGATTTCGAAATATTAAAATAGAAAAATCATAACATCTAGATCTCATAGAAGAATTCCAAAAAGAAGTAATTCAAGAGGAAATATAATATCTTGATCTAAAAACTCTCAATAAAAATTTGAATATAAAAGACAGCCTTATACTGTATGTTAATATTAGAAGTCTAAATGCTAACTATACAAAATTAGAAATTTTTATTAAGAGCTTGAGGATCAAACCTTATATATTTGTATGCTCAGAAACATGGTGCTTACATAACTGTCAATATTATGCTATACAAGGTTATAAATTATATTATAATAATAGCAAAATAAATCAAAATAATGGAGTAGTTGTATATAAAAGATTGCGTAACAGAAATAACCGAAACAATTGAAATTGGTAAATTGAAAATATTAAATTCAAGAATAACACTAAATAGAGGCAATTCTCTTTAAATATCAACATTATATAGATGTCATAATCTATCATGTACTGAACTCATTTCCAACTTAAAATCATATATGAACGGCAAACAACCCATTAAATTTAAAACAAATTTTTGCTTACGAATGCGTATCGTATCATTATAATGAACTCAAAAATTTATACTTAACGTCTAAAAGCAAAACCAGAAATAAACTTATTATACCACCATAATGTTCAAAAGCTGTAAGTGATAAGAGTAATCACATTAGAGCAATACAAGTTTATAACTGCTTACCAACAATTAATATAAATCTTAAAATACTAGACATATCAAAGATTTATAATAAGAAAAAATTTAAAAAATGGATAAGTACGAATATATTATAAACATCAACAAGTCACTGTTACTTTATCCAAGACAAATATATACTTGGACACTTAGGTTTTAAGTTAGTTTTTAGTTTTACTTAGATTGTAGGTTAATTATTAAGTTATTATACACACCGGACCTATGTACAGGTAGCTCTGACTACCTCTATAGGATGTGGATTACTCCAGATATAATTAATATATCTGGAGATTAACTATGTTAGTTAGTTAAAAAAAGTCAGCAGACCAAAATTTTTTAATCCCAGAACGAACGGTAAAATTGTTGCAAATAATCTTCAAAATAATACAACATGTATTACGATGTATTACTCTGGTTAAATAAATAAATAAATAAATAAATAAATAATAAAACTTAATGAATCAAGTTTATGAAGTTAAATGACTGTAAGGTTTTTTTTTAATTTTGATATTTAATTTTTTTTTATTTCCCGTCGAAGGTCGACCAGAACGAAGATCACTGTCAACAGATGTGCGGCCACTTTTGAACCGCCTATACCACTCTTTTATTTGTGTTTTGCCCATACACTCATCTTTAAAGGCCTTTTGCAACATTTCAATAGTTTCCGCACAACTTTTACCGAGATTAAAGCAAAATTTTATGCAAATTCGCTGTTCGGTTCGTTCTGTAATTTTTAGCAATAAGCAAATTGCGACGAATGCAAAAAAGTCGTTGTAAACAAATACACGCTGCGCGGGAACTAAGGCGTTTCATCAGTATCTCAGGCTACTGACGAGAAGGTTAGGAGTTGCTGGTGACGTCCGTACCCTCCAGAGGTCGCCTGAGCCTCTCCGCGCGAAGATATGAACGTAGGTCGGATACTTTTGGGACAGACCTCGTATATTTCTTGCAGTGTTTCATAATGAAATGAAATAGATTCTAAAAGGAATAATTGACTTACAGAAAGAGGAAGACATTGCTCTGAGAATCGATTTTTATTTATGATTTTTAATATTTTGTTTTGAATTCTTTGTATTTGGTTTAGGGCATTGTGATATACTCCTCCCCAGGTAATTATTCCATAATTTATTAAACTTTGAAAAAATGCATAATAAATTATCATTAATGTTTTGGATTCCATAATATTTTTAATTTTGGCAAAAATAAATATTAGATATCAAGTTATTTTTACAATATAGTCGATATGAATAACAATCCTAGATACTTATGTTTTTTCCGTTGGTCCAATCAATGATCAGGCAGACCAGGCGCATTGTGTTAATTATTTAATAAACTTTAATTTCAAGCAAACGTTGTTCATGTATCACATGACGTAGACGATTTTACGGTGGCCGCTCGGATCACAAGGGGGGTCTAATATTTTTTTCTTAAAGTTCGTAATAAAGAAAAGTATTTTTTCTAATCCGTTCAAATTGGTATTAATGAGAGCCCCCACGAATTTTTCGAAAATAGCCATTTTTTTACGACTTTTGAAAATTTAGAACACTCTACTAGGTTGCACAGAGGACCTTAGATACTAAAGATTTCTTTGACAGCTTATTTTGATGAGTACTTACATATAAAACATCGCCCGCAAAATCCCAGAATATATATATATACATGGGTCATTCTAATACTTTTCGAACAAACCATGCGCACTCATGTCAACGATTTTGGAATATTACACGTCAAGTCAGCAGACCAAAATTTTTTAATCCCAGAACGAACGGTAAAATTGTTGCAAATAATCTTCAAAATATACAAAAACTTTTGACCTTAAGATTACACAAGTAAAAAGTAATGTGGAAACTTTGCTTTAGTGTAATTAGTGTAATTGCAAACCCCGCGCCCTTAAAGCGCCCTAGCCTTACGGAGCAAGCATCTTAAGTGCCTTACTATCTAGCTCTCACTACAATATATATATATATATAAAAAAAATATATAAAAAAAAAATTTTTCTATATATATATAGAACAAATTTTTTTATATATTTTTTTATATATATTTTATATATATATATATATATATATATATATATATATATATATATATATATATATATATATATATATATATATATATATATATATATATATATTTATATATATATATATATATATATATATATATTTATATATATATATATTTATATATATATATATATATATATATTTATATATATATTTATATATATATAAAACAAAATATATAAAAAAAAATTTTCTCTAACTAATTTTAATATGTATATAGGGTTCTTGACCAAGTATGTTCGAGTTACAGTGGGTGAAAGACGGTAATTTTAGCTTTTTTTGCATTTTAGAGATGGTTTGAATGCTTTTCAGTTCAACAGGAGTGCATTTTACGCAAAAATGGAATGTGTTATTTTTTATGCAAATTTTCTGAATTTAAAAAAAATATATTTTCAAGGTCATATGACCTTCATTACATGGATTTAGTCCATTTAAAAATTCAAAAGTTGAAAAAAGAGATTTCGATCACTCGGTCGACTACCAAAAAATTCATGGAGATACCTTTTTACAGTACAAAAGTACCTGTATAAGTCTCAGAACGGTAATCGAGCTGTATTTCTTGCTAAAAATAAAAATAATAGTCAAATTATGCTAAAATATAATTAATATGCAATTTAGCACCATTAACAAGGGGTTCGATCATTCGGCTCAACACCAAAAAATTTATGGAGATACCTTTTTTAGTACAAAAGTACATGCATAACTCCCAGAATGATAATCAAGTTGTATTTCTTGCTAAACATATAAATAAAAGTCAAATTATGCTAAAATATCATTAAAATGACTATTTAGCACCGATAATAATGGGTTCGACTACATGGATCATCACTAAAAAAATTATGAAGGTAGCTTATATTAGTACGAAGGAAACTGATATAGTCTCAATACCGTAATAAAGCTGCATTTCTCGCTGAGAATAGAGATAATGGTCAAATTATCCTGAAGAATTCTTTAAGTGTACGCTTCAATAATTCTGTAGGATAATTTGACCATTATCTCTATTTTTAGCAAGAAATGCAGCTTTATTGCGGTATTGCGACTATATATGTTTCTATTGTACTAATATAAGCTACCTTCATAAAAAAACACCAATATAATAAAACTTCATTTATTAAGAGAGATAGAAATAAGTAATAATTACGATTAAAAATTTCTTTAGTCGTATATTGTTTCTAGAGAACCTAACCTTCAAAATAGACCCGCGCTAATTTTTTCTTTTACGACTTTGCAAGTGTATAACGCATAAGATAGTATTTTTAAATTTGGCACGTCACCGTGGTTTTCGGTACCGAAAATAAGGGCCCATTGGAAAAGACTAACAAGGAGAGGGCACACCCTCCGGGAAACAAAATTCGGTCAGACTTTAAGAGGTGTTTTCTGTACCCAAAAATGAAGCGTAGTACCTGTGATTCACTATAATTGTTCTAATTGACCCTTATTCTGGAGATATTTCATTTAAGCTCTGTTTCGTATAATAATATTAATCTGATCAGAAGTTATTTACGATTATAAGTAGTGATTGAAATTGTACGAATATTGAAAGAAATTGAATTCTATTAAATTCGTTGGTTTTCTATGTATTTTCAGTGACCATCTTCAATTGTTAATAACTTTTGATCGGATTAATATTTTTATACATAACAGCACTTAAAGTAAAGCTCTCTTTGTCTACTTATTATATTCGCGGTCATTTTTCGAAAATAAAAACTTGTAGACTTATGGTTATAAGAAGAGGTATCTTTTTTCATTAAAATAACGAATATTTTGAGTAAATTACCTCATATATCAATAGCAAGGGCACGTTAGAATGAATTACGGATACTACGCTTCATTTTTTGGTTCCAGAAAACACCTCCCAAAGTCTGAACGAATTTTATTTCCCGAAGGGTGTGCCCTCTCTTTGTAAGTGTACTACACTTTAGTTTTAGGTGTCAGATAATATCTTTCAAAGTTTCAGGAAATATCGGTTTCCAAACCTCTGATACTCTCCTAGTGAGTCGTTGAGCCAGGTTTCGACAAGCATGATAACGTCAGAATATGGTATACAAATAGAGATTTAAGTTCTAAGCTGCTCGAGTTTATTCTTGAGGCTCCTAACATTTTGATAATAAAATGTTGCGTCTGTTACTTTCTCAAAGAGAAAGCTTTGTATCGATGCTATTTTCGAAAATCAAGATTGTGATGAATGTCTGTCTGTCTGTATGTATGTATGTGTGTTTGTGCCTGCGTGCGTGCGTGCATGTGTGCGTGTCAACGCTGAAACCTTTTAGAAAGCAATATCGTAGTACATTCCCAAACCATATTCTTCAAAATCCGTATGCTAATTAATTGTGTATAACACCCATTTCCCTGCTTATACTCAAATTGACAGTAGCGACGTAATCAAATATAGAGTTAAAACTAATATCATTGCATGCTCTTAAGTAATGGTGAATAAGTGTAATATAAAAGCATGTGTATTTTATAAGTGTTAGAGCAAAAGGGTGAGATAAATCTCAGCCGATCGTGTTTTAACACTCGATATCGAAATACGTTCAACAGTATTTTCAACCGTGTTCTGTGAGATGCAGCGAACAGCCTAGATAAGTTAAATAGATTTAAGGGGTCAAACCTGAGTTAAATTCTGTAAAAATCGTTGTCCATTTTATAGACGTCAAAAATATTTTGATACAATCTAAGTTGATGCACGTCTTCGTATCTTAAATATGTATATTATATGTGATTTTGCTAGGAATTAGACCCCTCTAAGTGGGTTCAAAATTCGCTGATCTACATTATTTAATTTAAGCCTTTTTTTACCACTTACCACGTGTTTTTGAATCAGGAAGTGCATTTTTCATGGTCATCGATTCTTTAAAGTATTCTTCAGAAGTGTACGTAGTGGTAAGAGGCTTAAATTCAATAATGTAGATGAGCGAATTTTCAAGGGACTATAAAGACCACTTTCAAGGAGAGTGTACGAGTTGCGGGTCGCGAATTTTGATCAGACTTCGAGAGATTTTCTCTGGAGGCTAAAAATGAACCCCAGTATAGATTTACAAGTTCTATACAGGTTATACTATCAGCTATCTAAATAATTTTTTTTTTAAATGTTGAAATTTTCTAACTAATAATGCTGTAAGTAGATAAAGATACATCCAATTTTAAAACCGCTCAGTTAATATTAAAATAATCCCCTATCCCCATCGCCTATACATTATTTTTTTTATATATTATTATTATATTAAAATGTGCCTGGTTGATGGTTGTCCTTGGGTATACGTTCACTTCATCCCTAAAACTACCCTTCCTATGGGGTTGGGGTAAACCGGAATTTGGCCAATAGTGAACCGGAAGTCGACCGGAAGTAAACCGGAAGTGAACCGGAAGTGACAGGATATAACCGGAAATAATAATTTTTTATACCGAACTTGGTCAATTTTGAACCGGAAGTCGACCGGAAGTAAACCGGAAGTGAACCGGAAGTGATAGAAAATAACCAGAAATAATAAAAAATGAACCGCCAATGCACCGGAAGTGACCGTAAATAATCAGTAATACCGTGAATAACCGGTAATGAACCAGAAATTAACCGCGGATGGACCGGAAATGACTGGAAGTAACCGGAAGTGACCGGAACTCTTTCCTTTCTAAGGATTGGTTTCACTTTCTCTCCTAAACTAACTTTTACACAATGAAAACATGCTAATTATTAGACCTATTAGACGTCAAGGTCTCTTACACGATGAAAACATGTAGATAATATTAATATGAGAAATGATACTTATACTCAATAATATCGAAGAAAAACAGAAAAAAAGATCAAATTAACTATTATTCAAGTATCATGGAATGCTTAAAGGAATATTGTTTTTTATATACTACTTTTGACTAGAAAATGTTTAATTTGTATAA
The DNA here is from genome assembly GCA_949152435.1 of Gastracanthus pulcherrimus. NCBI lineage: Eukaryota > Metazoa > Arthropoda > Insecta > Hymenoptera > Pteromalidae > Gastracanthus > Gastracanthus pulcherrimus. The sequence goes on from OX424572.1 coordinate 144,752,003, forward strand.
ACTATTGAAAATAACAAATTACAATTTATCTGTTATATATTTTTACGTTAATTGACATTTACAAAAGTGAAATTATCAATACTAATATAAATATTGATAGCTATATATTGTATAATATAAATTAATAAAAATTTTGAAAAGTTTGACAAGTATTATTCATAAACTATAAATTATGTTGAATCCTGTCTTATATATAACTATATTTTTTTTTAATGTTGAAATATCAAAATAATTAAAAACAATTCATAAGCAAAAATTAATGTTCAAATATTGTTTTATATGCAAATAAATGAACCAAACAACACGTTTTTATCTCATAATAAGAATAACCTGTAAACAATAGTTATTAAGAAATTTTTTTTAATTAATTATTAATTTAATTAATTATTATTATTGATTTATTATTATTCAGCATTAGCACCCATTTCCCGTGATACCAGAAAAATTAATGTTAAAATTTAATAAACTTTAAATTAATATTATGTCAATGTATATGAACTTGTGTGTAAATTTTCAGATCGATTGGTTACAAACTGAGACGCGTGGAACATTTTGAATATAAAAACATTGAATAACGAGATAAAACGAATCAAAGTTTCTGAAATATATGTAAATCGTATGGGATCTCATCAATTAAAATGCTCATATCTTTTCTATTTGGTTAAATGAGTGTCAGAATTTTTTTTGACGTATTCTTCACACATATACGATACAAAATAAATAATAAAAAAAATAATTTTATTTTGAGCTTCTGAGTACCTTACCACCTTTATTAGTGAAATAATGGTATCTCCACAACATATTATAATTCCGCAAATTTTTACGGAAAACTAATCCTAAAAGTAAAGATAATCCTAAAGTAGTTAAGCCAGACAGAAAGACAATTAATAACTTTGCAAAGGATTAATGTTGTTATACGAAACAAAGCGGAAATTAAAGCTCTTTTTGTCTACATTTAACTACATTGTGATTACTTTTTCTAAGTAAAAACTTGCGGAGATACCATTTTGTCACTAATAAAGGGGTATTTGGGTAGTAATTGGCTGTATTTCGATAATAAGGGCTCGTTAGATAAAATTGCAGATACTGGGCTTCATTTTTAGCCACCTGAATACACCTCTCGAAGTTTCACCAAAATGTGCGACCCGCAACTCGTACTCCCTCCTTGTTAGATGGGTCTAATTCACGACAAAATCGCGTATAATATATATAATCTTTCATCAACTTAGAGTGTGGCAAAATATTTTTGCCATCTATAAAATGGACAATGATTTTTTGCAAAATTAAACTCAGACTTGACCCATTAAGTTTATTATAAAATGATATTTATTTGACCTGAAGAAGAGTATACGAGATACCCGAAACGTTGTCATGTAACTAATCAAGTTATACCGGGTTCGGGGTAGTTAAATAAAAACCCACTGTATATCAAAAGGAACGCAAAACTCAGTCTTTATTCGTATAACCAAATAAAAGTGTAAACACGACTATTCTCATTAACTGTCAACATCAGACTACTGTTTTTCGGGGTTATGAGTCGTTGTCAAGCGCGACGATTCATGTTGTTCGAATCGCATGCTTGGCTCGATCACAACAATATATATCATCTGCCAAGGTGCTGCTAGAGTCCCTCCTTAACATACATATAAAGTAGACGCGAAAGTCATTAGAGAAACTGAATATTGTTATATTATTCATTTACATTAAGAGTTTAAGGTTTAAACAGTTTTAGATTAATGGCTTTTTCAAATAAAACAAAGAATTCATTGTCACACAGCTTTATCTTTGAGTTTCTAAAAATGAAACATAATAAAACAAATTAAATTTTACAAAATATATATAATAATTGACAGTTACCTTAAAAACTGATCACTTGTTGTACCTGAATGCATAAATGCATTGGCTATTACCGTGGCAGTATGGCATATTGATACTCGTATTGCATCTTTTGTATTTTTTAAAATAAGCATGTCTGTGTGATTACTGCGAATCAAAAATTGCAAATGCAAATCAATAGAAATTTCACCACCCAAGATTTTTGATAATGCGTCAACTCGGCTTTGTTGCTCGCGCTCCTCAGCATTCTGGAACATATTACAGTATATGAAAAATAGATTGTGTAATATATTAAATGTATTATCTATTTTATCAAGAATTTAAAAATATATATGGGTGATTGTCAAAAAGTTTAACAATTTTCCTTCCATACTTTACAAAGTCTTAAAACATAACCTCAGTTTTACATAAATGTGTGAAGAAGTTTATGAATATACTGAACTATACTATACTAACCAAAGCAATTTACGAGGATGTTTAATATATGATTTAATCCTATTCTAAAATAGAGATTGAAAGGATTCCATTCGGTCTCTGATTGGTCGACCGGTTTTGCGCATAATGTATATCTACATATAGTATGTACAGTCAGTAGGTCGGGTACAAGGCAGACGTCCAGTAGTTCGATTCGATTCTATAGATGGCGCGTCGCGCGTGCGTGTATGCAAGGGCTAAGTTAACATACTGGCAGAGTCCACAATCTCTGGGAAACGATTTTTGACCAAACTTTAGGAGGTGGTTTCAGGTACCTAAAAATGAAGCCCAGCACCTGTAATCTTGTCCCATGGGACCTTGTTCTCGAGATATAAGGTATTTTATTTCATATATGCGTCATTATAATGAAGAAATGTACTTCTTCTTCGTACAGCAACCCTACAACTAAAAATGCATGAATCATCTATGAAATTTAACTCTTTTAAATTACATGGTTTGTCATGCATTTTTAGTCTCCATCTTCAGTTTTTAATAACTTTCAGTCAGAATAATATTCTTATACAAAACAAAGCTTAACAGACATAACCTTAAAAGTGTGTTTTTTCGGATTTTAGATGAACCCTGCGCTAAAAGAAGTTTCTTTTACATAGAATTAATAAAAAATATTTCTAAAAAATAATATGTTCAATCACAACCTCAAATTTGAGTTTTAAATTTTGAAAAATCGCTGTAGAACGCTCGATTTTCATTTACTCAAAGAAAAAAAAATTCATGTAAATCAACTCATTACGTATCAACATGAATTTTTTAAAGTTTTTCCAAGTGGTGGGCCTAACTTAAAAAAATAAAATTCCGTTTTTTTCAGGATTTTCACCGGTTTTCGACGTTTTTGTCATTGTACATAAAGTGATTTTAATTTATTGTTTCGACTAAAATATCACGTGATACATCATTCACTGTACAGAAAACCAAAATGAACAATATAGAAATTCATAACCTTAAAAAAAACTTTTCTTAGCTAATTTTACTCATAAATAAGATTAAATTCGCAGTTTTGGAGGTTAGTAACACTATTCTGTGGATAAATTCATCTACTTACTTGTAAGTATATATTTATAGGTTATTTTAGATCGGCAAAAGTGAAAGTAGGAATTTCTATCCTCAAAAAATACCCTCTTCCGGTCAATTTTAACAATTAATTCGATTATTTGTGTAATATAAACGATTGAAAACAATATACACAACTCAAATGTTACTCTTGGTTAATAGACGATAAAACTAATTTTTCTAATCTTAATAAACGCATTTTCTGAGCTAATGTACCTATAGATTTTGTAAAAATAAAAGACTAACAAATAAATTTTATTTCGGTATATTTGGACGTATAATATATATAGAACAAAATTTTTTATGATATATTGAAAGATTCATATATTGGAAAAATATATTTAATTTCTTAGTTCTACACTTTTGCAAAAAATGTTTAAATATTTGACAGCATTATTGACTTATAAACAATTAGCATTTTCGACTTACACTTATATACAATTCAATCATTTTTTCGGTATATTGCATATTAAAAATAAATAATATTTATTTATAATATTAAAAATAATAAATAAAAACTGCTTTTTATAAAAACATACTAAACCCTAAATAATTAAGATCAAATAAATAATATAAAATTACATTATTATTTTGTACGTTTACCGGGGGGATCGCGTTTGGTGCTCAAGCTAGAAGCAGGCTAAAGAATATAAAGGGGAAGGCAAAGTAAAGCAGAGAAAATACAAGAAAGAAGTGTCCTGGATGCAAGGAACATGTAGGAAGTGAAGTGCATAAATTCTGCGGAAAGTGAAAAGTGAAAGAAAATTAGCTCTAAGAAGAGAGAGGTTTGGAAAAAGAGAATAGAAAAGGACAGCTACAGGAAATAGCGCGCATGGACGTGTTGGAAAGAACACAGGGTGACATCTTTGGGAAGCAGATAGAACTACAAGGTGGAATAGAGGATCAGCTGGTAAGCAGGGAGAGAGAAGAGCGCGCAGTGCGGATTAAAGCTGAAGCAGACGATACAACGAGAGACAGAAGACGCCGCGCAACTGACACAGCTAACGCAGCTCACAGCGCTGACATAGCTAACGCAGCTCACAGCGCTGACACAGCTCACAGCGCTGCCACAGCAAGGAATGGGAAAAAATCGCTAGCCGAAAGCCGGAGCAGAGAAAGAACGAAGAGCGACGGCAATATACTCAAGCTACTGCTGCACAAGTAAAGGGACAGAGAATCACCGGAGAAGAACGAGAAGCCGCAGAAGAATAGCACAAAGGAAGAAAGCGGCAAGAATCACACGGAAATATAAGATACGGTAGATACAGATGCATATAAGGATAAGAGTGACAGGGAGTTAATAACACACCTAATAAGAAAAATGGAAAAGTTAAAAATAGAATGAAGAAGAAGAAGAGCAAAACAAAGAAGAGAAAATGAAGAGCTGAAATAAAAACTAAAACTTGAATTCAGGAAAGAAATGGAAGAATAAAGGAAAGAATAGAAAAAACAAAACGAACTGGAGTTAAAAATAAACGAAAAATTGGCAGCATTAGAAAACAAGATTAAGAGCACTTCACAAAACGATTTGAAGTTAATGGAAGAGAAAACAAGACAACTGGAGTGTTAAATGACAGGAAGAAATGCAAAATTCACAGATAACGTAATAGCAACAGAAATGGAGAAGAAAGTAAAATTTATAGAGAAGAAATGTCAGAGAATGGAAGCAGAAGAAAGGAAAATATGCATAATAGTAAGAGGAATAGAAGCGGAGAAAAATGGTTTAAAGAGAGTAATGGAAACATTTTTCGAAAAAAGACTAGGAGTGGTGAGCAACGTGCAACAAGCCAGAATTCTAGGAAAAGAAGAGAAGATTATTTGGACAAAGCTGAATTCACGGAAAGATAAAGAGAAAAAAGTGAGTAAGAAAGGCACACTCGGAGATGAAGAAATATATATAGACCATGACAGATAAAAAAGATAGAAAAATACAGGAGATTGTAAAGATTCCAAAAAGCCAAAAAGATAGAGAAACTGAAATAAAAATCAGATTTAAGAGAATTGAGGGAAACAAAAAATGGTACCAATCGAACGAAAGGGCAGGAAGATTGGAAGAAGAAAAGCATAATTTTGAATAAAGAAAGAGGGGCGGAGAATCAAAATAAATAAAAAGAAGAGAACAAACGGAAAGCTGAACGGAATAATCACGAAAAAGAAAAAAGAGAAGAGAGCAAGTTACCAGGAAAATACTAGTAAAAAAAAGAGAAAAGAAATATCAAAGTAATATCATGGAATGTAGCACGATTTTATAATGAAGATGGAGATTTCTGGGAGTATATAAAGAAATATGATGTAGTAAATCTGCAGGAAACATGGATAGAGGAAAAGGTATGTAAGAAAATAGAACATAAGATACCGCAGGAATGTGAATTGACAATTCAGTATGCAAAAAGAGATAAAATGAAAGGTCGAAGTGCAAGAGGAATGCTTACAGAGATTAGAAGAGAAATCAAAAAGACAGAAGTAGGAATAAATGAAGAAGGAATAACAGAAAGTATAGTCAGAATTAATAGTCAAAAATAGAGGATGTGGCAATATATAACAGAGAAGGAGAGAAAAGATTACTAGAAAGAATAAAGTAATACGTAACGGAGAAGAATGAAATCAACTGGATAATCAAAGGAGATTTTAACGCAAGAATATGAGGAAAAGTAGAGATACTATGACAAGGACGGGACAGAAAGAGGCAATCAATGGGTAGGACAACAAATATGAAGTAGAAAAGCTGATCCAGATAGTTTAGGAGAGAGGTTGGGGCATACTAACTGGAAACAAAGAAGGTGATGAAAAACGTGAGTGGACTTTTGTATGAGCAATGGGAAACTCCGAAAATAACTATACAATTACAAACGCAGATGCTTGGGACAAAATTCGTCTATAGCAACGAGAGAGAGAGAGAGAGAGAGAGAGAGAGAGAGAGAGAGAGAGAGAGAGAGAGAGAGAGAGAGAGAGAGAGAGAGAGAGAGAGAGAGAGAGACTAAAACTTCTACCGGAAACGCAAGCAGGATTCAGGAATGGAAGAAGCTGCATCGACAACATAAAAATGATAAAAATTGCAGCTGAAAAATCAATAAACAAAAAGAAAGGGAAATTGAATGTCTTCTTCTTGGTCCTTAAAGTAGCCTTTGACAAAATAGATAGAGAAGAATTGTGGAAAAACTTGATAGAAAAAGGCATAAGAGAAGAACTGGTGAGAGGCAACCTGGTTCTGACTCGCTCCTCGCCACCTCGAGGTGGGGGAGAAGCAAGCCCAAGATGGCCGCCTCTGCCGAGCTAGTACAGCTCCCGGGGACAGAGGCGCTGCTTGCGGCAATGAACCGGGGGCGCCACAGCCACTCCACCTCCAGTCGATGTGGCGGGTGGCAAGAGCCACGATACCCTCTTCTTGGCGGGGTGCGGTTGCGTGTCTTCAGATGCGCAAAACGATGAGGGCGGCGAGGCCGAGATCAGGGGCTGTTGAGCTGAGGTCGTTGGAATGGCCGGTGACGTCGCTGGAGTGGGCGGTGGCGTTGCAGGTCCGGGCGACTTCGTCACAGGTTCGAGCGGCGGCGTCACGGGTCCGGGCGACTTCGTCACAGGTTCGAGCGGCGGCGTCGCGGGTCCGGGCGACGGCGTTGTTGGAGGCTGGCTGGGTGGGTCGGCCGAGTCTCCGTAGGCCGGCTTTAGGCCATCTGTGGAGATCGTGCAGTGTGAGCCAGCGATGTCGAACACGTAAGCTCGCTTGAAAACGTGCGTGCACGTCCGGAGATGCTTGTAGACAAAAGGATGGTGCTCCTGGACGTGTCTCGAGGACTGCTTTGATTGCCTGCGTCAGGCGGCGAAGGTCCTTGATGAAGGCTGGAGCGTCGGCTGCTGGATGGCTGGAGGTGGTGAAAAATTCACCCGGCATCCTCAGCGTTGTGCCGTAGAGCATCACGGCCGGAGATGCTTGTAGGTCTTCCTTGAAGCACAAGCGGAGGCCGAGCAACACCGTTGGGAGAGCGTCAGGACATGGCGTAAGCGGGTCGCACATGAGCGCCGCTTTGAGGGTTTGGTGAAACCGCTCTACCATACGATTCGACTGAGGATGGTAGGGAGCGGTGCATTGTCGGCTGCAGCCGATGAGCTGGGTCAGGGCGCTGAAAAGGTTGCCCTCGAACTGCGGACCTTGGTCGCAGGTAATCGTCAGAGGCGTGCCGAAATAGCAGATCCAGTGATCAATCAGGGCCTTGGCTGCAGTGGTGGCCAGTTGATTCGGAACTGGAACGGCGGTGGGCCACCTGGTGAAACGGTCGATGATCGTGAGACAGTATTGCATGTCTCCGACGAGCGGCAACTTGATGAAATCGATGTGCAGGTGGTCGAAAAGGGCATCCGGCGTGGTGAAATCGCCCAACGATGCACGATTGTGTCGATTTATCTTGGCACGCTGGCACGGCTGGTATTCCCGTGCCCAAAGCCGTCTTTCGGAGCGGTTCCGGTAGGTAGGGCCTGACCACGCCTGTCGTCGTCTCGCAGAGATCTCTCGCATCATCTCGGTGTCGGCTCGCTGGCTCTCAGCGATCGTAGCTTGGTCGAGGATTGCCGGCATGCTGATCGTTTCGACTCGCGAGAATGCGTCGGCGATTACGTTGTCCTTTCCGGGTACAAAATCCAGCGTGGCGTTATGCTGGAGAAGGTAATCGATGTGGCGTGCCCGCCTGGGTGACGCCTTATCTGCGCGCTGGTCCGGCGCGCGCATGAGCGGCCTATGATCGGTCCAGAGCGCGAAACAGCGTCATTCCAGGATCTGCTGGAAGTGTTTTACTTCTTCAACAGCGCCCAGGAGTTCCCGATCGTACGGTCTGTATCGTGTCTCGGTGGACGAGAGCATTCTCGAGAAGAAACCTAAGGGTCTCCAAGTTCCCTTAGGGTATTCTTGTTCCAGCGCTGCACCCAGGGCTGTGTCCGAGGCTTCGGAACTCAGGCGGAGTGGGTCGTCAGGTCTGAGGAAGGTCGTGCGGGCAGCTGGAGCTATAGCCTCTTTGCTGCGCGAAAAAGCTTCGTCTGCTTCCGGAGTCCAGACGAGCGAAATGACCTTTTTCTTAGGTGGAAGGACCTTCAACAGGTTGTTCATCGAGGCCAAGATCTCGGCGGCCATGAGTATGCAACGCCTGTAGTAGTTGACGATATCCAGGTAGTGGCGCAGCGAGGTCGACGTCTGTGGCTTCCAGTAGTTTTGGATCGCTCGCACCTTGGTGTCGGGAGGGGTGAATCCGTCTTCTGACACGACGTAGCCGAGGTACGTCACCTGGCTTTTCCCAAGAAAGCATTTGACCGGGTTGATGCACAAACCGACGGCTCTTAGGACATCGATAATGATGCGACGGCCGGATGGTTCCTTGGGCCAGCAACCGGTCGAATTCGGCTTTGGCTGCGGCGAGTCATGGTCCTGTGAGTCTCCGGGGGCGCTCGTCGACAGGAGACCCCGTAATCTCGATGTGTAGTGTCGCTGGCAGGTCGGGCAGATTGGTGATGGAACCGCCGGGCGACGTCAGGTCGCTATACTCCAGGAGCAGCTCGGCGTAACGGTGCAGGGGATCCACAGAAGCGACGAGTGAGATGCTGTGGACCGCTGGGACCGCTAGCGAGCCTGGAGTTGAGAGCGAGGTCATCATGTCGATGAGACGCTTCGCCTTGAGGTCGACTGCGAGGCCGTGATGAGCCAGAAAATCGGCTCCGAGGATCGGGGTCTGCACGTCGGCGACGGTGAAATCCCACGAATACGGGCGTCGCAGGAACAGGTCCAACGCTATCTTATGCGTACCGTATGTCGAGATGGGCGACGCGTTAGCTGCATGGAGTGTCAGATGTTGTCGGAGTCGATACTGCCTGAAAACGGAACAAGGCAGAAGCGAGATAACCGATCCTGTGTCAACCAAAAACCTGAGGCGTGATCCTGATCCTTCTCGTATAGGTGCAGGCGATTCTCCATCAACGTGCGAACCGCCGCCGTCTGATACGGGGTAGGCGCTTCTAGTTTCCCGTGTTGAGAAACGAGCAGGGAGGCCTGCTTTTGGTTGCTTGTTGACTATGGGTCCGGTGGTACCAGCACAATTGTTGGTTACCGGCCGGTGAGGCGCTGCGGCTCGAGGACCCACCTGAGCCGGAGCACGAGCGCCAGCGTCCTCTGGGTCGCTGCTGGGGCTGCTGGCCGGACCCTGCATCCGCGAGGAGCTGGTCGACGGTCGCCTGAAGGTTGGCGAGTCACTGCTCGATGGAGGCGTTGCCGTCCTCCGTCGGAGGTCTGTACGATGGTGTGGCTGAACGGGGACGGTAGCGGGTCATGGCGACGACTGCTGGGTCGCCTGTGGCGAGCTCGTCCGCGATAGAGTCCAGGTCGCCGAGGCCGTCGGTTTTGAGCACCATCAAAAGGCGACTTACGTTGTGTAGCAGCAAGTGGAACCATTGTACCCGCAGGGCAGTATCCGTAACGGCCGTGTGGGCGAGAAACTACATCTGGCGGAGAAGCTATGAGGGCTTCTTATCGCCCACCTGGAGCTCTAAAAATAAACGGTGAAGCTGCTGATCGGACGAGTCCGTCAGGCGTGACGTGAGCGCCTGTTTGAGATGCTCGTATCGGCCGGTCTCCGGCGGGCTGAGCAGGAAGTCGGTCACCTCTTGGAGGACGTCGTGTGGGAGGTGTGTGACGACCAGGTTGTACTTTGATCGGTCGGCGCGAATCTGGTTGATGTCGAACGCAGACGCGACCTGCAGGAACCAGAGCCACGAGTCGAACTTCCAGAACATGGGCAGTTTGCACTGGGTTGCTGCCTCGACGGTAGTGCAGAAGACCGTGTAGTGGTGTCGTCGGTGTTGCCGGTCCTCGAGTCGGGCATGGTTCCTTGCAGCGCTGTGCGTCGCTGTGGAGCTAAAAGCGCCGTGTAAAACTCGGCAGTCGGCGAGGCGGCGTTGCGCCGTCAACGGCGAGCGCTTGCTGGCGCGTGCGGCGTCTGCTGCTCTGCGTTGGACAGCAGCGGTGGCGCTTGGCAGTGCGCGCGGTGGCTGCTGTGCTGCGTTGGTCGGCGACGGCGGCACTTGGCGGAGCGCACGACGGCTGCTGCAGGGCAGGGAGGGCGGAAATCGCCTTCAATGCGACCGGAATCACGTGGGTCGCGCGAAAAGGCGGCAAAGTCGGCAAGATGGCAACGCCGGCGTCCTCTTTGTTGCCGACAACGGACAAAGGATGCTCGAATCTCGGAAAAACGAGGAATCGCGACGCCCGGACAAGAAAAATTTCTCGGGGCAAGAAAATTCACTCTCGCGTGCGTGCGAGGTGAATAAAATGTCACCGCGCCCTGTTGCGAGGCGGTTTGCGCGAAAGAAGACGCGGGAGAGTTTTCTCTATGGGAGAGAAAAAAAAATCGAAAACTCAAGGTTGCTCGGACAATTTGCGGCTCTCGAAGACGAGAGCGATGCGAGAGTTAATCGGAATGCGCGAAAACGTAGGGTTGCTCGAGAAGACGTCCTGCGAGACAGTGTACTACAAAATGTAAGTAGCTAGCCCGTGAAATCGCCCACTTTGTACTCTCACCTTGTAGGATCACGTCGGGGTCACCACTTTGGGACGAAGATTGGTTCGCGCCAATAGATGCGGCTCCACCAGGAGAGGTCCCAGGATAGGTGAGAGATAACAAGATGGTTAAAGTAAACTACGATTTATTGGTACAACGTCAGATATAAAACGCGTCGGGCATCGAGCGGTGCTTGCCGATGCATCCGAGCAGCACGAGAGGCAAGCTGGTTCTGACTCGCTGGGGGGGTGGGAGAAGCAAGCCCAAGATGGCCGCCTCTACCGAGCTAGTACAGCTCCCGGGGACAAAGGCGCTGCTTGCGACGATAAACCGGGGGCGCCACATATATGTTTCGGTCGTTCTAAACTACGTTACACTATAATTTTCGTATTATCATTATTAGCCTATCAATTAAATACATACAATAATTTTGCATTTACTTTGTTAGTTTGAACATGTAAATTGTTACATAAATTGCCAAAACCATATGTAAGTTAGTTGAGAATTATATAAACGCATATATATATATATATATTGGTCGTCCTTAGCTACGTTACATTCTAATTTTTATTATTATCATTACCAGCATATCAATTATTTACGTACAATAATTTTGATTTTTTTTTCATTAGTTTGAACATGTATATTGTTATATAAATTGCCAAAACTATTTCTAAGTTACCTGAAAATAATATAAAGGCATATATATGTTCCGGTCGTTTTAAACTACGTTACACTATAATTTTTGTATTATCATTATTAGCCAATCAGTGACTTAGATATAATAATTTTGCATTCACTTTGTTAGTTTGAACATGTAAATTGTTATATAAATTGCCAAAAACATATCTAAGTTAACTGAAAATTATATAAACGCATATACATATTTTGGTCGTCCTAAACTACGCTACATTATAATTTTTATTATTATCATTACCAGCATACCAATTATTTACGTACAATAATTTTGCATTTTCTTCATTAGTTTGAACATGTATATTGTTATATAAATTGCCAAAAACATATCTAAGTTAACTGAAAATTATATAAACGCATATACATATTTTGGTCGTCCTAAACTACGCTACATTATAATTTTTATTATTATCATTACCAGCATACCAATTATTTACGTACAATAATTTTGCATTTTCTTCATTAGTTTGAACATGTATATTGTTATATAAATTGCCAAAACTATATCTAAGTTACCTGAAAATTATGTAAACGCATATATATGTTTCAGTCGTAAACTTTCAGTAAAAAAATATTAGACTCCCTTGGCAGTTCAATGGGTCACCTCTAGAGAGATGCATGTAAACCTGTAATTTTGTGTTCTTTTAGGTTAATTTAGATCGTTTGCCATTTTACATAATCAAAACGGATTTAGGTATACCATATTTCAAATTTTTCGTCTTGAAAATACCTTCAATTGCTTTTTTGGTACATTCAAAATCGTTTCGTATAACCAAAGTTACAGCCTATGAAAACTAGGTACTATTTCGGAAAACGTCAAGTTGACACCCCTGTAACTTGGTTCATTTACAACCTTTTGAGCTCTAACTTTCAGGAAACATAGTTCAAACATCCTAGAAACTAATGCACTTGATTTGGATTAGCCTTTTAAATATATAGCATAACTGTGAATTTATTATCTAAAGTAAACGACATACTGTTAGAGTCTAACGCAATCTATGTAAGGTATTATACATTACGGATAATTAGGCGGACGGTAAAACGAAAGCTGACATTGAAAACTTTAATTTGAGTGGATTATTGAGGATATTTGGATGAAAAGTTACGCATGATTCAAAATTATGAAAAAATTTAGGTGGCTAAATCGGAGGCTTCAAGTGCTGGCAATTTAGGAACGCAAGTCGTTGGCAACATGCGGCATCTTGAAGCCTCCCATTTTGCCATCTTAATTTGTTCACAATTTTGAATCCAGCGTAACTTTTCATCAAAATGTTCGCAATGATGATCCAACCACAAAAATTAAAGTTTTTAATGTTAGCTTTCTTTTTACCCTGCGTCTGATTGTCCGTAATGTATTATTTATTGGAGTTTATCGACCTGCAGCCTCTTGGCCTAGAAAGTGTCTCATACCTATTTTTTTTTGTACCAATTTTTTCCATACCTGTATCCTACCCGTAAGTCACATCCCGCATTCACCCAAGGTTATGCCTGTGGAACGGGGAAACTTGTATCAGGAGAAAACCCGCTCCGGGATGGTCGGTATATTTGACATGTTCGAATTGGATGTCTATGTCACATTCCATAGGCTTAGACACCGAATCCGATCATTCCACACCTCCCGCTCACTTTGTGGAGTCTAAAATAGCATCTAAGCGATCAAACGAAGTTGCATTGGCCACGGTGTTTCGTGGCGGTCACCCATCCAAGTACTAGCCGCGCTACAGCGTCGGTCTATTGTCTGTAATGTATAATACCTTACGTAAATTACGTCAGACTTTAATAGTATGTCTTTTACTTTAGGTGAAAAAACAAAGCTGGAAAAAAATTCAGTTATGCGATATGTTTAAAAGGCAAAACCAAACCAATTGCATTAGTTTATAGAATATTTGAGCTGTTTTCTGAATGCTAGAACTCAAAAGAATGTAATAGAACCAAATTACATGGGTGTCAATTTGACGTTTTCCGAAAAAGTACATAGCTTCCATAGGCTGTAACTTTGGTTATACGAAACGATTTTGAACGTACCAAAAAAAGAATTGAAAGTCTTTTCAAGACGAAAAATTTGAAACATAGTATACCTAAATCCGATTTGATTACGTAAAATGGCAAACGATCAAACATAACCGAAAAAATACAAAATTACAGGTTTACATTCACCACTCTATAGGTGACCCATTGAACTGCCAAGGTAGTCTAATATCGTTTTACTGAAAGTTTATAAAAATATCAAGAATGTATTTGTTGGTACTTTCGGATTGATAAAAATTGGAGCTCTATAGAATTTTTTGAAAATAGCCGTTTTTAGCCATGTTGAAAATTCAGAACAATACTGGGTCACACAGTCGACTTCAGGTGCTGAAGATTTTTTTGAGAGCTTCTTTTCATAGATGCTTTAATATAAAAAGTCGGCGGCAAGTAGCGAAGACTCGAGTATGCACGGATTTTTAAAATTTGTAAGGAATGACTCATATATATATATTTATATATGAGTGGTTCCAAGTCCAGTGAGCATATCGAAAAATAAAAATGTCTGAAACTCAACAAAAATGTTGGTATGTGTACCCGAAGTATGTACAAAAAATTTCAGACCCTAAGGTGTTATATGTTAAGGGCAATTAAAGGTTGAAAAATGAGTTCTTTTTAATATCTTGAGATTTTGCCAACATTGTCTGATTTTCAACTTAAAAACTAGGGACATTTGAGAAAAAAGTGTAACAACATTTTTGTTCAAAATAAGGTAAGAAATCTAAAAAAAAAATTATTAGACTCTCTTGTGATAATTTGTCATCTCATACATTGTGATATATTGTGATTCTAAGATTGTAGAAAATCGCCACAATTTTCTTCAAAATAAAAAATATTAAAATTTAGTTTTTCATATTTCCTTTGATTCAGGACTAGTTAAAATGCGATCTCAAGCTGAATATAGTTTTTGCTGAATTTTTAAATAGCACCCTTTTATTTCAGTATTTCCACTGTGTGACTAAAATAAAAAGTCACCATTTAATAGCTATGCAGGAATTATATTTAGCTTGAGATCATTTTGCACAAGGTCTAGAATGAATGTTGACATGAAATACTAAATTTTAAGATTTTCTGCTTTGAGAAAGGTGATGGCGATCAGCTAGAATTTGAGTATTACAATATATCACAATACATGGGTTTATAAAGAACAGATACAGAAAAAATTGCACTATTTAAAAATTCTGCAAAAATTATATTACGGTTGAGATCATAATCTAACTAGTCTAGAATTAAAGGTAATATGAAAAACTAAATTTTAAGATTTTTTATTTTCAAAAAAATTGTGGCGTTTTTCTAAAACCTCAATGTCACAATAGGGTATAATAAAAATTTGTTTAGATTTCGTACCTTATTTTGAACAAAAAATGTTCTCACATTATCTTCTCAAAAGTCCCAAATTTTTGAGTTAAAAATCAGACAATGTTGGCAAAATCTCAACATATTAAAAAAAAACGCGTTTTTCAACCGTTAATTTACCTTGACATATAACACCTTAGGGTCTGAAATTTTTTTTACATACTCAGGGTACACATACCAACATTTTTATAGAGTTTCAGACATTTTTATTTTTCTATACGCTCACTTGACATAGAATCATTCATATATATACATATATGGGACGTTTCACGTCAACCGGATTATCAGTGCACCCAAAATTTGGGTTAACCTATCAAGAGGTTTGAGGTCTCAAAATGGTCGTCTGGTCAAGAGCATTCGAAAAAGTTCTGGCCTTTTCTATAATCCAATATAGCGCATAAAACATGGCGCCTGAAAGTCATGTATTCATGGCACATTCAGAGATTTGGATAAAACAGGACTCTATAAATTTATCAAAGCCAGCTACAAGGTACTGGTCAGTACTAACCCTAATTAAATTAAAATATATATGCAAATATGTTTGAGATTATGCGTATTTGAAAGTACAAAATTCTGACGTAAAAACTAAAAATTAAACTTGATGACAATTTGTCAATTTGAAATTTACATTAAACACTTAAACTTAATACTCGACGCGGGTGTTGTACGTGTGCTGTTGTTTGAGTGTCTTCTTAGGCGTATACAAAGGACGTGTGTGTCTCTCTCTCTCTCTCTCTCTCTCTCTCTCTCTCTCTCTCTCTCTCTCTTATTACTAGGTATACATCAAAATTATTCTAAATATCTTTTGAATATCTTTTTACTGACGTGATAGGACTCGCACCAGCCGCTGTCGAAAGAATAGAGACCTCTTTTGAATCTATCACACTTACAAAGTTCATCCCACTATTTCGTTCATGACTCACTTTGTATGTTCCTCGTGGAGCTTTCTTTTGAAAGACATGCTTTTCTTTCACTCTATCTCTACGAACAGTTCCCGTCGATTTCAAACTAAATTTATTCAAGTGGATAACTAAATCTGGGCTGGTAAAATAATTATCAAAATATAAGTGATACTCTGATAATTTTCTTATTGGGAGGCTACATAAAAGTGGATTGACCATTTGCAATACAACCCTGGAGCCAAGCGGACAGGAGGATAAGTTTATTCCAATGCTTGAATCGTTTTTACCACAGTAAATATCTACATTGAAAATAAATTGTACTGCTCGAGTACTTATGTTCTGCTTCGTATAAATTTGCAGATTTATATTGATAATGATGAAATTTGGGAATTCTCTATATCTTCGACAGCACCACAGTATATTCGATTGATCGAATTGAGTTGATATAGGAAAAAGTTGCAAAATATCGAGAGGCAACGCCAGCATGAGAGAAATAAAGCTGCGCAGGATGAATTTTCACAACGGATACAAATTCGATATTTGATAATTTTTTTCTTGGAAGCAATGGGCTCTAGACAAAAATTACCAAGAATAAAAAGTTCTCAGAATCACTCAAAGAATACGCACAAATTTTTCCGGAGAGTTTTGAGCAACTTTTTTGATTTTGCAAAAATTTTGCAATTTGCAAAATCAAAAAGTTGCTCAAAAGGTTTCGAAAAAATTTTGACGCATTCTTTGAGTGATTCTAAGAACTTTTTATTCTTAGCAATTTCCTCGGTTCACTCATATTTTCCGCTAAAAAAAATCGTGAATGCATTGATAAAAATTCTGTGAATCAGCCGCCATTTTGTAAACACCAAAGTGAAAAATTAACTTCCTCCCAACATATTTTTAAAGTTCAGACATTTACTCCACCATTTGAACGGGTTCCAGCTTGTTAACAGACCGGGAAACCTTCTAAAACTCGATTTGAAGAAAAAAAAAGGTCGAAAAAATCGTGTTTTTATTTTTTAAACTGAATTTTTACATAGAAAAAAATAATTTAGATCGATTCCGCGGTCACCATTCGAAAGAGCAGGTCTCTAACTTCAAAAATATGTCTCTCTCAATTTTTTTACTCGATCATAGCATGAGTTAAACGGCGTCAAAGACCGTCGCATCGTTTATGCCATTTTGGCCCTTAACGGGTTAAAATGTAGTTGTTACGGTGCAATTTAGAGGCTGTTTGCCATCTCAGCTGCCTGGCCGGGGGCGGGGAAGGTGATTAAAACCTCTCCTCGCAGCTCTGCTGCAGCTTGATGTCGTCCGTCGGTGGGGGCAGCGGGGAGAATCTTCACGCTCTTTCTGCAGCTTCGTTGACGCGCTACCTGCATCGGTGGGGAGAGTTGTCGTGCTCTCTCGCACCTCTGCTGTAGCTAGGCAGGTAACAGCGCGTTCCTGGGCTCTACCGCTACCGTTATCGGTCGTTCGGTATAGCACAGCCTCGGTGTGTCTGCGGCTCGTTCGGGCGAGTGCAATCTCGCAATCTCGAACGTTTGCATCCGAATGGCACCTGGCTCCTCTCGATCCGCCGTACCTGAAACTTTTCTACATCGATTAGAGCAACGGGACCCCCCGGGAAAGATGCATACACATATTAACAGTGCTATCATGATAAAACCTATAGTTGCGTATGAGAAGGTCATGACTGTACTCTGCACTGAGCTGATTCTATCGCCCAGCGATCTATAATGATTTTAATATTAATTAATGCTAGTGTGAAGCAGGCTTAACTCGAAGTTTAAAAGCGAGCGCGCGATAACGCGATGCAAAACCAAGTACGCGGCGTGACGTCACCGCCCGAGAACTCGGCGTTGCTCGCAGCAGCGCGCACTCGCATCCTACGACAGAGGTATGCGGGATGTACGCGACGCTGTTATCACTCGTGACAGGATGCCTAGGCTAGCCGACTTAGCGCCGGCCGTATAATGCGTCGTATAGAGGACTTATTATACTCGAGAGTTATACGTTTTAATTTCATCTACGTTAAAGGTTTTAGCACGCGTAGGAGGCGGAAATGTCTGATTCACCTAAGCACGTTCGTTCTAGGGCATGCATGATTCATATTTTCTATCTCTTTTTTTTTGGACAGCCGCATGGCGCATGGGGCACCAAGCCAAAAGCCGTGCTTTGGTTAACTAACCTGTTTTTATTACTACATGCGGATGAACATCGCATCATCCGGTATACGCAATTCGGGCTTGGCGTGCATTAGCGTGGTGGAACATCACCCATAATGCGCGCCTGCTAAGCAGCTGAGAGAGTTGCTTAGCGCTTGTACAGCGCTGCGGGACGAGGACTGAGCTGCTAAGGTTGCAGGCCGGTCCTTATCGCCATCGGAGACAAGAATTTACTTTTATGTAGTAAGCATTATTACATTTTCTTTGTCACGTTCCGATTGATTTCATGCTAACTTCATGATTAGTTGATTAACTTGTTTTCTGAAACTACTTCTTGTGTTTGAAAATTTGGCTTGTTTACGTAAAATTGAGCTTGTTGGGCCAAATAACTGAATTCCATTTGTATTCTTTTTTTGGTAGAATTCGTACTGTTTTTAAAACTCTGATTAATTATAATTAACTTCCTGTTGTGGCGAAAATTTGTAAATTGTTTCGTATGTAGAGATTAAATTTCACTTACTTCTTTTTGCGTAAAATCTATACTGTTTTAAACTTCTGTTTGAAAATAATTAATTTTCTTTTGTATCGAAAATTAATAAATTGTTTGCCTGGAGAGGGGCCGAATGAGTTACGAAAGCTAATTTCAGTTCGATTGTTAGATTACTCAACAGTACTGTTCTTGTAGTGTTTTATAAATGTCTCACGCGATGCCCGACGTATCAAAAATTGATACGTTCGTGGGATAGCTAAAAGAAAAATTATAAAACAAGAAAAGGGCTAACCTCGCTCTCTGCCACGCTCCTAGATTTGCATGTTCAAATGTACGGGCGGGTCCTTCACGGCTGAGGTCCTTTTCAACTTGTCAAGGTTGATAATTTTAATTATGCCGCCATTTTTTATTTTGGCTTCGTAAACATCATGCTGCAACTGGCACAGAAAAAAGTCATCTGAGGTATTGCGCACACCTAGGAACTCACCCTTGGAATAAATGGGTTTCTCGACAGTGCGTTTCTTTTTATATGTGTGCGTTGTTTATCCTCCGTATCTGTCTTGGGTATTTCAATTTTCTTGTCTCGATCGATGCCCTTTTTCTTGATTGCTCGGGTGACAAATACTCTGGCCGGGGGTTGATCTAATTCTGCATCGCTGTTGTTTTTCTCTTGCTCATCCGCAAGCTCGTAAAGCTCTGCTCTGGGCCGCTCTGGGTTTTCTTCACCCTCTGGAATGACTGGGTTGCGTGAGAGCGCGTCAGCGTTCACATTTACTATCCCTTTTCTATAGACTACGTCGAACTCATAGCCTTTCAATGCCGCTTTTAGTCTGTTGAACCTAAAGTCTGGTTTTTTGGATGCAGAAAGTGCTTCAGGGCAACATGGACGATCGTAAATTTTCTACCATATAGATAGTGCCTGAATTGCTCTTTTCCCAATACAATTACAAGCAGCTCTTTATCATACGTTATGTAACGGAGCTCGCTTCCTCTGAGCGGCCTGGATGCATATGCACACGCAGCATCTGAGCCGATGGTTCCCTGTGATAACACCACCCCAAGGGCAAAATCTGAGCTATCACACGTGAGAATAAACGACTCCGATAGGTTAGGCGCAGCAAGACTGGTTCACTGCAGAGTATCTTTTTAATTTCTTCAAAAGCTAACCGTTGCTTATTGCCCCACTCAAACTTGACTCCCTTGCGCAGCAACTTAGATAGCGGTAATGCAATGTCTGCAAATTTAGGTATGAATTTCCTGTAGTAGCCTACGAATCCGAGCTATTGCTTGACTTCCTTAGCGTTAGTTGGCTCTGGGTATTTTTTCACACCCTCGAGTTTCTTGGGGTCTGTGCGGATCTTGCCTCCCCCACTATATGCCCGAGGACAGACGTCTCACGTTTCAGAAACTGACACTTTTTGGGCTCTATAGTGAGGTTCGCATTCATTAATCTCTTTGCTATACGTCTGAACCGCGCTCTGTGCTCTTCAAGATTTTCCGCAAAAATCATGAAGTCATCAAGATATATTTCGACTTCCTCGCCCTGCAGCCCGGCCATGGCCAGTGACATGCATTTCGCGAAGGTGTTCGTCGCTTCTTTCAAAGCCATACTCATGCGTTTAAATTCCCAGTGTTGGACTGAGTTTTTCCCCACAGGAGCTGAGAATGCAGTAAAGGGCGCTGAGGCAGAGTGCATTGGTATTTGGTGGAAACCCTGTTTCAAATCTACCACCGTGTTAATGTTAGCGCGAGCCAGTCGCTCAACTACATCACTCGTGAAGGGAAGCGGCCAGCAGCTGCCGACCGTAATTTCATTTAGTGCCCGAAAATCAGTGACTAGTTTTGGACCTCCACTTCAATTTGCTCCTTAAGAGCCTGCGGATATTTAAAGCGCTTCGCTCGCAGAGGCTTATCTGCCGTGAGCTTTATTTCATGCTCCAGCAGAGTCGTATCCGGCAGTGGTTGTCCGTCCAGTCCAAAGACACCCGCAAACTCTGTGATTAAAATTTTAATGTGCAATAATTCTTCTGCGTTGCAGCCTTCCGTGTCTATAAGGCTCATTATTTTTTCAACTATCCGATCACGTAGGTCTCGGTTTTCCTCGAGTAGTCGATTTTTCTGTGCGACATCCATGGGTTCACTCATAATATCTTTTCCAGATAAACGCATTATGTTTACGCGCTCAATAGATTCTTCCTCGTCGTCCTCATCGACGAGAAAATGTGCCCTTTGCCACCATGGTTTCACACTTAACTAATTCTATCTGCGGGACTGGTAGCTTGACCGCTTTTTCGCCAATATTGATACATTCTGCGACAACACGCCCATTATGATTTCTTGCAATAAAATTACCGAATAATAAATCTGGTCCCAGATCTTGCAGTGGGACCCAACCAATTTTTTTTCCGTGTTGGCGACTTTTGCATACATTATGCAACGCGATTTTGCTGGGATTTCAAAGCATTCTTCTTCCACAAAAGGGATTGTGACCATACTTAAAATTAAACTCTTACGGGCGGCGTCGACGCGCCCACCGTATTTCTCAATAATATCCCAACCGATCAGGCCGTCCGTATCTATAGGAAAGCTGTCGGGGACGCCGTGCATCTCGCATAAAAGCCCGTGCACAACCAACAAAGTTTTGCCTATGGTCCGGCATTGTCCAGAAGTAACTCCCGTAATCGCAAGCACCTCGCTTCTATCAATCCGTTTATTCGCGCGTACACAGCTGCTTTTAATCACCGACACATCCGCTCCCGTGTCTACATGAAAATTGGCTGTATTGTTAACTAGGTCATCGCCCTTCAAAATTACTATCGGTGGCTTGCGCCCAGATTCCGCAATTTTAATACTGACTACACGAGGGGGCACCTGTTCGCCTTGTTTAGGCAAGCCGTGCTGCCCGACGCCTGAGGACTGCGTCGAGCAACTTATGAGTTTAAAGGCCCGTTACTCGCCTGCTCAGACTGTGCTTGAGGAGTACTATCTTGTCTTGCATCGCGATTTCTATCAAAATAATGATTATTGTTACCCCTTTGATCATGGTCCTTACTTCCCTGATTATTCTGGAAATTGTTATTGTTATTATAATTATTATTACGGCCATTGTAATTGTTATAATTATTGCCAAAGTTATTATTATTACGACCTTTATAGTTGCCTTTGTTATTGTTAAAGCGATTATTATTATTTTGCCCATAGTTAAAATTGTTCTGATCGCCCCCCTCAAGCCCCGTCCTTATGTCCGCCTCTAACTGAAAACAATACCTGTGTATGTGGCCCCTTTTATTACAATAATCACATGTTTTTGTCTGAAAATTCTTTTTCTTACAAAAATCATCGGTGTGTCGGTTATCACCACAGTAGTTGCACGGCGCCGCTGCCGCCGCCGCTGCAGGCATGGCGTTTGTATTCGCTTGCATGCGATTTTGCTCCTGCTGAGGAGGAGAATTCACGAGCGGCTGATTCGGCGCGCTTTGAGATGCTACAAGGTTTATCTGTGCGTGAGTCATAGGAGGCTGCGCTGCTAGGTATCCACACGCGAGGCGAGTGCTCTGCTTGCTCTCAAAGTTAACTGCAACTCTGATTGCCTCATAAAGGTCCCGCGGGTGCTCGCTTCGCACCTGATGGTCCAGCGGGTGGGTTAGGCCAAACATGAAATACTGGAGAGCGTCCGAGTTGGCCCCTCGCTTGCGCGACTCCCTGCCACTGTCGTGAATATCTGGGGCTGAATCATATATAGTCAGCAGCTGGTTTAAGAGTTTCTGTGCCCGCGACCCGTAGTCGCCCGCCTTCTCGCCCGGCAGCTGATTCATGAGTTTTAATTGCATCGAAATATCATCCGCCAAACCCGTATTGCTATACTGCAAAATGAAGTCCGCGAGCAATTTTTCGACAGAGCCATAGCTCATTACCCTTGCCGCGTAACCGTCGGCCGCCCTTCTTATCAATTTACTCGCAAGCGATAATAAAATAATTTTTTCTTGTTGCGGGCCAAACATCTCCTTGACCTCGCGCACCGCAATACAAAACAAATTCAGCCTATCAGGATTTCCGTCAAATTGCGGGATTAGATTCAGCGCTTGCGAGAACGTCAAACTTTGACCGCGCGCGTTCAACCCGTTATTACCCGAAATGCTAGAATTTGGGGCTGCTACCTGTGTAACTTATTCTGACGGATTATGAGGCACGGGGGTGTGTGCATCGGGTATCTGTGCTTCGGTGTTTACTGCGGGAGAACCCTGTGGTATATATATATATATATCTGTCGCGTGACGCTATTATCCCAAGTTATGTGTGGCGTGTTCGATTGTGATTCGTGTGGGGTTTGGGATGCTCTCATTAATCTATCTAGCGATACTTGTGCTGGGGTGACCGGAGTTTGCGAGGCCGTAGTCGCGTTTTTAATTCTACCTAAATCTGCGTTAAAACTGCGTGCTTCGGCGGCCTGCTGTTGAGCCATACCGCGATCAAATTGGTATTGCCTGTCTCTTTCTGAGAAGTCAATGAAGGGCGTCGATTCGGCTTGCGTCGATCGCGATGAGGTTAGCACGGGGGATCGTGTCAAGGTGTCTATACTTACTGTATGGAAATTATTAGCCGCATAATTTGTTTCCGGGACCGGGTTAAGAGGAAATGCCTGTGCTTTTGCTGCTTCGTGCCCATCGTTTGAAATTTCTGTAGGGTCCGTGGGTACGTTGGAGAAACTGAATAGATATTTGGCAGTATTAGCGACGTTTTCCACGCGCGCATTTTGGCCGCTTGCCGCCACGTCTGTATCTTGCGTCGCGTACGTTTCTATATCCGCCGGCGCGCTATGCCGCTGCGACGGCTGGTTTCTCAAATGTATACGTATAAAATCCGCGCGCTCATCTGGGGTTAGATGCGCTAAGACCTCTTGTAATAGAGGGTCAGATACCTCTAACAAGCTTGTATCGCCGTGCAAGCTCGAGTTGCTCGCGTGAAGTTGACGCTTGCTTTTGTCACCGCTTAAATTGAATAAATTTCTCAACGACATTTTAATATAAAGGCTAAAAATTGAAATTAATAACCGACGATATATCAATTGATGTAATGAGAAAAAAAATTTAGCAACAACAACAAAAAGATTTGAAGCTCCCGATTAGTAGAAAATGATTACCACAAGCAATTAAACTTTTAGCCTTTACTTATGAGAATTTCAGAATTTGAGACGCACAATAGGTTATCTGCTGCACCGATAATTGTGTGTGTGCAAGTTTCTGGGCGCGACTTACCCCTCGGAGGACAAAAATTTATTATTATACAACGACTTATAGGAGAAGAGTTCCAAAAATGACGACGAGAGTATATGCAGCCATCTTCTTCTTAAAGCTCGAAAAGTACGGCGACCGGTCCTTGAACTTCCTTCCCGTCGAAAATCGAAAGGTCTCAGCGTGCCCCTCGCTTCCTGCCTCAGCGTCTCAGCAAAGTGGACCTCTCGTTCTTTCGCCTCTGCGCCACAACCGATAGGGCTTTTCGAAAAAATTTCTCGGCCGCCGATTTGTCGTTTCTTCAATCGTATACGAGCTTGCTCACCACGTCCTTTCTTTCTAACTTAATCATTTAATGTCACTGAGTTAATGTCCAAAGTACACCCGTGTGCCACACACGCGAACACACAAGGGATGCCAGATGTTACGTGGGGGAAAGAAAGGAGAATGGGTACTACTCGCGTTACTTGCACGTACCACTTAAGGTGCGTGATTCTTTGGTGGTTGGGGTATACTGGGGAGAGAATGAGCAAACCGAGAGTTCGGTTGATGGATCTTTTATTGGGCTGATGTAAGAGAGAGATGGTGTGCGCGCGATTGCCCTGCTCAAGCCCAACTGGCGCGGGACGCGCTTGCTGCGCGCGACGAACCCGACGCGCGAGGCGCGTACTGCCTCAGCGTTTTGGCTTTCTCACGCCTCGCTATCTCGTGGACACAGGACACCTGTGTCCGCAAGCACGGACGCTGGAATACGCCCGTGACAATATATATAGTAATTTAGAAATTTAAACTTATACAAATATATAGCATAGATTATGAAACAATATTGTTTTTTAAAATATTTTTTAATATATATAATACGAGTATACACCATTTTCAAAAATAAATTTAAGATAAGATAATATGTAACTAAGGAAATCGTAAGAAAGTTCATTAAGTATAAAAATTCGAGTTAATTATTCAAAATAGTTTATTCAAACTCATTTTAACTGTGAATCCAAATTTTAACTGTATTAAATTTTATTCCGAACAAATTGTATTGAAAGATCAAAAATATATTGATTAACAAAAAAATCCTCTAAAGTGTGATTTATTTATGTGAATATAGTAAATGCACACTACTTTTAAAAATAAAATTCTTTCATAATACTTTTCGAGTTTATTAACAACAGATTCATTTATTAAAAAAATATCATAAAAATAAAAAAAGGTATATAACAAAAACAAGTTGATCAATCTTAAAGTATTTTTTATTTAAAATTTTTATCACAAACTAATAATAGAACTTTGAATGGCCAAAAAGTACCGCAAAGTACTCACAATTAAAGCAAAAAGGATTATTAAAAGTCTATCACAGACCAGATTATTCAGAAAAATAAGTCTTTCTACTAAATGAATTTGAAAAAAAGAAAAGAAAAGAAAAGAATTTGTACTGCGTTGGATCATCCAGAAATCTATTGCCGTTTGAACAGAGAACAAGGTGCTGTTCTGTGAAAGTGAAAAATGAAAAAACAGTGCTGCCATCTGGAGGATAAGGCAAATTTTTGCTAGGTGGCGTTGCCAGATCGACTCAGCGCCGATAAAAAGAAACAGAGGAGAGAGAGATAGAGAGAGATAGATACTCTAACCTCAAAACATTATTTTCCTTAACTGTCCCATTCCTCCTCCGGTGAAACTTTACAGCTTATCTGTGCTGAACAAAGTCGGAGAATCTCCTATGTTCGCAAAACATCCGTCATTCTTTTCACTAGAATAACGTATATTAGGAGTAAATAGCTAATATTTCGAATATGAGGGCCCATTAGCATAATCTACGGGTGCCAGGCTTCGTTTGTAGGTGTGAGAAAACACTTCCTCAAGCCTTATCTAAATCCGGGACCCACAGGATTGTTGGTCTCCTTATCAGTGCATTTCGTTTTCCAGTGATTTAGAATCCAGAGTGCGGTGACCAGAGTCCATCAGCTGGCAGACTCAATCTCAAGTGATGAACGTAGAGGTCTGCTCCGTGAAAAAGAATTTCCGCCATTGCGGTAGGTAGTAAAATCACGGCAACTCGCGAAGTTCGAGGTACTTGAGCTCGCGTCGGGGATAGGAAGATTTCTCAGTTAGATTTAGATTACATTTCTTTTGAATATTAATATAAATGCATATTTGAATTAGTTTACTTATAAAGTCACTATCCTGTTCCGAAAAGAACAATTAAACGAATACTTCAAAGCATTACACGAGATTAAATTGAGTTAGCATGTAGCCGATAGGGTTTTAGCACAAATAAACAAGACATATATTCATATAATAAATTGAGACTCATAGCTTATTACGATTTCCTATCCTACCAGACACCCTCTCTATCACTGATTAGTTCAGCAAGACTTATTATAATAAAGTAACAAATAAATTTATATTAACTTTGATAAATTTACTATCAATTACATTTTATATTTATTTTGCCGGTTCCGAACAGAATAATGTTAACAAATATTGGTTTGTTCTCTGAATAATAATGATAAAAAATATTTTTAACAAAAAACTGAACCTTAAATGTTTTAGTACAAGTCATATGGATACAAATTGCCGTCGAAAAAACAATGTTGTTGATCGTGTCACCTGGAAACGTGCATGCCACAAAGTTTCTCCAATAAATATAGTATTGAAAATAGTAATACGTTGTGTCTCGTAGGAATAAGGTTTCGAGGTTTTACAATGGTCAAATTACAGATCTAATCAAGTATTTATATTAAAGAAATTTCAGAACGGTTGCTATTAAGGTGATGCTAAACCCCCCTGTTCCTAATAAATACGGGAGTAGTATATGAGGGAATATAGAAAGAAGATACCGGCGGTTGTGGGTTAGAGGGAGGGTGGAAAAAGTATGACGGTGTTGGTCGGCTCGGTCATTATAGCTGACCCGCGCGCCGAGGTGTCTGGTGCGTGGTGGATCGGTAGTGGTGGTAGGGTGTAGTGCCTGGCCGAGAGTGTATGGGAAGGCGTGTAATGCATTATCGGCGCCACGGAGTTGTGAGTTAGAAGGACGGTGGAAAAAGTATGACGGTGTTGGTCGGCTCGGTCATTATAGCTGACCCGCGCGCCGAGGTGTCTGGTGCCTGGTGGATCGGTAGTGGTGATAGGGTGTAGTGCCTGGCCGAGAGTGTATGGGAAGGCGTGTAATGCATTATCGGCGCCACGGAGTTGTGAGTTAGAGGGACGGTGGAAAAAGTATGACGGTGTTGGTCGGCTCGGTCATTATAGCTGACCCGCGCGTCGAGGTGTCTGGCGTCTGGTGGGTTTGTAGTGGTAGTGGGGCGTAGGACCTGGCCGAGAGTGCAGGGAAGGCGTGTAATGCATTATCGGCGCCTGGAAGCTGTGGGTCCGAGTTATGCACGTTGGAGACCAGGCGCCGTATCGGTGTCGGAGCATGCGTAATTAGCTTGGCTTTATGCACTGCGTGTATGAGTCAGCCTGTGCATTGCCTACGCTGTGCACAATGCACAGGTTGATTGAAGCTTAATGGTTGATGAGGGCGTTCGAGCATTATGACTACTTTGGAGCAGTCGGAGCGAAAAGATGAGCTCGCTGATTCACTAATTAGGTGTAGAGTATAAGTGTGTGCCTGTTAAAACACATGCGTTTGGCTAGCTAACTAAAATCTCAATTACGAGATGTCTGTACATTTTAACACGGTGTATTATTAAGAACTTTGTTGATGTATAGTCATGGAGAATAATAAAACCGAGACTCTATTATACTAATGCATTTGCGTGTCTTTTTAAACGGTTAATGTTTAAAATATTATGAAACTGTACAATGGGGAAATACATGTAAATAAATGAAAAGTTGGTAGGTTGAGGAGTAAAATAAAAAATAACAAGTACATAAATTTATGTTTTATATATATTTAAATATGTATATACATTGTTTGTACATTGCTTATAATATATGAGCAATATTACACATTTATTTATTTACATCGAGAGTAGAAGTAACTTGAGCTGATATTTTATTAATATGTAGAATTAACAGTTCACTAAAAATAATTTCAAAACAATATTCGTTGAAATCCGCATCAAAAAGAGCAGAGATTTTGCTTTTGATCTTGACTCTTTGAGAATTTATATAATGTTTAATAAAAATATTTGTTCTTGGAAGTAAAGTATTTTCTGTGAATTTTTCACAAATTTGGTCAACAATGGCTTTATTACACATTGTCACTGAAGATTAAATTTTTTCATTTATTTCAATTTTGTAGTCAATGCACGTTGTTAAATGAATAAGTCCCTCGATGGATATTTGTTGCAAAACGCTAGCGGGAGAGTATGTTTTTCTCTTTTTATTAGCACAGGTTTCTTTAGCGGCCTCCGACATATCCTGCGTGTAATTGCAAACGCTGTCTTTTTTATCTAGGATTATAGCTTTTGCACCATACGAAGACGTGTACGTTAAAGTGATACCGTGAAAAAAAAACATTTTCAAAGACTTTTGATTTTTTCTCTTCTTCATTAAAATAACTTTGGATATTATTGAAATGTGTTTTGAATGCTTTCCATGCGTCCAATGTAAAGCTAATACCAAAAAATGATAGATTTATTATTTTAACTACACAAGAAAAACTGTTGTCGTTTCGAGGTGCAAGACCTAAAAGAGCACTTTTAATTGTATGTTACGCGTACTAAACACTACACTGTTAACTTATGTTCTTGCTGAACTCGCGCTTACGTTAATACTGCAGAAGCGCGTTCAGCGTTCCCTTAAATACAGAATATGTACTATACATATATATACTGTTTAGTAGTAGTAGAGAGGGTAAATATAAAGTACGGCTGTATGAATAATCATAGAAAGAAAGTAGAAGAGAAGACTACTGTATATTTTCAAATACCATACGAAAATATTTGTTAGAAAGAAAGTATAAGAAATCGTAAGAAATATGTACACACAAAGCTACACGATAATGACGTGATCATTATGTTAAAACAGACTCACTCCTGTCAGCTACCCTTTAATGAGATATGAGTCAGAGCAGTGATTTTTGTAGCGAAGTCTCAATTGCCTGGTAGGTATTATGCGTCTAAGTATATTACAAGGAACTTTCGGGCACATAAATTTTATAATACACGATCAAAATGTATTTAAAAAAATTGTGCTAGACTATTGTAAAACAGTTTTCACGAAAATGGAGAAGAAGGTGTATAAAGGAAGAAAGGAACGGAAGAAAAGTGGGGAAAGTAATTAAGAAAAAAGTTTCAATTTCCAGTTAGAGATATATTTTCGCTCATTTTCATTTCTGACAGCGAAGTGTGTACCTCAGATTTTTACTCGGATAGACTTATTTTCACCATTCGTGCACCAACAGTTTGTGTATTGTTAAACGTATTTTTAGTACAGTAAGTTAAGTGAAATTTTGAAATGGAGCTGTCGAATATTACGGTGTTTAGGATTTATAAAAAAGTTTTGGAGGCAGCTAAACCGGAAGACTTGTGAAATAGTTTTTGCAGTGTACCAGCTATAAATGCTGAATTAGAAAGAATTCAGCGACTAAATCATCGTGTTAGTTCTAAATGTAGTGTTGTAGAAAGTCGTACGAGGGCTTATTATATTCGAAGTTTAAGCGATCAATTGACAAAAAGTTTTAAACAATTCGTAAAAGCCTGAAATGTAAATACAATTTAAAATTTATATACATCGTATTGGAATGTATTAACGACAAAAAAACTGAATGATGAGTGTACACTCGTTGCTGCAATCTCACAATCGGCTCATTGAAGGTAAGAAATATCGATGTGTAAAAAAAAATGTTATTGATTATTTTAAAATTATATACTATTTCAAATATAAGTTTAAAATATAACTTAATACTTTATTTTTAGAATATAACCAAGAAAGACAAGAGTTTGATGAGCAGAGGGCTGTTCGTGTGCAAAGTATTAATAATCAGGAATTTAGTAATGGTAAGTTTTTGAAAAAGTAAAAATATATTTAAGTTTATTTTGGTTATCCATTTAAAATCTCGTTACTATTTTCTACAATACAACATTTAAATTGTTTACAACTATACCTAAAAGATACGATTTATTGTAACTGGAACTAGAATGTAAAATATAAATACTTTAAGTCAGTGCATATAATAACAAAAAATTAAGAAAAATGGGTAATTTTATTTTCTTATAGTAACATATATAACTGTTTAAGATTTTACTATTTAAAATATAATTCAAAATTTTTTCAAGTATAGTACTGTAAAATATAACATTTCCAGAACATTTATTAATAAATAATGTTTTTTCAGAAATTAACCAAGAAGCCCAAGAGCTTAATGATCAAAGACAGGAACCAATGAATGTGAATGACCAGCAGATATCTAATGGTAAGTTTTTTGTTTAAAAAACCTTTTTTTTTTTTATTTGAAATAAATAAAAAATAATTTTAAAGCAATAATTTTTTAAAAGGTTACAATTTTACCTTTATACATTTATAAGTATAATAATTTAACGTTGTAATTATAATTTCTTTACATAATTTTGTTTATTACAACATAACATTAATATTATAATTTACATTTTACGAAAATATATTAATAGATAATGTTTATTTTAGAAATTAACGAAGAACCCCAGGAGCTTGACGATCAAAAACAGGAATCAATGAATGAGAATGACCAGCAGATATCTAATGGTAAGTTTTTTTGTATAAAAACAATTGTTCTTTTTTATTTAAAAAAAATATAAAATATTTTTAAAGTAATAATTTTTTTACAGGTTACAATTCTATCTTTATATCTTTATGCGTATAATAATTTAACTTTGTAATTATAATTTCTTTATATGTATTTGTTTATCACAACATGACATTAATATTATAATTTACATTTTGAGGAAATAACAGCATTGTTAATAGCAGTAACAATGAGCAATCAGGTGCAAAAAACACAGGTGCCTGTATTGAAAATGGTGGCATCGAAGGAGTTCCAGGCAGCCGTGGTGAGAATGAGCGAGGTGATGTGCAAACTGACGCAGGATCTAGTGACACTGCTGGTCCTAGCAGCGAAAACTCGAATGACGCAAAGATCGGTGAGTTTTTTCTAATATTAGCGGAAACAGAAGAATATTTCGCGAGATTCGCGACCGTAGCCCGAAATATTGAGATGAAATTTCGTGAATCATCGATTACTAATGACGATTCTACGAAATTAGACACATGTATTCGTAGGTTATTTGAATATATTTCGCGAAATTTCGTTGATACTGATTATGTAGGTTTAACAATTTCTACTCATACCTTACCTCAAGGGCCTATTCATTGTTTCAAATTACTAAGTGAGTACACTTTTGAAGAGCTTTGGAGAATAATAAATTTAATTTCCCAAAGTGCGCGTGAATTTCGAGTAGACCAAAGTTTTAAAATTAACATTGTACGTATATGTGTCGCTTTAGGTAAAGGTAGACAAAAAATGTTTCATTATCATATGATTTAATTAAGTCTAAATCCGTTGTAACTATTTTAAACAAAGATGGAAAATGTTTTCCCCGAGCGTTAGTCGTAGCACTTGTGCATGCACAAAAAATGAAAAATAATAATAAAGACGCGCAGAATCACTGAGATAGAATACGTAATAGTAGATGTAAAGTGCAACTAGAATTAGCTGATAAGTTAATAAAAAATGCCGGTATTAACTTTGATGCGGAAAGAGGGTGTGGATACGCTGAAATAAAAAAATTCTAAGATTATTTTAAACATAAAAATATTGCTATTAATGTTTATGAAAAAGGACGTGTAGGTACAGGTGATGAACCTTTGTTTAACGGTTATCGTTTATTATTAGATAATAACATAGACATTGATTACACATTAAACATTTTATTTTTACCGACTGAGGCTCACTACGACGCAATAACATGTTTAACAGGGATAGCTGCATGTGATAATTTTTGTAAAATTCGTAACAAAGATACAGAACGCGTATCTACACATAAATGTCCTTACAAATGCGAAAAATTGCAGTACGTGCGGTAATTTTGTTTCAATTGAGCAGGCTAAACATAAATGTGGATACAAATACTGCTCAACATGTGCGCGTACTAAGTCGTATAATCATTTATGCTACATACCTACAGTAAAAAATAAAAAATCTATTAATGATAGTAGTATAGGGGATGACGAAAAAACCGTAGAACACGCTTTTCTTTTTTACGATTTTGAAACGACTCAGGAGAAAATAAATGTAAACTCTAGCAAACCTTCAGTAATCCATGAAATTAACTTTGGTGTGGCACAACTCTGCTGCGAAAATTGTATGGATTCTAATATGAACGAATTTTGCAAATTTTGTGGTGGAGGTATATCTGTAGTTTTCAAAGATGAAAATATTTTGCGAAATTTTCTAAACTATGTTGTAGACGAGAAGAAAGAATGTCCAAAAAAAATATTAAACAGACAATATGCATTGCTCATAATAGTAAGAGCTTCGATGGACAATTCATTTTAAAATACATAGTTGAAAATACACAAATTGTGGCACAGCTTGTTATTCATAACAAGCTGTGAATGGAACAAATATAATGATGACGTCTCTAGGAGAAAAAATTAAATTTTTGGACAGTTTAAATTATTTTCACATGAAATTAAGTAATTTGCCTAAAACCTTTGGATTTGATGATAATATTGTAAAAGGGACTTTCCCACATTTATTTAATAAACGAAAATATTACGATTACAATGAGAAAATGCCTGATACGAAATATTATGCTCCAGAGACTATGACAGAGAGTGAAAGATCTAAATTTGAAAAATGGTATAATGAAAAGGTTACTACAGGATATAAATTTAATTTTCAAAAGGAAATATTTTTATATTGCAAGACGGATGTGGATATTTTAAGCGTGTTCGGCATTTAGAAAAAGTTTTTAAAGTGTGGCAAACACATGTCCTTTTACTGAGGCAACAACAATTGCTAGTACATGTTCACGTGTATACCGGAAGGTATATAGGTATTATACCACCAGGTGGTTACAGAAAAAGAAACACTCACTCTAAAGAATCGTTAGAATGGTTGCTTCTTAAAGAAAAGGAGACAGGTTTTGATATACAGCACGCGGGTAAAGGAGCTGAAACTAGGTTGCGAGAGAATATTTTAGTTGATGGTTTTTATGAAGCGGAAGATGGTAGACGATACGTACATCAATATCATGGATATCCACTTTAGAGGAACGATACGTGAAAACGTTGAGCGTTTCTGAACGCATTAAATCAGCAGGTTATACTTTAGAAGAAATTTGGAGGTGTAAATTTGGAAAGTATAAAGAGAAACATCAATCGTATGTGCAGAGGGTTTTATTACATAATCCGATATTAATGAGTGATGTTTTAAATCCTCGAGATGCATTTTACGGTGGTCGTACCGAAAACACCGTATCATTAGTTGAGGTTAAAGAGAATGAAACTATTGATTACGTTGATATCTATTCGCTTTATCCTTATATTTGTAAGACAGGTAAATTTCCAATAGGACATCCTAAAGTTTATGTTGGAGATAAATGTAAAGAATTAACGGGAGATACATATGATTTAAACAGAGTAGAAGGATTGGTCAAGTGTAGAGTATTACCACCTAGGGATCTATTTTTACCTATTTTACCTGTAAGAATGCACAATCGATTGATGTTTCCTTTATGTAGATCCTGCTGTGAAAACTTAGAACAAGAAGATTGCACCCATGAAGATATCTGCGATAGAGAATTCACTGGTACCTGAGTATCAGATGAATTAAAATAAGCTGTATCGATCGGATATGAGATTTCTGCCATATATGAAATATGGCAATATCAAACAACTCGTTATGATGGTAGTAGTAGTGGAGGGTTATTTGTCGAGTATATCAATACATTTTTGAAGTTAAAAGTACAGGCAAGTGGTTGGCCTGTAAATTGTACAGACGATGATTCGTGTGAGGCTTACATAAAGGAATATGAGGCTAAAGAAGGGATTAAACTTGAACAAAAAAAATCGAGAAAAACGCAGTCTTGCGTTTTGTCAAAATTATGTTTGAACAGTTTTTGAGGGAAGTTCGGTCAGCGAGAACATACGAGTGTTACAGAAGTAGTCAACGATGGAGCCAAATTAATTGAAATTTTACAATCATTAGATAGAGAGTTAACAAATGTATTACCAGTCAATCAAAGTGTATTTTACATATCTTGGCGATACAAGGACAAACAGTATAAACCATCTTCCGTAACAAATGTTGCTATAGCAGCACACACGACTACGCAAGCGCTTTTAAAATTGTATTCTTACCTAGAAAAGCTAGATAAAAGGGTCCTATATTATGACACTGACAGCTGTATTTATATAAATAAAAATGAAACTGGCGAGTATAAGGTACCTACTGGTTTGCTATTAGGTGATATGACCAATGAGCTTGAAGTTTATGGGCCGGATAGTCACCTAT
Organism: Gastracanthus pulcherrimus; assembly: GCA_949152435.1. NCBI lineage: Eukaryota > Metazoa > Arthropoda > Insecta > Hymenoptera > Pteromalidae > Gastracanthus > Gastracanthus pulcherrimus. The sequence continues at coordinate 144,786,213 of OX424572.1, forward strand.
TTGCATTCTTAACAGCTGGCCCAAAATTTTATTCGTATATAGTAAAAAAATCAGCTGGGTCGTTCCATGAAGTAGGTAAAGTAAAAGGAATAACGCTGAATTACTCTACAACGACAAAATTAAATTATGATAAAATTAAGTCACTAGTTTTAAGGACGGAAGATAAAATTACACATTCGTTCACTGCGATCCGTCGTACTACACTTCACGAGATGATTACACGCGAAGAAACGAAAACGTGCAAAGTAAATAGCGTAAAAAGACGTGCGTTAGATAATTGTACATCACTACCTTATGGATTTAAAAGAATGCGTAGATAAAATTTTCGTATACATATTTTGTTGAGTTATAGGAAATTGTATATTTACTACTTTGTTTTAGATTATTCGACTGCTGAGAAAAAAGAAGAATGTTGCGAAAATTGTTGGGTACCAACATGGAAACATTTTCCAAATTATAAGAAAACATTAACGGGATTAGCGATGCATAAAGAACTTCACCATTTATTGAAATTAAAATTTGAAAAACGTATAGCGGAATTTCAGCTGTCTTTGAATTTATTTAAGAAAGTTGCAAGGATGTATTCGGATCCACTTTGTTATCAAATAAATGAACCGAGCAAATGTGTAAAATGCGCAATATGTAACAGCAGTCAATGCGATGCTGAAGACTGTACAAGACCGTCAATTACCGTTAAATACGATGATACATGTACATGGAAAAATTCATGTTTGTACAAGCTTGTATTATATATTGAACGGAATGATATAAACTTTTTCAGACTTGGTTGTAACGATGTACACGTCGGTGAATATGATTATTCGGGTAATATTTCATGTCCTGTTCATACCAAAAATCATAAAGACTATATATAAGGTTAAATAGTCAGACAAACACTGTAGAGCGAGTCTTGTATCCGGAATTTATGCCACCATTGTAAATATTGTAATATAATAATGAAAATAAAATTTAATTTAGTTTAAAAGAATTTATAAAATGTTTTGAATAAAATAATTTTTATTTTTCGCAAAAAATATTTATTTTAATTTTATTTCTTTTCTTTTTCGTCTTTTTCAGTATCAAAAAGATGGTCTCTTGATACTTTTGATTACTGCAGAAATTGCAGAATTCCAACATGTGAGTTCTTTCCGGAGTATAAAAAATCTCTGGAAGGTTTAGCTTGGCATCGTATGCTGCAAACGTTAATAAAGTTAAAAAATGCACCTAATTGTACAAAGAATACGAAAAAATGTTGAATGATATAAAACATTTTTCGCGTTTCAGTAATATTCTTTTCTCTTATCAATGTAAATATGCTATTTATGATTGTAAATTTAAAGTTAATGGTAAAGCTGTTAAAAAACGTTATTGTATGCATACTCGTAAAAACAAAACCATGAGTCAATTATTACGCTTTATAGAAATATTTTATGTAAATTCTATACATTTCATGGTTTCTCATGTTGGGAAAGTATATGGATTATCAGAAAATCCCTGCTGTCCTATTCACGTAGAAAAAAATGTGAGATACTATTACAGATACTCTGAAGATCTATCATATAGAAAGATTTTTACAATTAAAAAAAAATCCACTTAGCTAAGAAAATATGAAATTTTATTGATTTTGTACCTCTAGATTTTAAGTTAATTAAATACATGTGAAATATAAATGTTTGGACTCAATTTGCAGTGTAGAATTTTTCTATGCATGAAAATATTATACGCACTAACATACATTATTATAAATAGTTGAAATAAACATAAAAAATAAGAAATATAAGTTGATATTTTTATACTCTAACGTAATAAGCTTATAAAGTCGAATAAACTAAGGGAGCGCGATCATTAAGCTAACAGTCACCGACGCGAAAGCACATCTATTAGCTAATTTTTGGAATCGCGAGCACGTGCCTAAGTCCATATAATAAACTGTGAAAATAAAATAAATAACATGAGTTTACCTTGGAAACATCCTTGGACTTCGATGATTTGTGGTCCTACAGGATGTGGCAAAACACATTGTGTGAAACGATTTTTTTTACATATTAACTTAATGTCTGATACTTCTTTTACTCGCAAAATGTTATATTACTCAGAATGGCAGGATGGATATTTGGATTACGGTAAAGATGTAGAGTTTCACCAAGGCCTACCACAAGATGAAGATTTTGCCTCAGATTCACGTCCAAAATTAGTTATAATTGATGATCTCATGCGTGAGTCGTCAAATAATGCAGTTGCTGAATTATTCACGAAAAGTAGTCACCACAAAAATATAAGTGTAATATTTATTACGCAAAATTTATTTCATCAAGGTCCAAAATAGAGGGATATTTCTTTAAATTCAAATTATATAGTTATTTTTAAAAATCCTCGAGACCGTGCTCAAATTCAACATATGGCCCGACAAGTTTACCCTGAATTTCGAAATTTGGGTACTTATTATTAGATTTAAAACAAAGTACTCCGGAAACATGTAGAGTGCACACAAACATATTTCCCGATGATACTCATCAGTATGTTTATGTTCTGCGTAATATAAAAAGAGGAGTAACTGATAATGATCTACCAGTCTTACGTATATAATGGCACCGGCAAGATCAAATAGGTCACTCGACCCCAAAACGGCAACTGTACTGCATGCTCTTTATCATTTAAGTAAAGAACAACGAAAAACAGTTTTAAAAAAATCAAATCGTCGAATGGTAAAAGGTATATGTGAGTGTGCATTAAACACTTTAAAAGGAAATGTACCTTTAACAATTACCCAAAAAATTAAATTGAAAAAGCATAAATCAGTATTACGTAAATTAACTGATAAAAAATCTAAATGTTGGAAAATATAAAACGATTCATTGTACAAAAAGATGACGGATTTATCGCGGCATTATTACTCCTGTTCTAGGAACTGTTTTATCATCTCTCCTTCCTAGTAGATCATAAATTAAAAATGCAATACGCACGTAAAATGGTACTTGTACCACAAGACAGTATAGGAAAGTTATAAACTACAGTATAAACAGCAGTGAAGCCCCTTCAAATCCTAATAGTGTACAAACTCCAGGTAACCATTTATCAAGATTAGATTATGAAATGAATGAGATTTTAAATTCAAATCAAATGAATGAAAGAACAAAGTGGTCTAAGTATCAACAAACACTGCAGCGTTATTTATTTTATCTCGAGGATTTTAAAAATAGCATAAATAATTCTAACAAAAAATCTGGACAAGAGGTAGAACATGGTATTGATGTTCAGACAGTAATAATGTCGGTACCAGTAACATATAGGTATAAAGCTGAATCGATGTTGCAATTTTTAAAGAATGCTAATATAACTCAGAGGATAACGTGGAAAAATCGAGGAACTGTTACGCTAGATGGAGCTGTTCTTGAAAATTCAAATATTATAGATCTTATAAATGATGTTGTAGGAAGTAGGAAAGGTATTAAAGCGATTGGTCGTGAGCATTTTGCTTGGTATCAACGCGAAGTTGGTGTACCCTTAGAATTTATTGGAAACACAGCTCTGTATAAAGAGGGTACAAATTTCTCTTTAAATAATTTACCACATATAAACAACAATAACTCATTCTTATCTCCTAAAGTGAGTTTCACAAGATCTCCAACACCTAACGTTCACACATCAACACCTAGACCGAAAAACATCGTAAACATTTCATCAGTAAATAGTGGTTCAGAGTATGATGATTCTACAGTAATAAATAATGCTGATGATTCGTTCGTTCTTAAAACAAATAAATCTAGGAGGAGAACGCGTCGGATAAACAGTAGTTTGGAAACAACACAAAAGGGCAGTGGTTAGTTAACATTTTCATTGTAAAATATTCTTTAAAACAATGTCAGAACAAGAGCATAAATTATTTGAAAAAATTTATTATAAACCTGAAGATGAGACTGGCTATGCAGGTGCTTATCAGTTAGTAAATAAAATTAAAAATAAAGTCGATAAAAATAAAATTTATTAATGGCTTAGAGCTCAAGATGCTTATACACTGCATAAACCTGTACGACACATATTTCCACGGCTTCATTATAACGTTCAGGAAATGGATTCAGTGTGGGAAGGTGACCTAATAGAGCTTTGTTCATTAAAAACTTATAACGATGATTTTTCGTATCTGCTAGTTGTTATTCACGTTTTGAGTAAATATTTTGAGTAATATATATTGAGTAACTGTCTGCTAATGAAAAAGACTTAGCGAACGCTGAATTTATAATAGATAAAATACTAAAAACAAGTGGTTCGGGTAAAAGAAAAAAATATTTTGTCAGCTGGGTTGGATACTCAAGTAAATTTTAACTCTTGGATACCTGCATCAGACTTAAAACATCTTTAAAATGAAAAACCAGTTTTTTATGATCTTACCCAGTAACAGCAGCATGAATGTATTTACAGACAATACAACGTCTTATTACACCACTAAATTACCTCAAGAGATCAATTTACGAGGCTCGTGGAAAGTTGGTATAGCAGAAATTCATTTTCCTCTATCCTTTTTACATTTACGTAAAGAAGAAAGAGAAATAACAGTTGCAAAAAATTTATCTCCAATATTTAAAGATAAATATGGAAACAAAACTAATGATATAGAGTTTCAAACCGTTAGCATTCCTTACGGTTTATATGTTAATATTATAGAGTTCTTAGAACGTTTAAATGAGGCATTAAGTAATACACATATTATATTTAAATTTTTAATTGAGCATAACAACACTTTTGTTTTTGCTGAACGAAAGTGTAATCCTAACGACTGACTCATTGAAATTGACTCGTGCTGTTTTAGATATCCTAGGTTTTGCTGAAGTAAAAGATTATTTGAGTATAGACTATATATAATCCATCTATTGCTACACGCCCTGCTAATATTTTAAAAGCTTTACCAAAACAACTGTATATTTATTCAGATGTATGTGAACCTTCTATTGTAGGTGATGTTCATACATCTTTACTACGTATCGTTCCTGTAAATTACAAAGATTACCTCTTTTAAGAAACTGTTTTAGATCAATCACTGTAGATATAAGAGATCATCTTCTTGGCAGTGTTATACCATTCGAGTGTGAGACGTCAACAGTAACACTTCATTTTAGACAACTTGAATAACAACTATCAAAATGAGTCACTACATTCAATACTATGACTCACAGGTCGGTAATGAGGAAGTTGAACATGTTTATATCGGTTCTCCGTATCAAAAAGGACATGGGGGAATAGGGAGATTCCTCGGAGGGCTTTTACGAAGAGCTTTAGCTTTTTTGAAAAGCGGCGCACGTCCCGTCGGTAAAGAAGCTCTCAGAGCTGGGATGAATATTATAGATGATGTAAGTACACATAATGTCTCATTCAAAGAAGCACTACGAAATAGAGCTCGGGAATCAGGTAGTAATTTAAAAAGAAAGGCTGAAGAGAAGATAGAAAGACTCGTGGAAGGTTCAAGATGTAAACGTAGAGCTCGAAGGAGTAAGCGTCAGTCGAGAGGCACGCGTCGTAGGAAACATAGCTCTTCAAAAACTAAACAAAGAAAGAATCGTAAAAAGTCAAGTAAGAAAAAGAAAAGTGGACAGATAAAACAGCGATCTGTACGAGACATTTTTGAACCTGTATAATTTTCAAAATGGCATTCTTGCATGCACATTCTTGCGTAAAATCAGAACTTGATTTATTTACTCTACCACCTACTCAAACGTCTATAGAATCCACACAGTGGGACGAATATAAACCAGTAACTACCATTTCTGAAGATTCATATTTAGAGTTTCTTGTACCCGGTAATTCTGATGATTACATCGATTTAGCGCATACAATGATATGTGTTAGTGTACGTCTTGAACGAAGAAATGAAGTGATAACCGCCGATGCTCTGGTTGCCCCAGTTAATAACTTTCTACATAGTTTATTTAATCAAGTAGATGTATTTTTTAATCAGAAACCTGTCTTACCACCAAATAATGCTTACGCGTATTGTGTATATATAGAAACACTACTTAATTATTCAGAAGTAGCTAAGAAATCACATTTAACTACAGCATTATGGTACGATGATATTGCTGGGCATGTGAATGACCCTTTTACAAAACCTACTATAGCGAATCCACTTATGTCAAATAACACTGGAGCAATCAAACGTCGTCATTTTGTTAAAGGTGGAAAAATCTGTGATCTAACTGGACATCTCCACTGCAATGTAAATAATCAAGAAAATTTCTGCTTAATGGTGTAGAAATCAGAGTTCGACTCATACGTTCAAAAGATGCATTCTGCTTAATTGACTACGAGGAAGAAAATGTAAAAGTAAGAATCATGGATGCGTCTTTAAGAGTACGCAGAGCTAAAATAAACCCAGGAATCTTACTAGCACACTCTAAAGCTTTGTCTAAAGGAACAGCAAAATATCCATTGACTCGTGTAGAAGTAAAATCTTTTACATTACACACAGGTATAACTGGCGAGACTCTCGATAATATTATCCTTGGTCAAATACCCGAACGTATAATAATTGGTTTGGTATCAAATAAAGCCTTTACTGGTAATAAGAAAGAGAATGCGTTTAACTTTCAACATTTTAACTTATCTTATTTAGCTCTAAATGTCGAGATGGATTACAAATTCCTGGCAAAGGTATCCAACCAAATTATCCAAACACATATGTAGATGCTTTTCACACATTATTTAGCGGAACAGGCATTCACTTTATGAATGTGGGAAATAATATTACAAGAGAGTCGTATCCTAATGGTAATTGTTTATATGTATTTGACCTGATCTTTCAGCAAATGGCAACACAGACTGGAATTTGATAAAAACTGGGGCAGTTCGTTTAGAATTACGATTTGAAAATACATTACAAGAATCTATAAATTGTGTTGTTTATGCAGAGTACAATAATATTCTAGAAATTGAGTCGTCACGTCAAGTTATCGTCGATTTTAGCGGCTACTTAGAAATCTTATCTGATTTACAAAAATTCCTGAAATACGTAATACATAATTAGAAAATTATCGCGTGGTGATTCTCTGTGAAAGTTACTGTAGTCATAATACTGTGTATAAATTGGTCGGCGCTTACGTGAATTTCAGTTAGACAGCCGCAGTATTTCAAACCTTTCACATCTAGCTACGCAGGGAACATGGACTACATCATTGACGTTCAAGGTTTTCGTGACAGTTACGATAAGTTCATGATAAAAGAGGTGGCAGTTATTGCTCTAAATAAAGAATACATAACTCACTGGATTGCTACTGCACCTCATTCATTTTCTGATTTACCAATAAAAATACAAGTACACAATAATTGGATTACTAGCACCTGCCACGGAATTGAATGGTTTGAAGGGGACGTACCATATCGACAACTTCATGCAAATCTACGTGAATTATCACGAACAGCACGTCAAATTTTTATACGTGGATCACAAGAAGCTAAACTTATATAGAGTATACGACTCGACACATTAAAAATTTAGAAGATTATAACTGCCCGTCTACTTATAACTTACCCAAATGTGATACTTTCTGCTGTTTTCATGGATCTCTGCATAAAGGTTTATTTATTTGTGCATTAAATAATGTTTATAAAATAAAATCCTGGGTTAACAAAAATATCGCTCTTATGTCAGCTTTGAATATTCATTACGAATATTCTGAACCGAAGATAATTTGTCGAACAGTCGCTGACGGTACGTCGGGTACGTCACATGCAGAATACTCCGAACCTTTTGCTCAAGATCTCTCTAAAAGTAAATCGAAAAAGTATAACAAGAATTCCAAACTTCCGCGTTCTCAAACACCTGGTGCTATTCCTGAAGAAGAACATATACGAGGGTAGTTCAATAAGTCTTTAGAATGACCAACAGATGGCGCGCGAATCGCTCCAAATCATGTGTTTTCAGTCAGCACCACTCCCGACTAGATATATGGTGCAGTCACAGTCCACATCTTCTGAGTTTACGTGTTTTTATAACCAATTGAAAAAAAAAATTGCTTGTTAAGAAAAATGGAAAAAAACGAGTTCAGAGCGGTAATTAAACATTTTCATTTAAATGGTTTAACTCCATATGAGATAAAAAATTATTTGGACTCAGTTCATGGCACATCTGCCCCTGCCTTAGCAACGGTTTATAACTGGGTAAATGAATTTAAGCGTGGTCGTACATCAATAAGTGACGAACCACGTTCAGGAAGGCCCGTAGAAGCAACTACTGCCGAAATCATCAATAAAATCCACGATATAGTGTTGAAGGATAGAAGATTAAAAGTGTGTGAGTTAGCTGAGGCCACAAGGATATCTATAGGTGCAGTTGTTTCAATTCTACATGAAAAATTAGGCATGAAAAAGCTATCGGCTAGATGGGTGCCGCGTTTGCTCTGAGAATAAACGCAATAGAGTGGTCGCCTCTGAGGCTCTTTTGGCGCGCATAAGTCGGAATCCTGAGGAATTTTTTCGTCGATTTGTGACTGTGGATGAAACATGGATACACCACTACACTCCTGAGACAAAGGAACAATCCAAACAGTGGATTTCCACAGGCGAACCAGCTCCAAAGATGGCAAAGACCGTAAAGTCAGCTGGTAAGGTTATGGCTACAGTTTTTTGGGATGCACGTGAAATTATACTTATTGACTACTTGGAAAAGGGTAAAACAATTACTGGTGAGTATTATGCATCATTATTAGAGCAGCTGAAAGAAGAAATTAAAAAAAAACGACCACATTTGGCGAGAAAAAAATTCTCTTTCATCACGACAACGCCCGAGTTCACACATGCTTCGTTTCAATGGCTAAAATTGAAAAACTAAAATTCGAATTGGTCGAACACCCACCGTATTCACCAGATTTAGCCCCCAGTGACTTTTTCTTATTTCCAAACTTGAAAAAATGGCTCGGTGGACAGAGATTTACGGACAACGAAGACGTCATTGCCTCTGTAAGTGCTTATTTTGAGGAACTTCCGAAAACGCACTTTTCTGAAGGATTAAAAAAACTTAAAAAGCGATTGACCAAGTGTATAGAGCTCCAAGGAGATTATGTTGATAAATAAAAAAATATTTACCCAAAAAAAATTGTTTTTATACTTTATTCTAAAGACTTATTGAACTACCCTCGTATATGAAGAAGTTCACGAATATTACACATTTCCATCAAATCAGACACGTTCTATATATATACAACAAAATGAACACTCTGCAGATTCGGGATGCTCTTCACTTATTAAGAATACCTTCACCGGGTGTACTTCCTGCAGACAGGACACCCAAAGCATTGACACGACCGACGGGGTGTGTAATTAATACAGATATACATACTCAACCCGGATCTCATTGGATTGCTATATACATTGATCGTCGTGGAAGAGGTTTTTTTTTCAACAGCTACGGATCACCTCCTATAGTACCTCAACATATGAAAACTCTACAAAGATATACTATTTTTTACGAATGGAACACTAAACAATTGCAAAGTATAAATTCTAAAGTATGCGGCCAGTTTTGACTAATGTTCTTAGACTATATGAAGCGTGGTTATTCACTCGAAAAATTTTGTTATATTTTTACATCTAATTATTTAAGAATTGATAAAATTGTTGAACGTTTCTACAAACGTATTTGTGGTATTTCTACTAAACGTAATTATAAAAATAAATTTAAATATCATATAGGTAATGGTCATGAAAGATGTTCAAAATATTGTGTTCAATCATGTAAATCTAAATCTTGTTACTTGTAGATATTTTTGTATAAATATACTCATCCTATTATTAGTACAACGAAATAAATATTGTAAATATTGTACGATTTTAAACAAATTTTTATGAATAAATATTTAATAAAAATAATTTTTTCTCACTTTATTTTTCCTATTCCCAAACATAATTCCTAATACCCCACCAATACGTTAAATTTGAATTTATATTATACGAACACTTCTCTATACTAACGAATACAATACACGTGCAATATACGTACAGTGCAATACATCTAGTCAGTAAAGATGTTGCTTATGTTTGTTTCGCTGCGACATCGAACCCCGCTACACGCATGACTCGGACCCACAGCTTCGTGGCACCGATAATACATTACACGCCTTCCCCTGCACTCTCGGTCAGGCCCTACGCCCCGCCACCACTACCGACCCACCAGACGCCAGACACCTCGACGCGCGGGTCAGCTATAATGACCGAGCCGAACAACACCGTCATACTTTTACCACCCTCCCTCTAACTCACAGGCATATTCATAATGATTTTACTAAATTTTGTACCATTTTTAAGACAGTTTTATTAAGGCGTTTTCAAGTTATCTAGGATAAAGAACTTGTTTCAAGTAAAATGCAGGTATCTTTGCAGTTATCCTCGCGAATTACCCATTGGGATATATTTTTTTAAAAATGTCTGTACATACTATTTATAAACACAAATAAAACTGCTGGTTTAGATTTTTTTAAATTCAATCATCATCTTTGGAAAAAATCGAAATACAATTTTGTCTTTAAATTGATTTAAAAAACCTCATATTTTCAATATAAATTACTGTAAATGAGCTTTCATATTTGAATTTCAAAAAATTAAAACAGCACTTCTTTTTAAAATACTTTCAAAAAAATATGATAATAGTTTCATAAAAATCCGTCAATATGATTTGTGCCAGGACAATTTTTAACATTGAAAAGTTAATTTACAAGAGAACAACATACAAAAATTGTATTTTTACAGAACTAATTGATTATATGTATTATATTAATATAAAAATTGCAACTAAGTTTTCTCTTGGTAATTAATGTCTATTTAGATTAAAAGCCTTAGCACAAATATATTACGAATACTCTAAACTAATGATCAACGGCAAAAAATTATTCAAATTGTAAAGAATTACGAAAATTAATAAAAAATATTTTTAAGTATGTGCTATTTTTTTTTTAAGTTTAAAGTGTTCATATCATTATTTAAATGCCTTTGTTAAAAGACAATCGAAAATCAGGGTCATTGGTAGAACTTGATGAAATTACTTCTAGTGAAGTCACTTTTCTCCCTAGGGAAAAAAATTACTTTTTTCTTGTCAATTCGGGCAAAAAGTGATTTGCGTGAAAAAAGTTACTTTTTTCCGCAAATGTGCGGAAACAGTAATTCTTTTCCCGCTAATAATTTTTGCGGGCAAAAAGTGTAATTTTGGTTTCGCTTTTCAGGGAAAAAAGTGGCTATTTTCGTTCAGATGGGCATAAAAATGTTTTTATTGCAAAATAATGTAAAATAACGTTGCAGCGAGCATGCGACATTTCTTTTTGCTGTGTTATCTTATTTTTGGTGGACTAAATAGAACGTATGAGATCTTAAGATTTTTGTAAAACTCGTCTTTCTGCACTGAACCTACTTTAACATAAAAGAAAATCAACATGATGCGAATGGTACATAAAAGTCGAGAAATTTCGAAAAAACGCATATTTCAGGATAAAAACAGCTGTTTTATGGATTTGTTTCTCGAAACTGTACATAAAAGAATACATTTTACATACTTAAAAAATGTTTGAAGTGGCTCTGAACCTCAGGATTTTCGCCATCACTGCAAAACGAAGTAAAAAAGAGATTTCGAGAAAAACGCGTTTCAGAGGCAACTCCACTGATTTTCAAAAAATCTCTCCCTTTCGTCGAATAATATTAGAACCTCGGTAACTTGTTTTGTTATAATTGAAGAAGGATGTTTGTAAAAACCACCCCCATACCCTGAATACGACAAAAATAGGTATTACGTTAAACCGATCGAGCAGCCTTGAATAAATACGCGCATATTTTGTTGCTAATTTATTGCTTTAAGATAACACTACCAGTTACTATATTAATCTAGCGCATCCAACTCCACCCTCTAACCGTAAACATATTTTGTTGCTAATTTTTGCTGCTTAAATTGATTTATAATTGATACGCCAGCTTAAATCTTAAGTTACAGTAGCCATCCACGTAACACTTGACCCTTTCAACCAATCAAATCGATTTACGCGGCATATTTTGTTGTCAATTTGCTGCTTCAAGATAGTCCATTCCTGAATACCCAAAATGCAACCTCTAATTTCAACTTGCAATCGTAATAGAAATATCGAAAATTAAAAAAAAATTAGTATTAGGAAAAAATAGTATTAGGAGTAAGCCGATTCTAAATCAACTAAGCATACCTACATGAAAGAACAATCGCTTTTACCTATAGTAGCTTAGTTTTTATGAGAGTGGGAGAACTCCTCTAGAGGATAGGCCGTTTGTAATATAAAGTAGTAAAATAAGCCTAGTAAAATAAAGTAATAAATACTGTATTATAATACATATTGTTTATTGATTTCTATCATATAAATATGAGTCATCAAGTAAAATTTGACTTATTTACAGATAAACTATTACAATGAGTATACGTGCTGATCATATTAATATTATATATGAGCTTCGTGCACCCACACGAAAAAATTATCAGGGAAGGAAGGTGATTATAAAAGGATTAAATGAATATTGGCAAGCTGATGTAGTTGATTTTCAAAAATATGCAAAAATTAATAGAGTGTATAAATATGTATTAGTAGTTATAGATATTTTATCAAAATAAGCATGGACTTTTCCTTTAAAAAGTAAAAGTTTTAAAGATATTACAGAAGCATTTAGTATATTATTCAAAAGTAAAGTTACGAAAAAAATCCATACAGATCAAAGCAAAGAATTTTATAATACTAATTTTGATTAGTTATGGCAAAAATATAATATACAATTATATTCTAGATATTGTGTTCTAAAATCTTTAATTGTTATATGATTTTATACAACGTTAAAAGAAAAACTTTACAAATTGTTTTCTTTAAACGGAAATTAGAAATGGATTGGTATTTTATCAAAAGTAACAGATGAATATAATTCTACAAAACATTCTACGATAGGTAGTACAAAAAAAGTAACAAAACAGAAAACAAAAGAGTTATTATTAACTGTATTTAACTATAGTAATACAAATCTAAATGTTAAACATAAGTTTAAAGTTGAAGATTTTGTTAGAATATCAGAATATAAAAATTTATTTGCAAAATCATATACAGCTAATTGGACTACTGAAATATTAAAAGTTATGAAAATTCAAAGCACAATTCCTATTACTTATTTAATTGAAGATATAAAACATTTACCTATTCTTGGTGGATTTTATGAATATGAATTACAAGAAGTGGCTAACCAAAATGTTTATTTAATAGAAGAAATATTAAAATAAATAAGAATAAAATATTTGTTAAGTGGTTCGGTTTAGATACTTCTTCTGGGATTCGTGCTTGTTCAATACTAATTGTTGTATAGTCTCGTGTTCGTTTAGTCTAATTCCTGGGCTGTGGCAGCGCTGTGCTGTTGTATTTATTTATTTGTGTTTATTGACAAGCATCATGTGAGAGCGTAAGAAAGACTCAGACAAATTAAATATGTCTGTAATCGAAAGATTCGAAAAAACTTGAGACTACCGTATTAAGTTTATATGTAAAATTATGATGAAATATGTATTACATATTGTATTATTATTTTTTGCACTGACATAAATAAAACTCTTATCTATATATCTATCTATCTGTACTCACATCGTTAACATCTGCAACAATATCAAGAAGTTATAAAAATAATAATTTATCGGTGTACCCGAACCAATTAATTTTGAAAAAAATTTGTGCACACACATTCACCTCCTCTATGGTTGGAGGGCAAGGTGAGTGGGCCACCCTTCAAAAGATATGTAGGCGTTTCGTCCTCGACTCCAGTGTGGACTCATCAGTAAGGCACTGGAGTCTTATCTTAGACGCCTGCCACTAAGCTGGTATAGGTATAATTGGTTCGGGTACACCGATAAATTATTATTTTTATAATTATCAGCACCGAACGATAGCTTCTCTAATATTTTAAATTTCCCGCGATTGTGGTGTTAATATTTGCTATTGAGTAGTTTATTTAGTTACCGTTAGATGGAGTCGGCATATCTTCTACGGATATTACGACTTCATTTAACATAAAGCCACTATACCAGCTTAGCGGCAGGCGTCTAAGGTAAGACTCCAGTGCCTTACTGTGGAGTCCACACTGGAGTCGAAGACGAAACGCCTGCATATTTTTTAAAAGGTGGCCCATTCTCCTTGTCCTCCAACCATAGAGGAGGCGAATGTGTGTGCACCCATTATTTTCAAAATTAATTGGTTCGGGTACACCGATAAATTATTATTTTTATAATTATCAGCACCGAACCATAGCTTCTCTAATATTTGAAATATCAAGAAGTGTTTATGCAAACCACTTTGCACAATCATATCCTTGATATGATTCATACACTGATTTATCTATAGAAATATGCGAACATAAATAATATCATATGCCGTATGCTTTGTTGCGCTGGTATGCATTCTTCAGCAATGTTGTCTCATTTTCTTCATTATTTTGAAGCACGCATTCAAAATCAGCATAAATAATGAGAGGAATTTTCCTTTTATTTTTAAACTTTTTAAATTTTAATATTGTTTGCTTTTTATCTTTATCTGGTAATATTATTCTTGTTTTATTGACATTATTGCAATGTTCTACGTGACTTTGTAAATGTATATCACTACTATGAAAAGTTAAACATGTATTACAAATAAATCCAGCATGTCCATGACTATTCACCTACGAATACACTAGTCTGGATACATTTTTTATCCAATAATAATGACATTCTACCCTGTCTAACATATAGCAAATTAATGTGATATGGTTCTTTTAATTCCGTCTTACATAAATAAATTAGATAAATTATCAATTTTTCATTATATGCTAAGACATTAATTGATAACTTATTTAATATTGCAAATATAGAAATATCGCTAAATTTGATAGGAAGTTTAATTCCTTCAAATGACACAAATTTATTATAATCTGGATATGCTATCATTCTACTTGGATTTGTGGGTGGTTTGAAAAAAGTTGATGTAACTGCCCAATAAAAACAATCATTTCTATCACCATGATCAACATTAATAACTGCTTTTTTATCATTTCTTCTTTTTAGTAGCTTTATGTATGAATTTGCCTTTAAAACCTCACACTTAGCGTTTTACAAAAATTACACGAAAAACTACCATTGTCAGTCTTTAAAATATGTTTAAAATAAAACTCGCGGAAAATTAAATTTTTAACAACTTTTATACTGTATGCATTAAATTTAGTATTTAACTTTAAGAATGGGATACATTTTTCACAAAGCTTATAGTAATCAAATGTAAGTAATTCTAGACTAGAAAATAAATTAAATGTATATGATAATAATAATTATAATTATTAAAACTATAAGCATAAGAACATTTATTATGAAATTGCCTATAAATTTCTGAACTAACTGAATTATAATAATTTTTAAAATTTTTTAATAAATCGTATTTTGCACGAATCTCTGATAAACATAGAAATTAATTGAATTCATTAATCTTATAACTAGTGCAGTCAGTATGAAAAATATTCATTAACATTATTTGCAAGTCTCCAGGTATTTCAAGTTTAGTAATATTTAATAAGCAATTCAATTTAGAATTTACTAAAACGCGACACAATTCAATTAAGCAAGGAGGATTATAAGTCATAACTACAAAATAAGTGAGATATATAAAGAATTTATTATTACTTACCAATTGGTTTATAAAAACAGAAAAAACAGCACAACGCAGTACTCAAGTAGAAAATAGTAGTAGATCAGCAATAGCAGCAATAGCAGCAGCATCAGTAGTAGTAGTAGTAGTAATAGTAGAAGCAGTAGTAGTAGTAATAGTAGAAGCAGTAGTCAAAGAATCAACGACAATGCACAATTTCCTTTTCTTTTAAAAAAAATGTTAATAGAAAATTAAAAAACTAATCAATAATAATAATAAAGACGCTGATAGTAATGCTAATATGGATGCTTACTACAAAACTTCAAACTTGGAATTGTGTGAGGCTAGAGCTGCGCGACTCGACTTTATACTGCAAAATTGCATCTTTACGGACAGTAAAGTTGAGAGAAATCTTTGAGAAAATTGCAAAGAGAAAGCTACAATATTTTTCAGAGTTCTAATGTACGTGTATAGGACGTTAAAGTGAAAAAAATCGCTTAGATAAGTCTTGTGCTGTAAACGTAACCTAAACAACGGTATAATGACTACGTAGCTATTAAAGTATACTGACTTCACACAGATAGTCACACATCCACATACACACACATCAACACGCATACAGAAAAATATCAGCAAAAGCTGTACTATGCAATCGTTCGAGCAGCAGCACGAAGAGTGAGTACAAAAAACAGTAGTAGGGAAGGGGAGGTTGGTGTATAGAGCTGTGGTCGGCAGGTACCAGCAAGATAATCCTGAAGTAATCAGAGCAACCAAGTTTCGATATGAGCAAATTAATCCTAATCGACAAGTTGAAAGACAGGTACTTCCATGGAAGGTAAAGGCTAACTCAGGTATGTCGTACATTCCTGACCTAGCTTATGAGGCAGATCCCACTACAGCCCTGAGTTCTATGAACCACAAGTGTAAGTACTGCAATGCCCTCAAATGGAAGGAAGAGACCCCCGGAATGTGATGCAATACTGGCAAAGTGCAGCTTCCATCCTTCGAGACATTGCCAGATCCTCTCTACAGCCTGATTATGAACAGACGCTCCGAACATAGTAATTTCATGGACCTTATCCGGAAATACAATGGTTCTTTTCAAATGACATCATTCGGGGCTACGAAAATTGTAGCTGTAGGATTTCTGCCGACTTTCAAAGTTCAGGGGCAGGTGTATCACTTGGTAGGAAGTCTCATGCATGCACCTGAACAGGAAACCCAATTTTTGCAAATTTAAAGGATGATCCACGAAGAAAACAATTATATCAGAGAATTCAAGACCGCTATTAATGCAGTACAAACAAGCTGTTAAGATTTTAAAATTGTCATTCATGGGGACAGAAAACCTACTCATGCTCATAGAAGTCGCTTTAAGGCACCAACATAAAATGAAATAGCTCTGGTAATTTTTGCTGAACAATTTGAAAATAGAGACATCGTACTCCAAAGCTACGGTAATAAACAGCAGCGCATTCGTGAGGTTCACCGATCATACGACGCTCTGCAGTACCCGCTAATGTTCTGCCATGGCGAGGATGGATAGTCTATTGACATACCATTGTGTTATTCAAATACCGAATTACCCCTTAAAAAACAGTCCCCGCAGCAAGCTTGTATGCTTAACGAATTATGGTTAGGCAAGATGATGTTAACCATATTGTGCATTACCGCTACCTCTTCAGTCAATTTTTGGTCGATATGTACGCTGAAATCGAAACTGAGAGGTTGAATTTTATTAGGAATAATCAGAAAGAGCTAAGAGCAGAAAACTACATTCATCTTAGAGATGCTGTGGGGAGAAATTATGTCAATGCATCTGAGCTAGGTCAAATGGTAATACTTCCGTCAACATTTATGGGGGGACCTCGGTATATGCATAAATGAACTCAAGATACCATGACATATGTCCGCGTGCATGGCCGCCCTGATCTACTCATCACTTTTACGTGTAATCCTAAGTGAAAGGACATTACAGATGCACTGCTACCTGGACAAAAGCCACACGATCACCATGACATTATAGCGAGGGTTTTTCATCTCAAAGTAAAGAAATTAATGGTTCTCTTAAATAAAGGCAATCTATTTGGAAAATAGGATGCTATATGTACTCTGTGGAGTGACAAAAGCGAGGTTTGCCTCACATTCACATCTTGCTGTGGCTACAGAATCGAATTTCACCAAGCACGATTGATAAAGTTATCTGTGCCGAAATACCGGACCCCAAGCAAGATCCTCTTCTGTATATCGTCATGAGCCACGATGCATGGACCATGCGGCAGCTTAAACCCTAAATGTTCTTGCATGAAAGGAGATACATGCAGCAAGAGATACCCTAGAAAACTTATTCGAGAAACACAGACAGGAGACGATGGATATCCAGAGTACAGGAGGAGGTCTACAAATGACGGTGGTTTCACTGTAATAATTGAAGGAATGGACTTCACGGTGGGCAGGAAGGAGCGATAGGTTTGACCAAAATGACGATAAAGTCGGGTTGCGGGGCGGTATTCGGGCATGAATGTACATCTCAAATCCGTTCGAATCGAAATCCGATCGGCTCCTGTTTTCGAGATATCGTCAATTTACGTATTTTAGCTAAATTATTGATGTAAGCGAATGAGTTGTACCTTAAGAATGCATGGAACTTCATTATATAATCAACGAGGATATACAAAATATGTAGATATCATGTATATTATATATATTTATGATATGTTGTATATATATGCATGCAGGGTGTCCCAAAAGTTCGGGGATAGCTGAATATTCCCTCAGATAATTTTCAAGGAGGTGAAGATTAGTTTTGTGTGTATATATGTATATATATATATATATATATATATACACACACACACACACACACACACACACACACACATATATAGCTAAATCCAAACTTTATCGTGTTATAAATTTATATTACATAAATTATAAATTTTTGGGTTACACTAAATTTCCATATAAAAATTTATAACTTCGATTCTCACCGCTAGGTGGCCGCGTGCTTTCTTCTATGATAATAGAGATGATTTTGTCATATAAGACGATCAGATTTTGGATGCTTCTTGGTTGCGTTTTGGATAATTTTGATATTTTCCATATTAGAGATCACGTTTGAGTGGCAGGCTAACGGATAAATATGGCATCTTCTCTTCCAGTAAAGAATTATGAATCCATTCATTCTAAAATGGATCATAAGTGTAATCATGAGGAGAATAGAATGAAAATTTGTGCGCCATGTGGTAGAAAAATGAGTTTTAAAGGAAAAAGATCACAAGATTTTTTGATAACTAAGTCTCATGAAGGACTGATTCGAAAATACATAAATGAAGATTTTGATCTATCTAATTCGAAGTTTCCATTAAGTATTTGCGTCTCTTGTCGTCTTGCACTTTGTGAACGAGAAAAAAATGTTTCAAAAAAAAAGACCTTTACAGAGTATGCCAAACTATGAAGATGTAATTTTGCCTCAAAAAACTAGAACTTCTGATGAGTGTAATTGTTACGTGTGCATAACAGCTCGTTCTACGATATCATCATCAAAAGTAAAAAAAGGTAAAGGAAACATACTGAATGTTTCCATTTGTATTGATGAATCGAACGGTCTTGATGGCACAAAAAAGAATCTGGTCAGAGAAACCGAAAAAAGTATAAAGGATTCAAGGAGTTCATTTGAAATTTGCAAAACTTGCTTTCAGAAAGTAGGTAAAGGTATATATCATGCATGCGCTACTGCTTCTACATCTGATAGTGCTGCTGGTAAAAATGTAATGAAAATAGTAGAGCAGCTACCTGAACGACAACAAAATCAAATTGCGAGTTCTATTTTAAAGCGGAAACGGTCAAGCAGTGATAAAAATAATGAAAAAATAACTTTAAATACTTTTGGCTCCAAAGTTAGAGTAACTGTGAATCCAAAACCGAGTAAGGAAGTTTTTTTACTGCTGAAAGTTTGGACAATTATCAAGTGAACACTGATTCTACATGCAATCAAATGAAAAAAATGACAAATTTTTTAAGGAGTGGCGCAGGGAGAATTCCGTTCCTACATCCTACGAGAAAAACATATCCCAAAAAATTTTAAACGTTAGAGGACATTTACAAGGATAATATTTTTCAGTTCGACACTGCAAATGATAAAAAAGAAAATAGGCCTGTCATTTGGGCAGATGCTGAAGAGCTACTCGACTCAGTCATAGACAAGCGAAACCAGATTGGTATTCCCAAGATAAAAGTAATCGCAGACGGAGGTCAAGGTTTTTTAAAATTTGTATGTCAATTTTGACAGAAGATTATTCCGCAGATACTGATTGTAATGAAGCAAGTACTAGTAAGAAAGCTAAATTAACCAGTGTTAATAGACTTATTTTGCTGTGTGTAGTTCCTCTAATAAAAGAAACTTATGAAAATCTTGAACTTTTAGTTTCATTAACTCAACTTAACAATATACCGTCCAGATTCGTTTCAGATTTTAAAGTTTTACTGCTGGCCACTGGTCAACAAACTGCATCATCAACTTATCCTTGCTCTTATTGTTTCGTTACATTACACGAGTTACGTAACTTACAAAAAGAGACAGATACAAGTTCTGAAGAGGTCGATGATGACTCTGTGAAATTGAAAACTTATAGAGATTTGAAGAAAGATTATGAAAAATTCGAATCCTTACGCAAGGATAAAAAAAAGGGCTAAGGAATGTCATGGTACAGTTAACTGTCTTCTCTTTGAAGAGAACGATGATGTTTATGTGATTCAAAAATGTGTAATCCCCGAACTACATATTCTGCAGGGATTTGTCAATTATCTGTTTTGGGATGGGCTGGTTTTACTTTTAGGAGAAGAGAAAGCTAAACTTTGGCCAACAAAGTTGGGTTTAATTTAAAAAAATTATCAGGGCAGAGTTTTTGAAGGCAATGCTTGCCGACGACTACTGAAGGAAGCAGATAAACTTCGAGCACCTGATATTTCTGGGGAAGTCGAAAATAGTCAAATAGAGCCTTTCATCTTTCCTTTTACAGAAATGAACAAGGTTGTTGAGTCTTGTTTTTCCACAACGAATTCCGGAGTTGATTTGGATCAAAATTTGATTGCATTGTCGGAAGCTTTTAAGAGCACTGGAGTCTCTGAATCGTTAAAAATCCATGTACTTCTGAAGCACTTAAAAGACTGCCTTGCATATATATTGGACAATGATGATGGGCTAGGATTGTGGTCTGAGCAGGCTGGCGAATCAGTGCACAGAAAATTTTTTAAACTTTGGGAAAGGAACAAAAGCAAATCTATTCAGGATCCTACTTATATTACAAAACTAAAAAAGGCTGTCGTTCAATTTTCTTCAGGAAATATATAAAGAGATATGATTTTTTTCGTTGATAATAACTTTCTGAACAAAATTACAAGTTGTGGAAAAGTACGTATTATCAATATAATACACTTACACATCCAATGCACCAGCCTAAATATGACTTCTTATTTAAATTATATATTTATATATGTATATTATATATATATATATATATATATATATATATATATATATATATATATATATATATATATATATATACACATCATTCCATTTATTTGATAACCAGGTCTACATGTATATACACAATATATCATACTTATATATAATATACATGATATCTACATATTTTGTATATCCTCGTTGATTATATAATGAAGTTCCATGCATTCTTAAGGTACAACTCATTCGCTTACATCAATAATTTAGCTAAAATACGTAAATTGACGATATCTCGAAAACAGGAGCCGATCGGATTTCGATTCGAACGGATTTGAGATGTACATTCATGCCCGAATACCGCCCCACAACCCGATTTTATCGTCATTTTGGTCAAACCTATCGCTCCTTCCTGCCCACCGTGACTTAGATAACGTTGTCAATCAATGTGGAGATGTGTAAGTTTCGAGAGAAACGCGTTGGAAGTTTGAATTTGCTATGCTATCCAATGTAAATTAGATTCTGACATCCAATAGGTCTCAAAATGTTTATAAAACTATGTAATACAAAATTCTTTGATTATTTGGTAAAAAAATCTGGAGTTCCCCTTATTTACTCTGACGCGCGGTCACACTAAGCTGCGTGCTCGACCATTTCAGATCTAAAATTTCCATTTTTTACGATAACGTTCTCAAGTTTTGGCATTTGATTTTGAATAGTATTTCTTTTAAAAAATCAAATAAAAAATGCATTTTTGACTGCCCGTCCCCTTAAGTTATAAAACTCTTTGTTTCCTGAGAAAAATAAAATTATATAAAATAAAAACGATAACTTGAGTAATACTTGATAAAAAGCCTTGAAAATGCATTGAAAATCTCAGTATTTTGTATCTGTAACTTATGAAAATATCTGTACATTTTGCCCATAACTGTATACACTTCAGCAGTGCACACTTTCGCAGCAAACTGCGTTCCGAGCCGCTACTCTAAGAGCTCGAGACGGGACGACGGGTTATATAGATATGCAGATCTCCTATCTGCTTGTACCAGCATGTATTTTCACAATGGTTATCAACAATCTATCTAATCTCATAGTCCATATATTTTCAATATATACATACATATAATACCTCCCTCCCCCAAGACAAGATGTAAAAATTAGTATCGTACATAACTTAGAATCGGTCTCCTCTGTTTCTGTACTGTAGCTTTTGTACGAAGTCGCGCGCGGGACTTTGCGAGCGAGTGCAAACGCGTCTACCCGGCTGCCAGCATCCTCCAAGCGACCCGAAACTCTGAGCGCCAACTTTAGGTAGCAACGTTTTCAAAATCATATTTCTTAATTTCAAAGAAAGTAAGATTCCAAAAAAACAGAAAAATTAATTTTTCAAGAGAAATTAAAATTTTTGGAAATGTTGGATTTTCTAACCAAAAATTATCGTTTTTTTCCTTAAATTAATTGTTTAATAATAAAAAAATATGGACTTATTTCCCGTTTCGATTTTCAAAAATTCTGAAAAGAAGCGTTTTATTATTTTATTTTCGAAGAAAATGGAATTTTTGTGTTCCAAATGGTATTCAGTAAGAAGTTTAAGGGGTTATATTCCCCAAATTTTTTTGTTTGTTTTTTTATTTTTTTTATTGGCTTAAATCTTGCCAAAACAATCCTAGAATCAAAATCTACAACGCCCAAGTACCGATTTAAACTCAAAATTTTTTTAAATCAATTTTTTCCAAACAGCTTTGATGCTCCAAAATCACAATTTTTGCTTATTTTAGCGATGCTCGTTTTTTTTTAATTTCACGGCTTTGGAAATTAGTAGAAGTTACCTACGATCGATATCGTGTTTTATATTTGAATTATAGAGGTCGCTACATGACATTACGACGGTTACAGCGTCTTTACAGCACGTGTTTACTCACACTTGCCGTGTGTTTAGTCGATCAGCCGTTCTCGTTGTTTACGTTGTTATTTTGAGTTTTTCTTTACTTTTTAACTGTGAATTATATTTACAAGTACTTAATTATGAGTGAAAAGGTGTACAGTGGCCGCAAAGGCAGTAAAACAAGAAGTACAAGTACAAAACGGAGTAAAATTAGTAATCGACGCCCGTCTAACCGCCATTCGTTCGAAGGCGATTCGGAGCACGTTAGTACCTCGGCTAAGAAATTGAAAACTACTGATTTAGACCGTGACCGCGATGTTGATAATAATTTCGGCTACTGTTTCATCAATTTTTTCGCTGTATTTACTGCTCTTTCTGAATTAGTAGTATGCAAAAAATGTAATGGTGACGTGCGGTTTTTAGAGTCGAACAAGCGTGGACTAGGCTTCAAAATTATTGTGTCTTGTTCGAACTGTGGTGATGCTGATATTAACAGCTGTCCTGTAATAAATGGTCGTGCTTATGAGATCAACTGCCGTATTATTTTAGCTATGCGCATCATAGGCATAGGCATCAACGGTATAAAAAAGTTCTGCTCTATGATGGATCTTGTAAAGCCTGTTTTTCAAACAACTTACAGTAAAATCATATCTAATATCGCCACTGCTACTTCATATGTTCGAATTATATCTATGAAAAAATCAGCGATTAAAGAAAAAGAAATTTCTATCGAACGAGGTGAAATAGAAGGTCTCACGGTGTCAGGCGATGGATCTTGGCGAAAGAGAGGGTTTACGTCTTTGTTCGGATTGATGACTTTGATTGGTTGGTACACTGGCAAGGTATTGGATGTGTGTGTAAAATCTAAGTACTGTAAAGTGTGTGAATATTGGCAAAAAAAGCAGGTACTGCTGAATACGAAGAGGTATACCCTTCACACAAACAGAACTGTGATGCCAACCATGAAGGTAGTGCCGGGAAAATGGAGATCGACGCAGTTATAGAAATGTTCAAACGCTCAGAAAAACTTCATAATATCAAATATTTGAAATATATCGGCGACGGCGATTCAAAAACATATAAAAGTATAGTCGACTCAAAACCTTAAAAAGATTTCATCGTCGAAAAAAAAAATGTATCGGACACGTTCAGAAGCGCATGGGAACGCGTCTGCGCAATTTGAAAAAAACAACGAAAGGTCTTGACGGCCGAGGAAAGTTGACCGGAAAGTTAATTGATAAACTTTCTATTTATTACGGACTTGCTATTAGGAGAAACTACGATTCAGTCGAAAAAATGCGGAATGAAATTTGGGCAACGTTACTTCATAAAATGTCGACGAAGGATAATACACAGCACGAGAAGTGTCCCGTCGGAGTAGACTCTTGGTGTTCTTGGTAGCGCAGTACAGCGCTTGGTACACTTGCAACGTACGAGCACAAGAGTCCAATGCATGAGGATGTTTTTAACGCAATAAAACCCATTTATAATGAACTCAGCTCCGACAACCTTCTGTCACGATGCTTGGGTGCGTATACTCAGAACAATAACGAGTCGTTTAATGCTGTAGTGTGGTCAATTGCTCCAAAGACGGTGTCAAGCGGTAAGACTATAGTTGATATTGCGACTGACGTAGCCGTTATTATCTTCAATGACGGCTTCTCGGGTCTGTTTGCCGTTTACGATGCTTTTGGGTTGACTGTTGGACCAAACACGTACGAGTTTTGCGTGGAAACGGACGCCAATCGCGTCAAAACCGCTGAGCATCGTATGTCCGATATCGCGAAAGAGGCCAGGCGTAGCATTACATCAGGCAAAAAAAAGAAGAAGAGGAAATGAAGGCCCTTGAAGGACAATAATATGGTGCAGGGATAGCAGACTGAAGGTAAAAAAATTATTATATATTTTTGCGATTCTTAAGATTTATAGCATTTTGAAACTTCAAACGCGTTTTCCTCGAAACCATGTTTTCAAAATCGGCAAGCAGTAGAACTCAAAAAGTTTACATCGGATTGACTTAAAATTTTAACAATAGCTTCATTGTTTGATTATCTAGTGAAGTACACACGATTTTAGCGATTAATTAACAAGAAAAAAAGTTATAATCAATTTAAGTCGATTTTTTTTGTCAAAAACACGATTTTTTGTTAAAACAATCGCCATTTTGCGAAAAAAAATTCTAAAAATATAATCATGTGTACTTCACTAGCAAAACTCATGTAGATAATAGAAATTTTTTTTTGTTATAGGTGGAGTTGGACGAGACTTGTACTGCTCGCCGCGGAAGACTTTTTTGAAAAAGCGGTTCACGGTAATCACTGCACAGACGCCATTTTGTAAAAAAAATATCAATAAAATTTTTTTTTCTCTTCTTCAAGAGTTGCTTAATCCAATGTTATATTATTTGTAGCACTGCGTGATCTAAACCCGCACTTAGCCCACGCTTATCCGTGAGCTAGTAAGTAGCTCATTATTTCACCGTGTAATAATGAATTTACTTAAGTCATGGGCTCGTAATTATCGATAATTAATGACAAAAATCACTCTATAGCGTATTGTTACATATAAGAATAGAAAGAAGAAGAAGTAAACCCATGTATATACCGTCGAAATATACCAGAAAATAATATTGATCGAGTAAAATATGTTTCTGAATTTGAGGTTAGTTTCACTTGACATTAGAGCGGCAGAGCGCATTTTTTTGAATATTCAATTAAATTTTGTTATCTTTTTATGTAAATATTCGTTATAAATATAGATGAACTTTTTCTGTTTTTTCTGAATAACAAATAATTGTAAATGATGAGAGATAGGATTAAAAGGGATACATATAATAATAATAGTAAACAAAAACAATATAATTCAAATTTTCAAATCAAATAAACTATTTATTAAATATTACAACTGTAAAATTGAACAGCTTTATTTTTCACTTCACTCTTATGAAATTCAAAGTAACTTTAAAAAAACTTTTGAAAAATTAACAATGGATGAAAAAACTGGAAGAAAAATATGAAAAAAATTGAAAAAAACTATGAGAATCTGAGTATATATTCAAACACGAATGGAAAACGAATCAAGCACAAGATGTAGTATACACAACGCAGTCAAAATTTTTGCGGAATATTACACCGCTGAGCTTGCGCAACAATCGAGACCTACGCTGAGCATGGTAAATATACCGGTCAAGCGGTAAAATGACAAGAGATCGTCATTCTACTCACGGTACAATTACACCGCTGAGCATGGGAAAAATAATACGCAGTGTAAAAGAGCATATGTTAGGATTTGAAATGTTTACGCTTTTCGTTCGTTTGAATAAGTAAATATTGCATTTACATACATTAGATTTCAATCGGCGGGTTTATATCACACGTGCTATAAAATAGTATCCGATACTAGTGATCTAAGTAAAAGCTCATTATTTCACGGCGTGTATAGCGCCCTCGCTCTGCTCGGGCGCTAACTACACGCCGTGCAATAGTGGCCTACTTAGATCACTCGTATCGTAATGTACTATTGTATATCTTTAATCTCAAATGTCCTTTAAAAAAAAATAATTAACAAAGCCTTGTTTTTTAGAGCATAAGGGGGATATAACCCCTTAATTATTCAAAAAATTTTCTAATTTCTAAATAAATAATTTATTTATAAATAAATTTCTTCCATTTTCTAAACTATCAAAACTTATCAAGTATTTTTCTTCTGCAAAACTTTTTCCAAGTTGGTTTAATCAGTTCTATTTATTAAAAAAAAAATAAAAATTCGGATTTTGAATGTTTCGTTTTTGTTGTTTATTATTGTTGAATAAATATTAATTTTGTAGGAGAACAATTTTCGAAATTGAACGGCTCAATGTATTAAATTATTAAAAAAAAATACTAAAAATAAAAAAAAGAAATTTTATTTTTCCGAAACCATTGTTTATTAGTGTTTGATAAACAATAATTATGCAGAAAAACAATTTTAGAAACTAAAAAAAAGAAAATCAAATAAAAATGGATTTTATATCTTATATTTTCAAAAATTCGAAAAGAAAATCCAATTTTCCGCAATTATTGTTTAACCCCCCTGCGCAGAGAGCCGAGTATACTCGTCCAAACCGCACGTCATTTTTGTATACATTTTGTATCACAAATTTAAATCTTTACTTTGTTGAGACATCTACAACCTCTCAAATTGAAGCTAAATAGTATAGCTATTATTTAGAAAATAGTTACGAATTTGCAGAAAATATTGTTGCAGACTTACATTCGATCTAGTCCAT
The DNA here is from genome assembly GCA_949152435.1 of Gastracanthus pulcherrimus. Classification (NCBI taxonomy): domain Eukaryota; kingdom Metazoa; phylum Arthropoda; class Insecta; order Hymenoptera; family Pteromalidae; genus Gastracanthus; species Gastracanthus pulcherrimus. Next base: position 144,813,464 of record OX424572.1, read on the forward strand.
ATACACGAAAATAAACTTCTGCGCAGGAGGGTTAATAACAAAAAAAAAACAAATCTTAATAAATAATAAATTACCATAAAGCGTAGTGTTCTCGGGCGGTTACCCATCCAAGTACTGCCTGCTACCAATACTGCTGCATTTCCATAACTTTGCTTATCGCTCTCGGATAATTTTTTTCAAAAAAATCTCAAAACTCAAAAAAAAATTTTATTTGTTGTGATAATTGTTTATTGACCCTCAGTGAACAACCAAAAAAATTAAAAAATGAATTTTTGCAATAAACAACCATCAAAAGAAAAAAAATGTTGCCGATCCGAGTACTGACCGTGTCGAACGTTGCTTAACCGCGATGATCGATCGACCACCGAATCACCGAGCGTGGCGCGGGTGCCTTGGTGACTAAATTAAATTTTCACACACTTCACCGCCGTGATTAACTGCCTTTTGTTCTGACTTCCAATAATTATCCGTAATTTCGCTCGACCTTTTTATAAATTATACTCGTTTCTTATAATATTAAAATTCCTAAAGTTGCGAGTCGGAGCAAAAGTTGATTGAAATATTTTGTCCTTTATTTCTTATGTGTATCGTGTTCAATACACTCAGCTTGCCTGCTCGCATACACTTTTACACACTTCGGTGTGTTTTGAGCTTCATGCTCAATTTTCGCTCGCCTGGCGCTCGCGTGCTCGACCTATTTCGCACGTTAAAATTTTAAAATCACCGAAAAACAAAAAGAACTTTAATTTTCTAGTTTTTTAACTTCAACTAGGTTTTTAATTGTTTTAAACTATTGATTGTGCATCAATTGTGCCGTTAATGTCGGGTTTTGAAGGGCGCCATGTATAACGGGGTGCTCAATTATTAATAATAATTTATTATTAACCAAGCCAACAAGCTGCTGGCGTGCGCCACACGCAACGCGTATGCGCGACTGACCGCAGCGCGTACCTGTGGGTCGACCCGCGGCGACTCGACGCTGTAGCCTTACCCTAGTGTAGCTGTGCAGGTTTGTCCCACATATACGCCGAATCCACGAGGATTCGGCTTTGTGCGAAGTTTCCACGACGCCCTGGTTTTCGCGACCTGAAAGGAGCGCGAAAACGCGAATGCTAAGTCTCTCGCAATGCGAATAGCGATTTAGCTTCACTTGCTGGCCTAACTCAATGCGAGGAGCAGGCGGGTCCGGGTTTATTGATGACACACTGATTTATCAATAACAACTTCTATATTCTGAAATAAATAAATAAGGTAATTTACAACGAAGTTAACAATAACCGCAGGCTATTCGAAGTTCACGTTATACGAAGTATGGCCCTTACGCACGTACGCAATTACCCCCGGGTTAGCCCTTACCTCTATTCGCCAGAGCACAGTGTCGTAGTCGATTATGCCTAGAAGAAAAAAAATTTTTAAATAAATTTTCTGAGTGGTTAAAACTTTTTTGCAAATTTAATTTTGCTTGCAATGCTTAACAAGTTATACTAATTTTTTGTTATTTACAACAATAACCTTCCATTGTTTGTGATTATAAAGTTAAATTGTAAGAAGTATGTATCAATAATTCATTAATAAATATTAGATAATGATAATTTATATGTATGTTGTTATTTATTTTTATGTATTTATATGTATGTTTTTATGTTTATGTGTGTGTGTGCGGGTTATCGAATTATTAAATTAAGGTTTGTTGTGATACGATTAATACGATTTGTATTTACTGTGATTCAGTGAAAGCGTACTCCATGTATGCTATGTCTGCTTAAACATTCGAAACAGGCAGACGGAGCAATTGAGGGAAAATTAGTCAATATAACATAGTTTTCGAACCGTGTAGTCAGAGAAATAATTTGCAAATGCAGTGTTGAAATACATTCCGTGATTTTTGCAAATAAATGTAAGTATTTCAATACAAATTTAATTATGTACTTAATGTTTCAATAGAGTTGGCTATTTATCTTTAACTAACAGAGTATTTGGATAAATCATAGCATACATTCATTGTAAACTTTGGAATTTTCATGATATCTTGTAACGACGTGACATCCCTCAAAGAAACTCTAAAGAGCTATAACTTTTGGAAATATATTTTAAATTGAAAAATTCCATATTAATAAATTTAGTATATAACATTAATATTAATCGGCTTCGGTATCCTGTTAATTTTACATATACCGCGCACAAAAACAATTTTAGTAACCAACCCTATTGTAGATATGCATCCTCGCGGGTAAAACTGAGTTATATATAATTATATACAAGTAATTATATATAATTAAATATAACTTTTGACTGTATATAATAATGCCTAATTACATATGATTATATACAATTATAAAATAAATATAATAAAGAATAAATGATACGGACTTCTTACAATTCTACTTGATAATCACAATCAATGGAAAGTTATTGCTGTAAATAAGAGAACATTAGTCCAACTTTTTAAGTATTGCAAGTAAAATTAAATTTACAAAAATAAGCTTTAACCCCTTTCAAAATTTATTAAAAAGAAATTATTTTTCTAGGCATAATAGAACCATTGATAAACCACTAGAAAGTTGTCGAGCCGAGAGCACCTGCGGTTAAGTCGTCACGTAGACAGCGAGAGAGAGTGAAAGAGGGAGACAGATAACCCGAATTTGAGCGAGCGGCGACAAATCGGCCTGAAGTCTCTCTTAACTGTACCCTCATCACCACGCATACTCGCTTTCTCCGCGCTAAACACCCATAAAATTTTAATACATTTTACGTCTATTACACAAAAACAATTGTATTTTTATTTATGAAAAATCACAGAATACTAGACTGAATGGCTAACTATACATATGCAAAATACCAAGTAAAAATATTAAAAATTTCTGCAATACTTTTTTGACATGTCGTATAAAAGCTATACCCAATAAATAATGCCTGTAAAAATTATAAATAATAAAAATTTTACATTCTGCTGGTTATTTTCGTTAATAGTAGTGGACTGCCTTTGGGATAAGTGCAAGAATTGGAATTTAAGCTACCTGACATATTTTAATCATTAATTAAACAATTACTAACGGACCGATCTGATCCAACTGGTAGATATTCTCTAAGTTAGGCATAAGAATTGTTATCAATGATTCTCACAATCGTTGATAACTGTTTTATAGTAATTGTTAATATGCAAAAGAAACACGTTTATTTGCGCTTTTTGCCATTTTATGACACAAATATTAGACTCACGTTTATTAAACTCGGTTCATTTTGTAGATAATTTATTTACGAACAAAACACTATTGGGTACGTTTTCCGTAAGTGGTTTTAAAATTGAGTTATAATACAAAATAGGACAAAAAATGCCGTTTCAAAACTTTTTTTTATAATAAACAATTTAAGCCGACCCTTTTCACTCTTTGAATAGTTTGTATGTTATTTAAGGGGGTATGAACATAACATAATTTTAAACTTTAAGACCCAAATCTATTTTGTATTTGTTAATAATGATTATTTAAGTCCACAGGCAAATTTTCAGTATAGGTTGCCAGGCATTTCGAAAAAATATTTAATTCTAAAGTTCGCCCGTTTAGCCCGTTTATTATACGAAAAGAGCATTTTTCGCGTTTTAAATGAAAAATTCATACATTTGTAGGAAACTTTGGTAGAATATTAAAGTATCAAATTAATCCTTAACTTTCAAAGTTTATGTGCATACAATAAAAACTAGGGTGGCCTGGAGTTTTAGAGATATTTATAGAATAACGCAAAAAAGTACTCAAAACAGAGAAACACCTTAGAGGTTAGAGTCAAAACAATGTCTATATTGAACTTTTCAGAAAGTAGTAAGATAAATATGCGTTTGATATAAATATGAATATTCAAAGTTTTTTAAATGTTTAATTTGTTCATAGAGTACATTGTCATAAACTTCTCTATTAAATAACTTTTTTTCATAAGTTGCTATTTTAACTAGTATGCCGCTCGGACCTTCTTAAGTAGGTATACCAGAACCAGTTCAACCATTAAAAAAACCTGTATTTTTCCCAAATCACACCATTTTCATGATCCAACAACTGGACTATTGTCTCAAAGCAGTTGGCAGCGTCTTTTACATTAATTTAAGTTTATTTTTTATTGTCTTAAATCTAATTTCTAACTTTTAACGAGATCATTAGATTATTAACTTAACTTAATTTATCAGAATTAAAAATAATAAACGATTCAAAAGTAAAGGGAATAAAAACAAAATAAAAATGCTTACCAAACTATCAACGCTTCTTTGTACTTTTTCCTCCGAATTGCTTACAGCTCCGTCTGTTTCTAGTATTGTTGTTTCTGCTTTATCCTGAGCAGTAATTAAAGTTGAAATTGCTGGTTTGATAATTGCTTTTACCATTAGTGCTCCTGGTATAGGAGCTGTAGCTCGTAAAGCCTGTAAGACGCGGCCAAGAAATTGTTGTGTAGCTGACTCATAAAGATCAAATGCAATTTGATAAGCCATAAGACAGCAATCTTGAGAACCTTTACTGAGCCTATCCAAAAGTTCAGCCACTGCTAAGGCATCGTCCAAAAATATAAGACACTGACACATACTAACATAATCCGGAGTATTAAGATTTTTGTACAAGCCAACTAAACATCTTAATACAGTATTGCGAAAACCACGATTCTGAATAAGGCTCATGGCAACTTGAAATGCGTAAGAAAGCATTCCACTTACGTCATCCTAAAATAATTATTCAATAATATATAAATAATTACAGAATAACAATCAATGCAGTTGTACATATAACAATATAATACATACATGATAAGTACGGTATTTATTAACCAAACCAGCGTAAAAATATTTTTAATTTTTAATTGCTTCAATTAAAAATTGAATTCTAATTAGTCAAATTGAAACTTGAATATGCACCCATATTTTCTAACGATGGGACGTACATTTCAATGCCAATCTATTTATTCATCAAACTAATATACTTAATATAAGGAACAAGAAAATATTTAAATTTATTAATTCTAACCTTACGCTCGTGAATATAATTCCAAACCCTGAATAAACCATAAAAGAGTTTAGTTACTAAATCCAGCATAAACGCATCAGAAAGCTCACTTCTTCTACTTTAAATTAGTATTTTTTTGTCTACAAATTATATTTAAGTCAGCCAATTTCCTTTTTAAAATGGCATTCTGCGCACTCTCCCATTCTCTCTTAAAGTCTTGGTATACTCGTCTGTGCAGCGCAATGCAACGCAGGCGCCAATATAAAAAGATCGGTAAAACGAGCGTACATTAAGTTCAAACTTTTTACATGGGTGTTCGCGTTGCGTCGCGCTGCGCACATGAGTATGCCAAGACCTTTACGCATTTACCACTGCGCTATATATAGCGTGAGCTTTCAAATACAGCGCCGCTAGTTGCGCAGGTCAGTGCTAGCCCGACCTTGACAACGAAAGCTGTTATAGACCCCAGAACATAATAAAGCACTATCTTTGTCTAAATAATTGGTCTTTCGTATTTATCTCTACTCCTTATCTTCCGTATAGTTCCGTCGCTATTCCATCATTCCAATTTAAGTGAAAAAATGAAAGTGGGGTACTTGCGGCACACACTGCGGAATGTAAAGAGCGCACGTAATGTGCGCAGAATTATCGCGTTCTATACCTTAAGAAGTCAACCGATCAAAAAATTTTTGTCAATAATCGAATGGTGAGATTATAGCAAATTGTTAAAAAAACATAGAAAAAAATTCAGACCCTAAGCTTAAAAGTATACAAAGTTAAGTGAATACTTAAAAATAATTTTTTTAATTTTTCTCATAATTTAAAACTTTTATTTAAAGTTGTTTTTTCGCAAATTCTATGAAGAACTTGCCTGAATTTCTGATTGGTATGAAGAAATAAGACCTATTTATGCAAATCTAATAAGGTACGACCAGGTTAACCTTCCTTTTTCAGGTCTCAAAATTTTCGTTTTTTCATGAACTTTAATATGTGTCATGCAGAAAGGTGGAACAAAGCCTAAAGAAAAAGTTATGATACTTATTAAACGTTCTTCAGAGTTTTTATGTCTTAAAAGTGTCTTAAACTTAACTTATTGTAAATAACATTTGTTATAGGCTGTGTCCAATCTTTCTGCATGACACATATTAAAGTTCATGAAAAAATTAAAATGTTGAGACCTGAAAAAGAAATATTAATCAGTTTAAGTATTAAGAAAAATCCGACATGTTCTTCATGGAATTTGCAAAACAAAAACTTCTTTACACATTATTTATTAAACCCCAAGGATTTCTATTTAAAAAACAATAAAAGTTTCAAATTATGAAATAAATTAAAATAATTCAATGTTTATATATCGTCGCCTGAGAGGAAGAACCTCTTATTTTGGACTGCGCGTGATGAACCTCCTATATCGGTCGGCGCGTGAATAACCTTCTATCTCGGCTCGCGTGAAGAACCACTCAACTCGCCGCGGCAAAGAACATCCTATCTCGACTCGCACGAAGAAGTTCCTAATTCGCAGCGGTGAAGAAAATCCTATCTCGGCCCACACGAAGGAGCTCCTCATATATTATCCATATAATAATATAATAATATTATCCGTATTACAATAATATTATGCAGATGGTACATGAGGATAACTTGCAATATATTTGTAAATAAAAACCTATTTTGTAGTTATTTTAAAAAAAAGATATTTGATATAAGCTTCTTCGCGCGGGCCAAGATAACATTCTCTTCGCCGCGGCGAGTTAAGAGCTTCTTCCCGCGAGCCGAGGTAGGAGGTTCTTCACGAGTCGACCGAGATAGGAGGTTCTTCCCGCGCAGTCCGAGATAGGAGGTTCTTCCGCTCAGGCGTCGATATCCACAAAACTTTATACACTTTTAAGCTTAGGGACTCTTAAGCATAGGGTCTTTTTTAAGCTTTGTGATAGTAAAAATAAAGCTTTGCTAAAAACATGTTAGAAATAAGTTTTGAGACTTAAGAAATAATAATACACTATTTTAGAAAATGTCTATATGGATGTGTATGTGTATGTGTGTGTGTGTGTGTGTGTATGTATGGGTATGTGTGCATGTGTGTGACTGTCTGTGTGTGGATGTGTGTGCGTACGTGCGTACGTGCGTGCGTGCGTTTTTGTGTGTGTATGTGCGTGCGTGCGCGTGTGTATGTATGAGTATGTACGTGTGTGGGTATGTGTCCGTGTGTGCGTGCGTGCGTATTTGTGTGCGTGTGTGTGTATGTGTGGGTATGTATGTATGTGTGTGTGTATGCGTGCGTGCGTGTGTGTATGCGAGCCTGCGTGCGATGTATATGTATGTGTGTGTGTGTCTATGTGTATGTATGTGTGCCTGTGTGTGCGTGTGTACGTGCATGTCTGCGTGTGTATGCGTGCCTGCATGCGTGTGCTTGTATGTGCATGTGTTTGTCTGTGTGTGTATGAGCGTCTATGTGTGCGTGCGTACGTGCCTGCGTGCGTGTGTGTTTATACGTACGTGCGTGTGTGCATGCGTGTTTCTGGACGTGTGTTCGTGCGTGCGTGTGCGTGTGTGCGTGTATGCGTGCGTGCGTGCGTGCGTGCGTGCATGCGTGTTACTGGGCGTGTGTTCGTGCGTGCGTGCGAACATGCGTGCGTGCGTGTGCGTGTGTGTGTGTGTTTGTGTGTATGGAAGTGTATCAGCATTACTGAAACTTAATTTCAGGACTCATTTCTTTTATGTTTCTTGAAGGAAGGCGGCACAATAAATTATATTTTATTTTCGATGTTTTTTTGTTTTTATAGCGGTTTTCTAATACCTTAGAAATAACATCATCGATGCATCGAAAATGCATCTAAGGTAATTCTTTCATGAGCATCGACATCAAAAACAAAAATATGTACAATAATTGGTTTACTTGTTACGATATCAGAAACGTTATAATATGAACGAAGGGTACTTAAAGTGACAAAAGAAAATTTTTGTGTGAAAATTTCGATATTGTAATATTAGATATTGCTCAAATTAGAGAATGATTTGACAAATGATCTGAATATGTTTTATTTTTTATCCGATTTTAATTCGGTAGGTCCCATTTTGTCCCTTGAAAGATTTCAGGGGGACTTACCCAAATAAAAATTAAAACTTATACTTGCGTGTACAAGTATAAACTATTGGTTGTAACGTTACAGGTTATTCGATTAGTAGTATATGCTACCCAATCGCTAGACACAACAAACCCCCCACCACTGCGCCTTCCCTCACTACTCCCTCCTACTCCCACCCATGACCGAACTCCCACTCTCATTTATCCCCACATACTTTTTAGTCGTATCCCTATCCCCACTCGCTTTACCCCCCACCTTTAAGGTATGAATTTTACACCCACTTTTTGAGTATGAATGGTAAACAGTGGATTCAAATAATATTTTTTAATTTCATCATTTTTGTAAATAAGAAAGTTCGCATGAAGAAAATATTTTTAATTTGATAATTTTAAAATATTGCAAGCAAGAAAGTTTGAATAAAAAATATTTTGTTTTTTAGTATAAAAATTTTTTAATTTCATATTATAATATTGCAAGTAAGTAATGGTGTATACAGAAAAGACAAGGAGGTTGGGTAAATACATACAAGGTTAGTAGAGTTTAATTCATTTATTCGATGTTAACCGTATATTTAATACATCAATGATACTATTCATATGCAAAGATATTAATTGATAAAATATATCGATAACAGTATTTTTTCTAAATGGGTTTTCACCCTTAGTTTCGCTCGCTCGTGCTTGGAGAGCACTCGAGATAAGATCGAACAAATCGTCGTCCGCTAAATTTACAACATCTTTTACAATATTCGGTGTATAATTGGTAATTTGCAATTCGTGCATAAGAGAACTTTTATTTTTAATGAATTCTATACTATCACGTGCGATACAATTTACATTATCCGATACAGATTTCAGATACTTGAGGCGCGCGTCTATAGATTTTGCCACGTATTCGTCCAAACAATCAAAGGTAACTTTTTTCATAATTATGCTATGACGGTACCGCTTACTCAGACCAGCACGGTGTCCTCGGCAAAATTCAACCGAAACGTGTTTCCACTTTGGATTTTCCTTTTGCATATGATTTGAGGCCCTTTCAGGACCACATTTCAATAGAAACTAAAATCGAGAAATCAGCACTTTTTTTAATTCAATTTTGAAAATTTTTTATAGGTAGTCAATGACGAAAATTTTTTTTTCATGGGTAATCTAGATAATTTATTTTTATTATAGTGTTTAACAATTGAATTATACATTAATTACATATGTACAGTACACTTTCTCGCAAATGTATACAGAAATAATCACAATTTATGCTGCAATAAAAGCATAATAAGATTAATAAGTATAAGAACATTTCAAATGTGTTGTGAATTATATTCGCAGACTGCTCTTAATAATTTATTTGCATAATCTGGATGTTTTTTTGATACTTTATACTTAGCCCATATTTTGAAAAAATCATAATGCACTGCTTCCATAGCTTGCTCACTATAAACGCCGAGACCGAGATTATGTTCAATACAAAATTCTTTTACATGAAAAAAAACTGCGTGGACTTTCGGTGTTACAGATATACCTAAAGATAGATACGCATCTTTGAACGCATCTATATATTCAACAAATTTCGGATTTAAAGAAACAGTAAAGCAAGAGTCAACAACGATTTTGAACTTTTCAAATACATCCACATATTTCAAACAACCCAGGTTACGGTTGGATCGCAAGAACCTTTTTTAACAAATTGGAAGCTATCTGTTCTTTAGATTTCAAATCTAGTGAAGTAACACAGCTTGAAATTTTGCGTACTACAGTAGCTTTTCTACAAATATGACTTTTACCTGCACGTATTTTAGAAAAACATTTTGAGCAGCATTTCATAACTGGAGGTTTTCTTTTTTTTTCTTCATTCAGCTGAGATTTACGTTGAGTTCCAAAAACATTATTGGGAATAACTTTGTCCTTGCCATTCTTTCTTGCTCGTTCACAAAAAAAAAACAATTACACTTTGCACTTGCATTTGATCTTATATCTTTCTTCAACCTATATTGCGAAAAATCTATTGGCGAGATCTTTTTTTCGTCGAGATTTTTACGGTATAAATTGGACTTGCAAGATGCACACACTACTTTTGAAAGGAACTAATTTTTTTCGTCATAAATTTTAAACAGTTTACATATTTTATCTCTCAAAGCTGATGTTATATCAATCGTCCGTTTACTTTTATCCCAACAAAGCAAATAACAGAGCGATTTTCTTCAGGAGTACGCGCGTGATTTTTTATAATAATCGGCGGCATGGTGTTAAATAGACTGCTACAAAAGGACTGACTGAATTATTGTACACTATCGTTGGAATTTTCAGATATACAAACACATGCTCGACAACACACTCACGAATATACGCTTTGTTTACAAATGGTTTTGATCTTGACTGAAGGTATATTGTTATACACATTTTCATCCTTACAAGGTACTTATAGAATGTATTAGTGCCCAGTAGTATTCAGTTTCAATTAATTTTTTAAAATACTTTGAAAGTATATGATTTATATTAACTTTTACCACGATAATATTTTCAACAGAAAAAAAACATTATTTTAAATTTATATTTATAATGTAACATACACTTCTGTACATATTTGCGAGAAAGTGTACTGTAAATATGTAATTAATGTATAATTCAATTGTTAAACACTATAATAAAAATAAATTTTCTAGATTACCCATGAAAAAAATTTTCGTCATTGACTACCTATAAAAAATTTTCAAACTTGAATTAAAATAAAAGTGCTCATTCCTCGATTTTAGTTTCTATTGAAATGTGGTCCTGAAAGGGCCTCAAATCATATGCAAAAGGAAAATCCAAAGTGTAAACACATTTCAGTTAAATTTTGCCGAGGACCAAGAGAGAGAGAGAAAGCATATGGACGCTCCGTACGAAGACTAGCACAGTTCAGGATTCTCAAAAACAGCTAGTTCTTCTCCAAGACCTCTTACAAAACTACCACTTTTTAGATCCTCTAATAAATACTAATATTTTCTCGGAACCTTTGAAAAGGTGATAGTTTTTGTCTGAGAACCTGAAAACTCCTAGCTTCGTAGGAGGATTTTGATTAAAACTGCTGTTTTTTGAGAATTCTGAGTTGTGTTAGTCTTCGTACGGAGCATCGATATAAGCAAGCCACCGCTACCCAATCGCTATGCCAATATCTAACCCCCACCACATGTACACTATTCTACCTATTCTTCCACAAAACTGTTGGAGGGGGAGGGGGGGGGGGGTGATAGGTGGAGGAGTGGGGTTGGTTGTGTCTAGCGATTGGGTAGCATATACTACTTCGATGTTTTTGAATTTTTATATGGGCAAGTCCCCCTGAAATCTCTCAATGGAACAAAATGGGACCTACCAAATTAAAATCGGATGAAAAATAAAAAATATTCGAATCATTTGTCAATTAATTTTCTAATTTACGCGATATCTAATTTTGCAATATGGAAATTGTCATACAAATATTTTGATTTGTCACTTAAAGAACCCTTCTTTCATATTATAACGTTTCTGATATTGAAATACGTGAAAATGTCCGAAAGTATTTTGTGAAAAAAATTGAAAACGTTTATAGAACGTTGATATGACTATAAAAACCTCACCTTTTTTGAGCTATTAATAAGAAATAAATATAGCAATTTAAAATAATGTATGAGAATAAAGAAATTCATAATGGAACAATTTATTTAGTTTGCGGAAGCTCATTGCCAATGAACAGACAGCGGCTTTTCTATGTTTTCAACAATTTACGACAATTTCACCGTTCGATGATTGATAAAAATGTTGTATCGTATGATTTGACGTGGAATGTCCTATAAATGTGTGTGTATATATATATATATATATATATATATATATATATGGGACATTCCACGTCAAGTCAGACGATACAAAATTTGTTATCAGTGATCGAACGGTGAAATTGTCACACGTAATAGAGAAAATCCATTTTAAATAATTCAAGAAAATTTGTAACTATGAATGAGTAAAAGTTAATATTTTTGACTATGTTCAAACTCAATTTATAGTCTGAAATAAATGAAACATTTTTTGAACCTATGCAAAACTATAGGATAGATTATAAAAAAATATTTAAATTGTGTAAAAACTAAAAAAGTTTTTGCACATAAAGTTACATTTTTTTCAATTATCAATGATAAATTTTGCAACAGTATAATTATTGATTAAATTTTATTTATGAATGTCATGTATACTACTTCTAAAAATAACATTTTTTGGAATTTTTGTAACTTTGTTCGATTTTATGAACATAGGATTTATTCATGAATTACAAAAATATCATAAAAATGTAAAAGCGGTATAAAACCAAAACGAATCTATTATTCTTAATTTCTTTTATATTTAAAACTTTATCAAAAAATAATATAGATCTTTGAATGGCCAAAAAATACCACATAATTCTCAAGAAAATAGTGATTAATTTTATTTTTGAAAAAACACGAAAATCATAAAAATGAAAAAAACGTTATAAAACAAAAACGAATCGATAAATCTTAAAAATACTTCTTGATGTCAAATATTAATAAAAGAATGTGAAAAATGAGCTTTGGTTGGTCAAACATTATCGCATGATACGCAAGGGATTTACGATAAAAAAAAATTTTAAAAGGAAAATACCATAAAAATATGAAAAATAATTATAAAACAAAAACGATTCAATGATTCTTGAAAATTCTTTTTGATTTAAAATCTTCATTAATAGACGAAAAATTAAGTATATCGGTAAAACATTATCGTATAACACTCGAATAACAAGCGATCAAAAATTGAAAAAATATATATATATAATCTCGAATATCTCGAAAAATAAAAGTCCTCATGGTCTGGGCAAAGAACTAAGCCGAGAGATAGTAAAAAGCTACCTTTTTGAAAAATTTCAGAAAGTATACTGCCATTTACTCAAATTATTGCTTGCCATAGAAAATTGATTTTTTAATACAAAATGATTTTTTTCTAATGTATAGTTTTCCATCATATATTTCAGAGAAATAACCGTTTAAACAGAAAATGACGTTTCCACGTATAACAAAAGAAAAGAAACACCGTACTAAAATTTCGGGTGGTAAATGATAAGAAATTGTATGTTCTTTAAAATGCATTTTCACTGGGTCGATGATATTATTTCTAATGTACAAAAAAACACAAAAAACTAAAACTTAAAAATCAAAAAACCCATAAAAACAAATACTAATCAAAAAAATAAAAAAAAATTTATTATGCCCCCTTACTTAAAAAAAAACAACAAATTGATCCCTGAAACATTAAATTGTATCATGGATTACTCGAGATATGGATGCATACACACGCACGCACGAACATACACACACATACACACGCACACACACACAAGCACGCACGTACACACGCGCACGCGCAAGATTACACACACGCAAAATCACTTGCGGGAAAGGCGGCGGGTGTCTACTGCTCGGCTACCGGATGGCGCTGTGGGCTCGCGCGTACAGGTCCAGACACATCCGGCCGGGTGGCGTCCCCGCGGTTGGGGGGTGCCTCCGCGGCCACGTGGCGCTTCGGGGGTCTGCGGCTCGGTGGCGCCTCCAGCGGCCGGGTGACGTATTCGCGGCCAGGTGGCGCCTCCAGCGACTTGATGGAGGGAGAAATAATTCACGGTCAGGTAGAGGAGATGAGCCAGAAACCCTATGAGGCTTCCAGCTCACCTGGAGGTTGAGGAGCCAGAAACCCCGTGCCAGTTCGAGCACAGGTGACTGAGATAGCCTATGGGCTTCCAGACCACCTGAGGTAGATTGGAGAAGGGACCCGGAAACCGCATGGGGCTTCTAGCATAAGTGACCAAAAAACCCCACACTGTATCTACGGGGCTTCCAGCCCACGTGGGGTGGTTTGGAGAAGGGACCCAGAAACCCTATGGGGCTTGCAGCATAAGTGATCCAAAAACCCTATGGGGCTTCGGATAGGTGGGCTGGAAGCCCCATAGATGCACTACTTTACACATATACGTTAATATCTTAAATTTCAATAACTATATATTTAACAATTCGTTTAATACCTTAAACGACTGAAATATTGAAAAGATTGAATATATGAGGTCTGTCCCAAAAGTATCCGACCTACGTTCATATCTTCGCGCGGAGAGACTCAGGCGACCTCTGGAGGGTACGAACGTCACCAGCAACTCCTAACCTTCTCGTCAGTAGCCTGAGATATCGATGAAACGCCTTAGTTCCCGCGCAGCGTGTATTTGTTTACAACAACTTTTTTGCGTTCGTCGCAATTTGCTTATTGCTAAAAATGGCAGAACGAACCGAACAGCGAATTTGCATAAAATTTTGCTTTAATCTCGGTAAAAGTTGTGCGGAAACTATTGAAATGTTGCAAAAGGCCTTTAAAGATGTGTGTATGGGCAAAACACAAATAAAAGAGAGGTATAGGCGGTTCAAAAGTGGCCGCACATCTGTTGACAGTGATCCTCGTTCTGGTCGACCTTCGACGGGAACATCGTCGGATAATGTCGAGCGTGTGCGTGTCGCAGTAGAACAAGATCGTCGTTTTACTGTGAGAGAACTGGAAGATGAACTTGGAATACCAAAAAGTACTGTTTGGCGAATTTTAACCGAGAATTTGGGAATGACTCGTGTGTGTGCAAAATTCATCCTGAAACTGCTCTCAGACCAGCAAAAAATCCTTCGATTAGAAATCGCTCAGGACAATTTGGAAATGATTAATAGTGATGAAAATTTTCTTAAAAAGGTTATTACAGTCCTGATATAGCTCCCTGCGAATTTTGGCTGTTTCCTCGATTGAAAATGCCGCTTAAAGGACATCGATTCGACAATAAACAAACTGTTGAAACTAATGCGACGAATGCACTAAAGGCGATTCCGAAGTCTGACTTTCAAGAGTGCTTTAATAAGTGGAAACATCGATATGAGCGTCTTGTTCAATCAAATGGGGACTACTTTAAAGGATGCCACCCTCGAATGACGAAGAATAAATCAAGCGTCGAGAAATCGAGGTAGGTCGGATACTTTTGGGACAGACCTCGTATATAAAAATATATGTAACTGACTATTTTTTTTATCGAGTTTAATGATGATGTTAGTCTTATTAATCGTCACCAGTTGTTATGTTGATCTTTTCTTGATCAGCTGGACAATGTCCCGCTTCCAAATTTAACGAATACGTTGTGTTGACATTTGGCGGAGTATTTAACTTCGAGTCGATGGTTCATTGAATTCTTCAGATTAATTATTTTTCCTTCAACTGTGTAGATTGAAAACTAGTTTCTTTGATGTCCTTGACATTATTTCAGTTATTTTCTTTTATATTATGATTTTATAAAATGGGCTATCCGTAGTTTTTTAAAATGTTTTTGACTTTATGAATATTTTTGTGTTGATTATATCAACTGGTAGAATGCTGTAGTTTCTACCATAGGTGAATAATCCGCGATACGGTCTTCTTTTGGCCTTACGAACGAACGTTTCGTCAAGGGCCAATTATCGACTCGACATAGGCGGAGCCCGATACTGCATTCGAACTGATTCTTGAGACGTGCAGTCTGAATATATACACTTGCCGAATTTTATAAATTTTATAATATTTACCAAATTTTCATAAATACAACTTTTTTAAACGCACTAAACAACGTAATTGTGCCAGTTGCAAAATCTTACCAAATGATTTCGCGACAATTTTTTATTCATTCGATTAATAACTGATGTGTAGGTATTTCGTAAGTGCATTCTTTGCTGCCGCGGTGTAACTCGAATTTGTTAATTTCTTACGTGTACAATCAAAAGATACGTCGCACGACGCACACTGTGCCCTATAGACATTTGGTGTTTCAAAATTCTCTACAGACCATGGTTTCTGACCAATCACAATAATTTTTTTTTAAATTGAAGTTTATTAAAATTCTAAAAGACCCATAAGGCCAGATTTCTGAAAAAATGTTATAATAATTAATTAAAAATCTAAGTTAAACAATAAACCCATAAACCTTAAGGCATGAATGGCCATAAGCAAATGGGCGACTACTGAAGGAAGCTATATATATTTGTAAGTGGTTTTTGGGGTCGCTGATTATGAATCTGGCATTAGTTTTGCAAAATTGATTTGTTTAAACAATTTGTTTAAACAGTTTATTGCAAAATTATCGTTTTATTCAAAACGACTTAGCAACAACCAATAATGTATAGAAACATATACCTTCCATGGGTCGTAGCTCATTTACACAGCATCTAAACGTAGATGTCCTAACATTTGAACACGATTGGTTATAGTAATTATGCCCGTAAAATTCAAAACTAAAGTCATTTTGAATAAAAAGATAATTTTGCAATAAATTGTTTAAACAAATTGTTTAAACAAATCAATTTTGCAAAACTAATGCCAGATTCATAATCAGCGACCCCAAGAACCACTTACAAATATATATAGCTTCCTTCAGTAGTCGCCCATTTGCTTATGGCCATTCATGCCTTAAGGTTTATGGGTTTATTGTTTAACTTAGATTTTTAATTAATTATTATAACATTTTTTCAAAAATCTGGCCTTATGGATCTTTTAGAATTTTAATAAACTTCAATTTAAAAAAAAATTATTGTGATTTGTTGAAAACCATGGTCTGTAGAGAATTTTGAAACAACAAATGTCTATAGACACTTTTTTTTTAGTTTTCTATAATTGTAAATTGCCCAACTTGGTGTAGTGAATTTCCAAAAAAATTGTTTATGCTTTGAACATGATTGGTTATAGTAATTATGCCCGTAAAATTCAAAACTAAAGTCGTTTTGAATAAAAAGATAATTTTGCAATAAATTGTTTAAACAAATTGTTTAAACAAATCAATTTTGCAAAACTAATGCCAGATTCATAATCAGCGACCCCAAAAACCACTTACAAATATATATAGCTTCCTTCAGTAGTGGCCCATTTGCTTATGGCCATTCATGCCTTAAGGTTTATGGGTTTATTGTTTAACTTAGATTTTTAATTAATTATTATAACATTTTTTCAAAAATCTGGCCTTATGGGTCTTTTAGAATTTTAATAAACTTCAATTTAAAAAAAAATTATTGTGATTGGACAAAAACCATGGTCTGTAGAGAATTTTGAAACAACAAATGTCTATAGGGCCCAGTGTGCGACGTAACAACATCATGTATTAAAATGTTATGAACTTATTAAGTACATTTAAAAGTTTAAATTATATGAGTTTAATTTGTCAATATTTAAGTATGAATACTTAGTACAAATCTAATTATAATTATTCTATGTAAAAGTTAGATATTAAATATTATGTACAAAATATTAAGTATTTCTAATAAATAAAAACATTTTTATTGACATTTTTATTTTTATTCGGTAAGTACTAGAATTTATTGAAAATGTATATTAATATAGAGAAAAATAATTTTAAAAAATACATATGCTACTTTTGTCCCGCTTTTGGAATCAATAAAATGGCCATTACGATTGAATCAGGAATAAAGTACTTTATTCCCTCCCGAGAATAAAGCAGATAAGAGGGAATTATATGGTAATTTTCTCCCGTTGATTTGGAAGCGGCCGAAAAGTAAATTTTTTCCCGCTGAACTTCTTTTTCGTCCGCAGATCGAAAACGGACACTTTAGTGCCGCTATATGGGCATGAAAAAACGCATCTTCGTGCAAATGTGACAAAAAGTATATTTTAGAGCATAATTCGACGGCTCTGATTGAAGAAGACGTATATTACGGAAAAAGTTGGAAAAGACGTCTCTCGCGGGAAAATATTGAAAAGACGTATCTCGCAGAAACAGTTGGAAGACACGGTTTCATACGAATACTACCACATGTTTTGGGGGAGTCTAAACATTTTTAGGACCTGTTTTATGCAAATCTGGTTAAAGTTTGTACTACTGGTTTTTACCAGACTGCGAGATACGTATTTTCACAAATATACTCCAAAAAAAGTGTTTTCCAACTATATTTCTGAGATACGCCTTTTCTCTTATATGATAATCTCTTTATATGATAATTTAAATTGTTCATATTGATTTTCTCTTACTTAACATTTAATAAACAGTAATTCACACTGAATTCTTAATACCGGTATAAGACTTTCAAAAAGGTATTGGCTTGTATGGAAGGTAAATAATTATAATTATTAAAATTTGTGATTGACAGATTGTACCCGTGATATGGAATATATTAATTCTCATTCGCTCGTTGCAAAATGATATTATTTATAGTAATCACAATGTTATATAATTGATTATATATATATATATATATATATATATATATATATATATATATATATATATATATATGGGTGGTTCCATGTCAAGTAGGTATATCCAAAAATAAAAATGTCTGAAACTCTACAAAAGTGTTGGCATGTGTACCCAGAGTATGTAAAACATTCAGATCCTAAGGTGTTATATGTCAAGGGCAATTAAAGGTTGAAAAATGCGTTTTATTTTTAATATTTTTAAATTTTGCCAACATTGTCTGATTTTTTCCTCAAAAACTAGGGACTGAGAAAAAAGTGTAAGAATATTTTTTGTTCAAAATAAGGTAAGAATTCTAAAAAAAAATTTATTAGACCATATTGTGATGTTTTGTGATCTCATGCATTCTGATATAATGTGATATTAAGATTCTAGGAAAACGCCACAATTTTTTTCAAAATAAAATATCTTAAAATTTAGTTTTTCATATTTCCTTTATTTCTAGACTAATTAGATTATGGTCTCAAGCTTAATATAATTTTGCAGAATTTTTAAATCGTGCACTATTAAGCTTAATCTAACTAGTCTAGAATACAAGGAAATATGAAAAACTAAATTTTAAGATTTTTATTTTAAAAAAAAGTGTGGCGTTTTTCTAGAATCTTAATATTACATTATATCACAATGCATCAGATAACAAAATATCACAACAGTGTCTAATATAATTTCTTTTAGATTTCTTACTGTATTATATCGTATTAGGTATAAGCGAGGCACGCACAGCGAGCATAGCCGATGCCGCTCTGTTATATATATATATAGAACAAGCGAACACGACGCGCGAGCAAGTGTGAGTGTGTGCATGTGTGAGATTTGGGTATAGCGTGCGCATTGAGTATAGAGCACTCTTGTGTTAACCGCGCTACCGTACGCCACGTCTAAGGCGAATACATATATGTTACTGTACATACCTGTATATCTATACCATATTATTCAATAAACTACATTATTGTAACCATAAAATATTTCCCAGTGTCTTGTTAATTACGAGGGTAGTTCAATAAGTCTTTAGAATAAAGTATAAAAACAATTTTTTTTGGGTAAATTTTTTTTTATTTTTCAACATAATCTCCTTGGAGCTCTATACACTTGGTCAATCGCTTTTTAAGTTTTTTTAATCCTTCAGAAAAGTGCGTTTTCGGAAGTTCCTCAAAATAAGCACTTACAGAGGCAATGACGTCTTCGTTGTCCGTAAATCTCTGTCCACCGAGCCATTTTTTCAAGTTTGGAAATAAGAAAAAGTCACTGGGGGCTAAATCTGGTGAATACGGTGGGTGTTCGACCAATTCGAATTTTAGTTTTTCAATTTTAGCCATTGAAACGAAGCATGTGTGAACTCGGGCGTTGTCGTGATGAAAGAGAATTTTTTTCTCGCCAAATGTGGTCGTTTTTTTTTAATTTCTTCTTTCAGCTGCTCTAATAATGATGCATAATACTCACCAGTAATTGTTTTACCCTTTTCCAAGTAGTCAATAAGTATAATTTCACGTGCATCCCAAAAAACTGTAGCCATAACCTTACCAGCTGACTTTACGGTCTTTGCCATCTTTGGAGCTGGTTCGCCTGTGGAAATCCACTGTTTGGATTGTTCCTTTGTCTCAGGAGTGTAGTGGTGTATCCATGTTTCATCCACAGTCACAAATCGACGAAAAAATTCCTCAGGATTCCGACTTATGCGCGCCAAAAGAGCCTCAGAGGCGACCACTCTATTGCGTTTATTCTCAGCTGAGAGCAAACGCAGCACCCATCTAGCCGATAGCTTTTTCATGCCTAATTTTTCATGTAGAATTGAAACAACTGCACCTATAGATATCCTTGTGGCCTCAGCTAACTCACGCACTTTTAATCTTCTATCCTTCAACACTATATCGTGGATTTTATTGATGATTTCGGCAGTAGTTGCTTCTACGGGCCTTCCTGAACGTGGTTCGTCACTTATTGATGTACGACCACGCTTAAATTCATTTACCCAGTTATAAACCGTTGCTAAGGCAGGGGCAGATGTGCCATGAACTGAGTCCAATTAATTTTTTATCTCATATGGAGTTAAACCATTTAAATGAAAATGTTTAATTACCGCTCTGAACTCGTTTTTTTCCATTTTTCTTAACAAGCAATTTTTTTTTTCAATTGGTTATAAAAACACGTAAACTCAGAAGATGTGGACTGTGACTGCACCATATATCTAGTCGGGAGTGGTGCTGACTGAAAACACATGATTTGGAGCGATTCGCGCGCCATCTGTTGGTCATTCTAAAGACTTATTGAACTACCCTCGTATTCAGCTTAGTTAAAGACATCACACTTACCCTATTTTGAACAAAAAATGTTCTTACACTTTTTTCTCAGTCCCTAGTTCTTGAGTTAAAAATCAGACAATGTTGGTAAAATCTCAAAATAGTAACAAAAAACGCATTTTTCAACCTTTAATTGCCCTTAACATATAACACATTAGGGTCTGAAATTTTCTTACATACTTGGTTTACACATACGAACATTTTTGTAGAGTTTCAGACATTTTTATTATTGGACACGCTCACTTGACATGGAACCACCCATACATACTTTACTCATATGTGCCAAAACTTTCATTCGACAACTGGCAATCACTTAGTCTTTAACTTGTATTACATACAGTTGCTTGCTTTGAGTACACTAAAACTTTGGTATTTTCCTTTAGCTAAGAATAAGTTTTATTTGGCGAGATAAGTGCATATAACAAATATACGATAAAATACTTTTACAAGTAGTTCTGTTTTGTCCTCTAAGTAAACATTTTTAAAACATATTTTACATTGTAGAGAAAAATGTAATAATAAATTAGATAAATTAAGTACATAGATCTTAGAAATAACAGTTGGTCAGATCGAAGCATAAAATATAGTTTATTAATTCATATGAAAGTAAATAATTGGATTAAAGTTATGTTTTAAAGAATTTTATAAATGTAAGAATTGTCAAATACAAGAAGAGATTACCGACGCAACTGCATTTTCTTGTCGAATAGAGTGAAAATGTCGATTGACCTCTTCTAGGGACTTAAAATTATATCCAAGGAGTATAAACTATATTTTTCCCGATGCAATACACCTGGACCTCGTCTTCAAGACTCCCGGGCGACCTCGACGTCGGACTCGAAAAAAACGTGCATGTACCTCGCATCAAAAATCTAGCGGCGCACCAACTAGACTTTACTTTTCCCGATGCAAAACACCTGGACATCATCATATGTATGCGTCAAAAACTTTAAAGTACATAATTTTTTATATATCGAGGTTTGTCCGCACAGAAATTCAGTTATATTTCATTTAAGTGGTCGATGCAGTGAATCGGTCAAAAACCATATCTATATATATGGATATTAAAATCGCATTATCGACATTGAATTTTCTTTTTAGATGTACTTTTACATGTACCAAAAGATCTGTAATCGAAAATAAATTGTATCTCTGAAAAAAACGCATTTTAAAAAAAACTCTAAATAAAATCCTTTTTTTTTAGTTGTTTTTCTATATTATCAAAAATTATTTTTCTGCAAAATTGTTGTTTATCGAAAATTAATAAAGAATAATTTCAAAAAAATAAATATTTATTTTGGAGTTTGGAATTTTTTTAAAGAAGAATAGACGTCATTTTTGAAACTTTTTCTATTTGAAAATTTTTTTCTGCAAAATTGTCGTTTATTGAACATTATTAAACAATAGTTTTTAAAAGTCGGATTTTTCGTAATTTAATTTCTTTTTTAAATTAATTTCCTTTGAGCAACTTTGAAAAAAAAAAAATAATTCCAAAATAATTTTTTTTAATTTTTTGATATTTAAGAAAACGGAGGAAACTTATTTATTAACGATTTATTTATTTTTCTTGAAAATTAGAATATTTTCTAAATACCGTCTTTAATTAAAAAATTCAATTTTTCTCGAAAATGACATAGGAAAGAGCTTCTTTTCAGGACCTTCTATTAACGAAATGAAAAATAGTTAAACAATTTTTTTTACAATTTTTATTAAATAATAAAATAAACATTGATCATTTTTATAGAAAATCGAAAATTTCCAGAAACTTTGATTTTTTTTCGAAAAATTAATTTTTATGTTGCGTTTTTAGAATCTCATTTTCCTTGAAATAAAGCAATAAGATTTTGAAAAAGTTGTCAATCAAAATATTTTTGAAATTTTTTTTATTGGAGAAGTCGATAGATGGATGGACTTTAGATTTATTTTTTAGATTTTTTACCTTAAAATGCAACTAAAACAGAAAAATTAAGAGAATAAAAGACTGAAATTATTTTTCGTTTCTGAACGAATTACGAGACATTTTACACACTTTCAAATTAGAAACCAGATTCGTACTCAGAAGAGTTATGTCGACTAGTGAAATGTTTAATTTTATTTAATTCTTAAAATGTTAACGAAGGTATACCCGTGATTGATTTGCTTGACGAAATAAATCAAAAGCGAAAATTGCGTAAACGAGAGCGCTAGAATTGGCGGATATCGTACACTCAGTTCCAACAAGAAAAATTTAATTGCGAAATTTTTCTTCTGCCAATCAATTGAAATATATCCTCGCACCCAGTTAAAAATAGCGAGAACTTGTAGAAAAGGGAAAAATGGATATAACTACATCGGAATATAAGCAGTCATCCTCGCTGGCCGGTCTGCATAACGGTCTGCATAATCGTCTGTTGTTGTTGCAAGAAAATAAAGTTCTTAAAAAACAAATTAACAATTTAATAACAAACGTCGGAGATATGATCGGTGGCAACAATAATCATCACTTTAGCAATGAATATGCAAGTGAGTCGAAGATACTGGTGTCCCTAAGCGACTCCTCGGAACGCGTAGCCCCCAGTACATCAAGTGTAAGTAGGATTCAAACGAAGGACCGTCGGCCTGGTACACTTATCTCGCGTCATAAGGGCAACCCTGAATCACTGTGACTAGATGTAGTGATAACTCGTGAGACGGACATGGGAGTGAATATGAGAGCGGGTTTTATTAATGCAAATTCTATTAGACACTGTATCAACCAAATCCAACAAGATTTTAGTGAAGGCCAATACTATAATCTATTCGAAGTTGCAGTTCATCAAGTCAATGGTTACTCGCTTGTGCGGCAGGATAGAAATGTACATGCAGGTAGGGTTGCACTTTACGTTCGAGACAAGTATAGGGTCAGAGTACTGGTTGAGTCAAACACTGACGAACCCGATAAACCTAACAAGTCCGAGTACATCATGGGCGAGATACAGTATAGTGCACAACCTGTATTTGTCGCGTTCGTCTATAGAGCCCCTGCCACTGCTTTTATTAAATATTCAGATTTTTTCGACAAGTTTCGAGAATATTGTAATGCATATAGTCACAAAATTATTATGGGAGATTTGAATGCAGATATGTTGACCGGCAGTGGTGATGAGAAGTTTCTTCGCAAACTTACTGCCGAACTGTCACTTCAAATTGTCCAACATGGGGGTACACATCATACCGAAACGTTGTACACCTGAATTGACGTGATACTTGTAGACAGTAATGACGTAGTGATGGAATTTACAAACCGCGATGCAACTTGGCCTAGCAAACATAACGTTATTGATGAATCCATAAATGTAGACACGCCTACTCTGTGCGAGGAACCTTTCGCTTACAGAGATTATAGGAGCATCAATCCGTTAGAACTGCAGCCTTTCTTATCGAGTTGCGACAACTAATTTCAATGCGCGTGATGTCGACATCGATTCAGCGCTGGACTGTATTAATAATAACTTATTAAACGCAATAAACAACCTAGCGCCTATAAAGCGAGTTAATCCTCGTAAAGGCAGTCCACGTCGACATTGAACAACTTAAGGGAAGAAGCTACAAATTTTTGGTAAAAAAATCGATCCTTTTTTTAAGTGGTAAAACCCTTTTTATTTCGAAAGTAAAAGGTTTTACGAGAAAAATAATCTTTTTTCGACTTATTAGAAACTGTAAATTTTTTTACACTTATCAAAATTCCATAATTTTTGTCATTGTTTTAATGATTTTTTTGTATATTATACCTATAAATTATAAGTAAATGTGATGTAATTTTTATTTGAGAATGTCTTGTACTTAAAAATAGAATTTGAACAACCATTATATAAACTAAAATAAAAAAGTTAAAGATTTTAAATTATTATTTTACTAGTGCTACATTTTTAAAGTTTCATACGTGTTCCGTTTAAAATATCAATATAGCTGGTATAGCATGCATGTCTTGTATATGACGATATTTATTTTATCGACGGAGCGATAATTGCATGCTTACTTTTATGAGCAAAATATTTTGTCTTGACAGTATAAACAGTGGATCAAGAAGTATATTATCGTATTACAAATTTATTAGATCAGATAAGTATTATAGTTTTATAATAATTTGACTGTTAGAAAGAGTTGAGTTCTTTATGTCTTCTTTTCGTTTTCAGCAAAACCAGCATATGCAACAACGGACTAAGAGTAAACAATACCTTTTCTTCGAGAAATGTTGAATGTGAAGGCACGTTACCAATTGTCTGGTTAATTACACAATTCTGAAGGTATGTCATTAATTGTTGTACATGTTACTTTCGTGGAATAAATATTTTCAGGTTATATGAGCGTAGAATGAATATGCAATGTCAAAAAAGTTAGTTCAATAAATAAAAAAGTCATAGATTTGACGCAGGTCAGCAATTCAAATGTATTAGTAAACGAATTGACTCTTTTAACGAATATAAGCTCAGCACGATAAATTCAACTGTGTGATACGTTCTAGGTGCTAGGAAGGATGAGCACATCACCCCTTACAGGGAAAAATTAGGGAGGACGTAGACTGACTCTAGAAACAGCGGTTTTCATGGCGATCACCGCCTATAAAATAAATAACATTAAAGAACCTGTTTACCTCAGATAGCTATTCAAAAATAATAAATCTAAGCGCCCTGTAATATACGATAGGACGAAGATCTTTCCAAGTACGAGGTGCGCATTTGTGGAATTCACTCCCTTTTACCATTCGTACTCTACTATCATTAATGGCCTTTAAGGCGGCGGTTAAATAATACTTCGCAGACTTGGAAAGAATGTTGTTGGAAGTTTGACTTATTTATTTAATTTATTTATTTATATTAATTTATTTATTTATATTAATTTATTTATTTATATTAATTTATTTATTTATATTAATTTATTTATTTATATTAATTAATTTATTTATATTAATTTATTTATTTATATTAATTTATTTATTTATATTAATTTATTTATTTATATTAATTTATTTATTTATATTAATTTATTTATTCATTTTACTTATTCTTTCTTTCTCTCTTTACTTTTTACGATTTACTAACTGACGGGGACGGTATTTAAAAGTATGCAAGTATTTAGCGTAATTGTATTGATGTATGTATGTAATTTAAATTATACGACTGATAGATATAACGACATGATTGGAAATTATGTTAATATTTCTGACAGGAAAGTGCCATGCTTTATGTACCTGACTTCGCATACGTGCAATTATATTTTATGTAAATCAACAATGTGATATATTTTATTTTTTTTTATTATTAAGAAACAAATGTAAACCATATTTTTGTAACATTTACAAATAAATATTATATCTATCTATCTACCTATCTTTCTTCTCTCTCTCTCTCCTTCTACGTCGTGAGGCAATGCCTGCACTAGAAGCGAGACGAGAGAAGAGACGCCATGATGGCGGGCGAGTTGATCAATGCGCATGCTAGCTCTCTCTCTCTCTCTCTCTCTCTCTCTCTCTCTCTCTCTCCCCTTCTACATTGCGAGGCCCTGCCTACATTAGAAGAGAGACGGGAGCAGGGACGCCATGATAATGGGCGAATCGGATGTTGCGCGCTCTCTCTCTCTCTCTTTCTCTCTCGCTCTCGCTGACTCTTTCTTCCCTTTTTCTCTCGCTCGCCTTTCTTTCTCACACTATCGCTCAATCTACCCTTCACCCCTCCAAGGCACAGGTCTATATCAAACGCTGTTTTGCAGATTGTCCTGGCCAAACGCCACAGTTCGGTGAGCTATCAACATAATGGAACGATTAGAACGGCAGCAGACGCTGGCCGATTGCATCAGCAACTTTGAAGACGATTTCCCGAGGGTCAATCGCACCATCACCGTATGTATCCTCCAAGCCTACATCGAGACTTTGCGTCAAATGTGGTCATACTTCCACTTGCGCCATGAGAGCCTCCAGCGACGCAGGGACCTCCAAACAACCGAATACTTCGAACACGATGTCTACGAAGTCATTCAGTGGAGCTACTCCTCGCAACTGGGAAGATCCAAGTAGTCTGCAGAATCTATCGGACACGGTATCATCTCGAAGGGATGCCTTGAAGTCTCTCGGGCGTCCAACCGAACACTGAGGCGACTTCTTTATCTTCTACCTCACCAGAGCCTTGGATGTTGTAACACGAAAGGACTGGGAGAAGACGGTTACCAACACCGACACGATGCCTACCTTTAACGAAATCTCGACGTTCCTCTAGAATTGGATAAGAGCCTTACAATCCAGCGAGCTGATAAAGACCGCAGGCCAGGGGCATCTCTCTAAAAGCCTTCTATTGGCCATACCCAGAGCGGGAACCAAACTGCAGACTCTGGAAACATCCATCGTCAAAGTGAACGTCTCCTCTGAGATTCGATAATACGATGCCGAACATTCTTGAAGTTCGATGGGGGACAGCCACGAGTCAAAAGCATACAGCTTAGACTGTGTTACAACTGTCTGAAACTAGGTCATGCAGCCGCAGATTGTTCCTCCAATTTTGTGTGCAAGGAATACCTTGCGTCGCACCACACCCTCCTCCAGGCATCACGGATGAGACCCGCAACAGATGCCTTCTCACACAAATCGATCAAGCAGGCTTGAGGAGGTGAGCATGAAGCCCAATCGGAAGCCAACTCCAAGGTCAACACAACACCGGCAGAATGACTGGTGCTGTGATCCACTGCGCGAGTAACCTTGATCTTCTGCAGTGGCCGGCGATTGCAGGTCCGGGGGCTCATCAATCCCGGATCAGAGGTCAGTTTTCTCACAGCTAAGTTGCGAACATAGAAGTCCGCGCTCTAAGAGGACTGCGAATGGATGCTACCCGGCGAAAGACAATCCTCACAATCATGACTTCCAACCAAACTCGGGGTCAACCAGCCTACGTCCTCTGCCATCTTGGCATCAAAACGCCGAGAATGAACTTGAGAAATCAAGATTGGGGGTATCTTCAAGGCCTCAACCTCGTGGATCCCAACTTCCGAAGACCCGAAGAAGTGGATATGTTGCTCGGCGCCGACGCTTATGGCTTGCTGATCATCGAAGGCCTGAAGAAAGGACCTCCAGCTTTAGCTGGACCTTTCTGAGACTGGCAATGCAGTCCGATAGAACCCACGAAGGGGCGCTGAGTTCTGCCTGCTCTTCCTGGACCGATGACGCCGCATTCAGTAAATTGCTCCAAAGGTTCTGGAAGCTCTAGGAAATCTCGGTCGATCCTCTTTTCTCACAGGACGACCAGGAGTGTGAGCGCCTCTTCGCCGAAGGCTGCCGGCGGGGTGAGGATGGGCGGTATGTAATTCGTCTTCTTCTCAAACTCGCAGTACTAAACAAGCTCGCCGATACAATGAAAAGCGTCTGCTCGAAGATATTGCGACTTCGCTCGGAAGATCATATCCTTCACGAGGAGTACTCTGCTTTCATTCGTGACTGTGAGCTGGCCGACACAACTCGCGGGCAACCAACCAAACCGCTGTGTTATCTACCACATCACGGAATTTGACAAACAGCAGACGAGCTCACCAAGAAACTCAGGACGTTGTTCCACGCGTCGTTTCGATCCGCTTCAGGTCTCGCCCTGAACGCCTCGTATACCGGCCCCACCCTACAAAGAGATCTCCCAGCCATCATTTTCAATTGAATGCCATCATCTTTTGTACTGACATCGGGAAAATGTATCGACATATTCGGGTCGACGAGCGGGACGTTAATCTGCAACGGATCGTCTGGCAATCCGAAGACCAGTCTGCCCGACACTACCAGCTCTTGACGGTGACTTACAGAACCTCCCGCGCACCTTATCTCGCAATCTGAACGCCGCTTCAACTTGCGGAGGATGAGGAAGCCCGATTCCCACTGGCCCAAAAGGCTCTGCGCTCGAATACTTATTTCGATGATATTGTTACTGGAGCAGACGATCTTCTGTCCGTGGTCACGCTCCAAGATCATTCTGATGCTACAATCCATTATACAATACAAAATACAATGATAATCGATATGCTGCCGTCCGACGTGGAATGATTTATCTACGGGGGGGTCGGTTCAAGCGCTGGGAGTCTCATGGGATACTCTTCGGGCCGTTTGCACTTGCAGCGGCCCTATTATATTTCATATTTTCGCGCGCACTGTGTTTCCCTATCGCGCGAGAACTGAAGCGCTCGCTCGCACGATTTCTTGCGAGAGAGGACACAGGTGCGCGCTTTCTCCCACTTTCTTCCTTCCTAATTTCCGCGAAGCGAGATCAAAAACCAATTGTTCTCGCTGAGCTCTCTCTCTTCCGGCTTGACCGCGACTATGGCAAGTTCGGGGCCTTTACGCGCATCGCGGCGCCTGTTTCCACGACCGCGTGTAAAGTCTACTTTCTTTTTACACACATACATCGAGTCATGTTAAGTTTTTATTAATTAAATTTATAATTAAGACAAGTAATAAATGCTATTAAATTGTTTTGTACATAAAATCAGTGCATTCTACACATTCACTCGCCTCACACTCCCGCTTCCTTACGTTCGTAAATTTACCAGCGGAAATTGGTGTCTCGCTGCACCCGCTCAACGCTAATACCGCGCCTGATAGTTTAAATAAAGTTCAGCCGGTTAGCGCGCGATCACTTGGTCCTTCGAAAACCGAATTGCGTACAGAAGTGGAAGTACGCGAGTGATAAAGTGCAGTGACTCTTAAAGTAACTTTAAGTGTAAAAAAACCCGAATACGGAGTCGTATTCCGTGCCGAAAGACAGTCGGTACTTCGCGGAGAAAAGTTACTATTTCTCGGGTTATACAGTGCCTGTGCGTGAGTGCATTAAATAAAGTGTACGAACACTGCAGCATTGCGCAAGCATGTGGAGGTCGAAATTCGTTCGAAATTTCAAAATTTTAATATCGATTCGACCTTGACCTTGTGACGTCACGATCACGCTATCGTGATGCACGTTCGAGCATGAGCCTTTGGTGCTGGAGAAGGAGAGAACGCCTTCTCTCTCTCTCTCACTCTCTCGAGCGACATGCTGCGCTGCACTCTGCAGTTACCGACCGAGCGCTGCGCGTATCTACGGAGTGAGCACATGGCCTATGCTTCGCTCACCGCCGCCCAACGCTGCGCGCGGCGCGCTGCCCTCAGCTGCAGTCACGCTGTTTGCCGCACGGCCGGTAGGGCAACATAACCTCGCCGTCAAAACACAGCGAGGTGCTTCCGAAGCTGCTGCCTCCCAGTGCTGTCGACCTGGACGGACAACGAAGCGAGCAATCTTCGACCAACTGCACTCAGAGACTAAGTAGCATCTAATCTCTTTAATTATGTACATATATCGCAATGACACAGTGTACTACCACTGCTTCTGCCAGAGACATCACTTCCTTCGTGCCTCTCAGACAGTGATTTTGGTCAGCAAGCTCATAGCTTAAGCAACACATAATCATCGCTGCAAATGTCTTGCTTCGCTCATCTAAGAGCCATTTACTTAGCTTTTACTTTAACCTTAAGTTTATTTATTATCTAATTTAAATTTAAGGGCATACTGTGTGCAAGCAGTCACTTCTTGGAAGCACTAGAGCCTCAGCAGTAGAAGAAGCAGCAATCTTTAGCCGCAGTATCTACATTGCTGCTCTCTCCCCTCGAGGCCAACCTGGAGCTTCGAAGTTCTGCACTCTCAGGACACTGCACAGAGCTGGCTGTGTTGAGACACCCTACTTCGACCACAGAGGCTACTCGGGTCGTAGCACTGACGCTGCTGCACTCCAACTTTAATTTTAGCTTGGAGCATCGCAGCTTGATATAATCCAAGGACATTGGCCAGAGCTTCCTACGTGCAGAGATCCTACAACCTCTGTCAACACGTCTAGCCTTCCGACAGTTGTGTGTCAGTACTGTGCGACAACAAGACTGAATAGTCGAGCCCCAGATAAACTAATCTGGGGGCTCCTGACATGCAAATTGGTTCATCTACGATTAAGGGCTACTATGCGGCACTGTGCTACTGCAGTAGTATGCTGCAGCTGTTTGATTGTCATAACCAGGCAGTATGTTCGCTCTTGTACCTCAGGCGCATTCGCACATGGTGAACGCTTGCCCTTTGCCAAGCATAGCCACATGACAGCTTCCACAGCAGATAAGCAACGCATAGCAGTTTAAATTTCGACTGCCTTATATCAGTGTCTTTAGTGTTGCACTGCATAATTATAAATTTTGGTTCTTGTTTACTTTTAGTTATTAAATGGTGCTATTGAAGTACAACCTTTTTCTGCAACTAAGGGTATTAAGGTTATGTGTGTTGGCCTAGCTTTGTCCAACATCAATAGCAGTGACGCCAGCTACCTGTCTGCGAGTCACCTTGCATGGAAGATCCTGTCATCGCAGGTTCCTTGAGGCAGAGTGGCTTCGGCTCTTCGAGTCCAGCCTCGCTACAGCCACCACTTGTCATCGAGCCTCCAAGAACTCGTGGGGCACTCTACACTTCACTGCAGGGCTTCGCCACCTGGCTACGTAATCTGCACATTTGAGGGGAGATTGTAGTGGACTAGACCGACTAGTCAAGCTCCGGAGAAGCTTATCCGAGCAGCTCCTAGTCCTGGAATTCCACCGATCAACTGCACAGAAGACTGCGACAGCTTGAATCTAGCTTTGAGACTTAACCCATGCTCGAGCAGCATGTTGAGTGTAGCTGCAGCTTTCGCGACACTTTTTCACCAACTTTTATATTTCATATTTTCGCGCGCACTGTGATTCCCTCTCGCGCGAGAACTGAAGCGCTCGCTCGCACGATTTCTTGCGAGAGAGGACACAGGTGCGCGCTTTCTCCCACTTTCTTCCTTCCTAATTTCCGCGAAGCGAGATCAAAAACCAATTGTTCTCGCTGAGCTCTCTCTCTTCCGGCTTGACCGCTACTATGACAAGTTCTTACTTTCTTTTTACACACATACATCGAGTCATTGTTAAGTTTTTATTAATTAAATTTATAATTAAGACAAGTAATAAAGGCTATTAAATTGTTTTGTACATAAAATCAGTGCATTCTACACATTCACTCGCCTCACACTCCCGCTTCCTTACGTTCGTAAATTTACCAGCGGAAATTGGTGTCTCGCTGCACCCGCTCAACGTTAATACCGCGCCTGATAGTTTAAATAAAGTTCAGCCGGTTAGCGCGCGATCAGATACTGATTCCTGAGATCTTCCGCACTGGATCGATGACAAAGCGCCAGGTGCTCTCCACCATTGCACGACTATTTCATCTAGCAAAAATTCTAATGCAGGATATCTGGAAGCAGAAAGTGCAATGGGATGAGCCTCTGCCAGCCAAGCTCCTGTCACGCAGGAACAAATTCTGCGATAACCTCCGAAACATCTCCTCAGTCCAAATCCCCCGCTGGCTCAGGACGAGGACGTCTGACTCGATGCAGGTACACGGGTTTGCCGATACTAGTCAACATGCTTACGCTACAGTCATCTACATCCATGTGTCTTCGGCGCTAGGGCACGTGCATTCTAGACTGTTAACCTCGAATACCCGAGTAGCTCTAGTAAAAACTGTGACGATAACACGCTTGAAGCTCTGTGCCGCTGTCATTCTTATGCGTCTGGCTCAAAAGGTTATTGGAAGCCTCAATCGGAATGTTGAGTCAGTCCACGCATGGTCGGACTCCCGGACGGTGCAAGCATGACTTGCGTTTGAAATACAAATGGGATCTCGGAACATCATCTGGAGACACACCTCCTCATCAGAGAATCCAGCCGACCTTGTATCTCGGAGACGAATCTCTGCACCCTCAACAACAGTCAACTATGGTGGCAGGAATCCATGTGGTTAATTCGACCCTCCTCTGAATGGCCTTCTGATAATCTCACGTCTTCCCTGAAGATCTGGACTTAGGGGCAACAAGTACTGCCCTGTCTTCAGCTGCAGCTTGAAGACCATGTGTTCACTCAATTCTCTACACTGACGTGGCTCACGAAGGTGACGGCCAGGTGTCTGCGTTTTTTCAAATTTCTTCAGAATAGAAGGCCATTGGAAGATCTCCTCGTTACCCCCTCAGAGCTTGAAGAGACTTTTCATCGCTGCACACGCTTCATGCAACAATCGGAATTCGCTGTTGAAATTTCGTTGCTGAAAAGAGGAAAGACCCTAAGCAAGAAGAACCGACTAGCAAGCCTTGAACCTTTCCTCGACAATGACCGTACCCTCAGGCAGAGGAAGATTGCGAGACGCCCCCTTGCCGTTCGCTGAATGTCACCCTCTCATCCTACCCCACGATTGCCACCTGTCAACACTGATTCTCGAATGGGCTCATAAAACCGCTCTCCACAGCGGCACAATATTGAGTTACTCTTATACGATTCGACGCACCTGGATCCTCGCAGAGCGTCGAAGGATCAAATCAGTGATACGTAAGTGCATCACCTGCGCTCGAAATCGAGGACAGATCTCAACGCAGCTGATGGGTTTCCTTCCCGGCCACCGAGTCGAAAGATCACGGCCCTTCACCAACGACTACGAGCACCAACCGAACTATAGAGCGACAACGCCATCACCTTCGGAGGCGCCGACCTCGAATTACGAGCACTGCTGCGGAGTGCTGAGATCGAATGGGACGTCATCGCCGGGACGCTGGCCAACGACGGAACATTCCCCCTGCGGCTCATAATTTCAGAGGATTGTGGGTAGCTGTCGTTAAGTCAGCGAAGTCCGATCTTAAACAGGTCATCGGAAAGCAGCGCCTGACGTTCGAGCTCAGCACTTTCCTGACTCAAGTCGAATTCTGTATGAATACTCGACTTCTGACCCCGATCTCCGGAGACCCGGACGACCTGCAAGCTGTAACGCCCTGGCACTTAATTACTGGATTTCCTCTACAATTGTTCTATGAAACAAACAATCGACAAGCGGATCTGGATCATCTCACCCACTGGCGCCTCGTCCAAGGAATGAGACCATTTCTGGAACAAATAAGCCTCTGAGTACGTCAAAACCCTTCAGCAACGCCACGGGTGGGTGATACCCACCAGGAACATCCAGGTGAATGATCCCGTCCTGATTGTAGACCCATCCCTTCTGCGATGTGGGAGGTGGCCGATGGAATGAGTCATCCACACACACCCGAGCCGTGATCATCATGTCAGGGTCGCAACCATCAAGACCGCTACTGGGACTTTCGCCCGTCGAGTCACGAAACTCTGCTGGGTGCCAACCCCAACGGAGGACTGAGTTGAGCCACGCCTCCAAGTTCTTCACGGCGGGCAGAACGAGAATCTCGCTTGAGGAGCGAGGGCGGGCGGAATATTTATGCGAAAAGCGTCTTCATACGGCAGCTCTAGGATGCGGAGCCCCTTCCGTTGTACACTAGATGACGCGCAGCGGTGTTTGGACGGCGAGGTACCGGCCACATTTCGGCGAGCAGTCAGTCCCTCCCGCGCTCTGCAGTGAATGGAGCTCGCTCCGCATCTGGTCAATAGGACCGACGACCAGTACCAGAAACGCCTATGCATTTCGTGATCTCGCGACCGCGAAAGCTGTACGAAGGTCGTTCAATAAGTCATTAGAAAATCCAAGAGATGACGCTAGTAGTATCGAAAATGAATTTTTCTTAGTGAACAACACTCCTAACTAGACAGCTGTTAAAGTTTTAGCTCTATCGATCACATAGTTTCATATTCATTGTCGATTGAAGTAAACAACTTTCATTTATTCGTAACAATAGAAAAAGTAAGTTTTGAGCGGTAATTAAGGGGTATAGCCACAGTAGAATTATCAAAAAATCGAAAAAAAAATTTATAGCTGTTTTTGATCTTTAATCTCATAGAAATATGTTACCATTCGAGTTACAGCGTGAAAATTTTTTTTTCACCGACTTTGAGCATATTATGTTAGTGTACCTCCGGCGTGGCCCGAACGGCCTCAGAGGCCCGAGCGCACCGCGCCACGCCCTCAGATTTTTTAATGTATACCTGTGTAAGGTAATAACCATTAACCGTTTATCGGTAAATTGTGTCGCTACCTCTTCGAAAATATACCGTTTGCATCATATAATGCCAGTATAACCGTTGAAACGACGCCGTTTAGTTGCTTTTCTGCTCTCCGAGCGTGTTTATATTTTTTTTGTATTTCGAAAGTTTTACTTGTGTAAATTAACAAAAATGAGTGACAAAATAACTGTTTACAATGCCAAAAAAGGGTCAAGAATAAATTACCGTTCTTTATATAGGCGTAATATTTCGAATCGGCGACCGCCGAATC
Organism: Gastracanthus pulcherrimus; assembly: GCA_949152435.1. Lineage (NCBI taxonomy): Eukaryota > Metazoa > Arthropoda > Insecta > Hymenoptera > Pteromalidae > Gastracanthus > Gastracanthus pulcherrimus. The sequence continues at coordinate 144,848,335 of OX424572.1, forward strand.
GCTATGAAGCAGAGGTAGATACAGAAGGCGTGAGCGCGTCGGCGAAAAAACTGCGAATGTCAACAAGCGCAAACGATATTGATGTTGATGTTCAATTCGGATACAGAATTATTAATTTTATAGTTGTTATGAGCGCAATTTGTCAAGTGGTAGTGTGCAAAAAGTGCGGCGAAAAAATAAAAATAACTGAATCGGCCACACGTGGTTTGGGTTATAAAATTGTCGTTTCATGTGAAAAGTGTGAAAAAACTGAAATACCTAGCTGCCCTTACCTAAAAAACGGCTATGAAATTAATCGCCGAATCACCTGAGCGATGCGATTATTACAAATTTTGTGCTTTCATGGAAATGCCGTGACCTATATATCATTCTTTTTACAAGAAGCTCGTCGAATCATATCTAGGGCGACATCAGTTTGTAATAAGAGCATGCAAAAGGCAGCTGCAGAAGTATCGAAGTCTTTTGAAGAAGCACTACCGAGGGGATTAGTTTCGGGCGACGGTTCTTGGAGGAGAAGGGGATATTCTTCCCTTTGCGGCATTACGACTCTCATCGGTTGGCGCACGGGCAAAGTAGTCGATATGCAAGTAAAATCAAAGTATTGTAAAGCTTGCGAATTTTAAAAATAGACACGGCAGAATATGATGAGTGGTACGAGGGTAGTTCAATAAGTCTTTAGAATGACCAACAGATGGCGCGCGAATCGCTCCAAATCATCTGTTTTCAGTCAGCACCACTCCCGACTAGATATATGGTGCAGTCACAGTCCACATCTTCTGAGTTTACGTGTTTTTATAACCAATTGAAAAAAAAAATTGCTTGTTAAGAAAAATGGAAAAAAACGAGTTCAAAGCGGTAATTAAACATTTTCATTTAAAGGGTTTAACTCCATATGAGATAAAAAATGAATTGGACTCAGTTCATGGCACATCTGCCCCTGCCTTAGCAACGGTTTATAACTGGGTAAATGAATTTAAGCGTGGTCGTACATCAATAAGTGACGAACCACGTTCAGGAAGGCCCGTAGAAGCAACTACTCCCGAAATCATCAATAAAATCCACGATATGGTGTTGAAGGATAGAAGATTAAAAGTGCGTGAGTTAGCTGAGGCCACAAGGATATCTATAGGTGCAGTTGTTTCAATTCTACATGAAAAATTAGGCATGAAAAAGCTATCGGCAAGATGGGTGCCGCGTTTGCTCTCAGCTGAGAATAAACGCAATAGAGTGGTCGCCTCTGAGGCTCTTTTGGCGCGCATAAGTCGGAATCCTGAGGAATTTTTTCGTCGATTTGTGACTGTGGATGAAACATGGATACACCACTACACTCCTGAGACAAAGGAACAATCCAAACAGTGGATTTCCACAGGCGAACCAGCTCCAAAGAAGGCAAAGACCGTAAAGTCAGCTGGTAAGGTTATGGCTACAGTTTTTTGGGATGCACGTGGAATTATACTTATTGACTACTTGGAAAAGGGTAAAACAATTACTGGTGAATATTATGCATCATTATTAGAGCAGCTGAAAGAAGAAATTAAAAAAAAACGACCACATTTGGCGAGAAAAAAAATTCTCTTTCATCACGACAACGCCCGAGTTCACACATGCTTCGTTTCAATGGCTAAAATTGAAGAACTAAAATTCGAATTGGTCGAACACCCACCGTATTCACCAGATTTAGCCCCCAGTGACTTTTTCTTATTTCCAAACTTGAAAAAATGGCTCGGTGGACAGAGATTTACGGACAACGAAGACGTCATTGCCTCTGTAAGTGCTTATTTTGAGGAACTTCCGAAAACGCACTTTTCTGAAGGATTAAAAAAACTTAAAAAGCGATTGACCAAGTGCATAGAGCTCCAAGGAGATTATGTTGAAAAATAAAAAAAAATTTACCCAAAAAAAATTGTTTTTATACTTTATTCTAAAGACTTATTGAACTACCCTCGTACGAAGAGCATAAAGAATCATGTAAAAGCAATCACGAGGGCTCTGTAGAAAAAATGGAGGTAGATTCCGCTGCCGAAATGTTTGAACGCTTTGAAGAATTACACGGAACAAAGTATGCATATTATATTGGAGACGGCGAAAGTAAAACAATTAAGGCATTGTAGATACAAAACCTTACAAAAATTTCATTGTAAAAAAAGTGTATCGATCATGTTCAGAAGCGTATGGGCACGCGACTCTGCAATTTAAAAAAAAAAAGAAAGAACTCGGCGGCAAAGGAAAGTTGACCGTAAAATTAATCGATGAACTAAGCATATATTTTGGATTGGCGATAAGAAGAAATACAGGATCTACTGAAGATATGAAAAGAGAAATCTGGGCGACACTGTACCACAAACTTTCCACCGACGAAAATCGGCAGCACGACAAATGCCCTAGCGGCGCCGACTCGTGGTGTACTTGGCAGAAAGCAAAGGCTACGAATACTCTCGATTCTTATCGCCATAACAAGCCGCTCAATATAGAAGTTTTCAATGCTATTAAGCCGATTTATGAAGAGCTTTCGAATGACGATTTACTTACTCGCTGTTTGAGAGGTTTCACACAGAACAGCAACGAAAGTTTCAACTCGACCGTGTGGAGCTTTGCACCCAGGAGCACTTCGAGTGGCAAAGTGGTTCTTGAAATAGCTGCTGATATTACTGTTTGCATTTTCAATGATGGCCTCAGCAGTGTTATGGAAATCATGAAAGTTTTAGACATGACTATAGGGCCTAACTGCTACAATTTTTGCCTGGAAGTCGACGCACAGCGCGTCAACTACGCTTAGCGCTCACTAACCGACGCGGCAAAAGAGGCGCGCTCGAGCGCAAAATCGATGCGAAAAACTGAAGGGGATCAAAAACTTGAGTTGGAAGGGCAATTTTATGGTGCTGGCATCGCAGACTAATGGTAAAAAAAATTTTATGTCAATTTTTTTATTTCAACAACAAAAACATGTATGTCAAACATTAAACGCGTTTTTCTCAAAACAGCATTTTTGAAATCTGCATGCAAAACCACGGCCACAATTTTTATCCGATCGACTTCAAATTTTGACACAATGTTTGTAATTGAATTTCTGAGAGAAGTACGTGGGGGTTTTTTGATTACCTGAAAATGTCTCATTTTATGAGCAATTTTATACGAAATTTTTCGGAAAAAATTAAGGTGTCAACTTAAAAAATGCGCCATTTTTGAAAAATAAATATCTTTCAAAAATCCTACGTACTTCTCTAGATATTTAGATGTAAAATAACGAAAAATTTTGCTCCAGGTCCAAAATTACGCATGTAATTTTGCATGCACAATAACGTAAAGAAAAAAAGGTGCTGCCGGAAACGCACTGTAGTAGACATGTATTTAATATACCATTGTTTCCTTTTATTAATAAACTTTTTATTTCATATTAAAAAAAATGTTGCATATGCGCATGATTTTGTGCCTGCTACTGTGTCGCATGCATACCCCTTTAATATCTATATTTAAAAGGCTTAACACCGAAAGAAATCAAAGCTGAGTTGGATGAAGTTCATGGCACACCTGCTCCTGTGTTTGCAACTGGGTTTACAATTGCAATTTGTTTTGCAAATTGGGTGAATGAGTTTAAACGTGGCCGTACATCCACAAAAGATGAACATCGTTCGGGACGCCCAGTGGAAGTGACTACCCCCGAAATGATTGACAAAATCCAAGATATGATTTTAAGTGATCGACGAATATAAGTTCGTGAAATAGTTGAGACGACAGGCATATCGCAAGGTACAGTCGCTTCAATTTTGCACGAAAAACTGGTTGGGAAAGAAATCTCGGCGCGTTTGCTCACAGTGGAAAGTAAACGCAATCGTGTGGTCGACTATGAGGCTGTTTTGGCGCTTTTCCGTCGCAATCCTGAGGAGTTTCTGCGTCGATACATAACTGTGGATGAAACATGTATACACTACGACACTCCAGAGACAAAGGAACAGTCAAAACAGTGGATTTTTGAAAGTGAATGATGGCCACGATATTCTGGGATGCACGCAGCATCATCTACATTGATTACATGGAAAGAGGAAAGACGATAACAGGAGAGTATTATGCGTCGTTATTGCATCGGTTGAATGAAGAAATCACGGAAAATCGTCCTCATTTGAAAAAGAAAAAGATCCTTTTTCATCAAGAGAATGCATGAGTGCACACCTGCGCAGTTTCGATAGCCAAAATTATGGAATTAATGTTCGAATTATTACAACATCCACCGTATTCACCAGATTTGGCCCCAAGTGACTTTTTCTGATTTCCAAATTTAAAAAAATGGCTTGGCGGACGACAGTTTACATCGAACGATGAGGTCATCGCCCAAACAAATGCTTATTTTAAGGAGCTTCCGAAATCCTACTTTTTGGATGGTTTAAACAATTTGGAAAAACGCTTGGAAAAATATATAGAGCTAAAAGGAGATTATGTTGAAAAATAGAAAAAGATTTACCCAAAAATTATTTTTTTATCCTTTTCTAAGGACATATTGAATAACCCTCGTACGTTCAGTTCGGTATTCAAAAGGCTTCTTTTGTATTATAAATCACTCCTGTTATTGGAGACCAATTGAATGTCTTGGAACTGCTTGAAGGTCGAAAATGACTAAATAAATAATAGAAATCGTAATTTTTTGAGCTTCAATGAATAAATTAATTAAAAACTAGCAAAAAATACTTCGCTCGCTGACGCTAGCTCGGTTGTATCTAGCATTGGACTCTATTGCATTTTTAAATTTGAAATGAATTCTTTTTGTTAATATGATCTGTAGAATTTGATATTTTTATTAGATATAATTTAGCACGCTCAAAATGTTGTGAAATTCATAGGAAAAATTTACTAGGTATTTAATTGTTTCAAATGTTAAAAAATTAATAATTTTTTTTTTCTTCTTTATGTTTAGTTATATTTTTCTGGTAGGAATGCGAATTTCTTAGTTCATGTGATTATTAAAAAAAAGTTCATTTTGCATACTAAACAATATTAATTTGAATTTGAAGTATTGCTCATGTGTATTGTATCTCGTGATGGAAAGCATTCGCAAAAAAAATATATCATCATGAAATTGGCGGATAAATTTAAAAGTTGTCGAAGAGTTGCTTTGTGAATGTGTGTCAAAATGTACTAGTGTTTAAAGATGTTATGTTTGGACCCTATGGCGATGCAGTTTAATATATTTTGGTACATCTTCATACACTTTTATATATTTTGGTACATCTTGATACAATTTTATATATTTTTACACACCTTTATACATTTTGATACACAAATAATTTTAAGATTTTCTAAAGTGTAATAAAATGTAGCAAAATGTATTAATGTGCAGCAAAATATATCAAAGTGTATTAAAATGTATAAATCTGTATCAAAGAAGTTAAGAATTTTTTGCCAATTAAAGAAACAAATTTTTTATTCTAAATTTGTGTACAAAAAGGTATTAAAGTGTATTGAAATGTGCCACAGTGTATTGTTCTGCATCGACGAAGGGCCTAAATGCAACATTTAAAAACACATTTGTACATTATAATACATTTCAATACAGTTATAGACACTTTTGTACACTTACGTACACTTTAGGACACTTTGATACATAAAAAATTTCCACTAGGGTTGTCTAAAATTGGTTTTAACTCGTGAAATAAGGCCGAGTAGCAAAATCTACGACTGATGTTTATCATATATAGGTGTCAGAAATTGCCTCATAAAGACTTATTGAAATCGATTTCTTGCATGGTTTGGACACTCCTTGTATGTATAAAAATGATATATATATATATATATATATATATATATATATATATATATCTACCTAATCTATCTATACTATTTATAAAGAGACAGCACTTTTTCCTTTGTTACTTAGGATCTCGGAAACTATTTGATGAATCGATTTGAAATTTTGTCAGTAGATCAATGTCGATATTGCGAATGTCATAGGCTATATAAATGATCATTTTATCTATTGAAATCGATAATAATCCATATCAGACCTACATTCTTTGCGCGTATGAATGCGTGTTATGCCCGCGGAAGTAGTTCCTCTGCGCGCACGCTCTGCCATTAGTTCCAACATTTCACGAGTAGGTGGCGTCGCGCTATCGATTCCCACAACTGAAGTAGACTCCCCGCGGGGATATATACAGGAGTGTTTTGCTTGAAATTTATCCTGATTTCGAATTCAGTTTCGAAACCAATCTTCGGCGTGAGCTGAGTAATTCGGACACTTAAATTTTGCTGTCTACTTTTGCAAGAACAAAGTGATCCGTTGACAATATTTGCTTTTATATGTGAACTCTTTCTAATATTAGCAATTAGTGTCCTGTGCAATCTTCTACTGAAAATTTTGTTGGTATATTTGCTATAACCAAGTTACCATTTTCGTATTTTTTTCTATCTCGAAAAAATAGTATTATCTGTTAACATATACACTTTCCAATCCATAACGATTACACTTCCCTTTCTCATTGTCAATAACCTTCCACTTTCGTTCAAAATATATCATAATCTGCGAAATGCCTAAAGCTAAGTCCAATTTATCGAGGAAAACTGCTAGAGCGAGAACAGCATATAACTTGCGACGAAACAAAACGGTTGATGAAATATCTGGACCTTCGACGTCTCGAGATGATTCTCATCCATCAGTAGACAATGTCCATGAAGAAATATCTATAGTTGGCCCTCAGTTGCCCCTCCATGATCAAGAAATTGAGAATGCTGAGGTTCTTCCTATGAATAATGTAGTCCACCAATCTCAAATTCAACCCTTAGTTGTAAGTTTTCGAGGTACTTTTGGATTTAAGTCAGCATTCTCATATAATCCATTAGTAAATTATCTCGAAATAAAGTTCATTCAAATAGGTGGTATGGATAAAATCTGTTCAAAATGTGGAGCCAAGAGATGGAAAGATGAAGCTTCTGGCCTTTGCTGTGCTGGTGGAAAAGTATCTCTTCCACTCATTCAGGATCCTCCTGAACTTTTTCGTAGTTTAATCACTGACCATCGACTTTCCAATCACTTTCTCAATAATGTGAGACAGTATAACGCTTTGTTTCAAATGACATCTTTTGGTTGTAAGGAAGTAAGGGAAGAAAATTACATGCCTACTTTTAAAATTCGTTAGGACAAGTCTACCATTTGATAGGTAGTTTACTTCCACATTCTAATGAAAGTCACCAATTCCTGCACATTTATTTTCTTTCTGATGCAGATAAAATATCAACTCGATCGAATATTAATCCATCGTTGAAAAGAGAACTCATAGAATCATTACAGCAATCATTATAAGAGCATAATCATCTGATTCGGAGCTTCAAATATAACTTGGAAAATAGGGCAATGAACACTGATGAAAATTTGAAATTAATCATACACGCTGATCGTGTTCCATCTAATGAACACCGAGGACGATATAACGCTCCTACAACCAATGAAGTTGCAGTATTGCTGGTCGATGAAGATAAAGGTCCAAGAGACATTGTTTTGCAAAGTCGAAGTGGAGATCTGCAGCGAGTTTCTGAAATTCATAGAGCCTATGATTCTCTTCAGTATCCTTTTCTGTTCATAAGAGGAGAGGATGGATACTATGTAACCATTCCGCAACAAAACAATTCTAATCGTTTCAAAACAGTTTCCTGTATGCAGTTTTATGCATATAGACTTATGATTAGAGGAGAGGTTGAAGATAACTATCTTCACCGTTTTAGAAACCTATTTAATCAATACCTGGTTGATATGATGGCAAAAATGATATCGGAACGATTAAGCTACATCCGACATAACCAAACAAAGTTACGTGCTGACGAGTACATTCACTTGCGAGATGCATTAAATCAATATGCTGATGTGAACCCCAGAAACATTGGACAATCCATTATTCTTCCCTCTTCTTTTACAGGAGGGCCTCGGTTCATGCATGAAAAAACTCAGGATGCCATGGTATACGTACGCAACTTTGGACGTCCTGATTTGTTCGTAACTTTAACATGCAACCCCGACTGGCCTGAGATAAAGAAAGAATTATTCGTAGGACAGGTTTCTTCACATAGGCACGATATTACATCGCGAGTTTTTCATTTGAAATTGAAAAAACTAATGAATCTCTTGACAAAGAAAAATCTTTTCGGCATCGCTGAATGTCACATGTATTCTGTTGAGTGGCAAAAACGAGGCTTGCCGCATGCTCGTATACTTTTATGGTTGCGTTCTAAAATTCAACCAGATGAAATTGACAAAATAATTTCTGCTGAATTACCAGATAGATAGTCTGATCCTCAGCTCTACGACATCGTATGTAAAAATATGATTCATGGTCCCTGTGGTGCGCTTAATCCAACATCACCTTGTATGGTCAATGGGAGATGTTCAAAAAGATATCCACGACAATTCATCACAGAAACACAAACTGGAGATGATGGATACCCAACTTATCGAAGGAGCTCTCCCGAAAATGGAGGAGCCACTGCTACTTTGACATCGCGTAATACCACCTTCGAAGTAGATAACCGTTGGGTGGTTCCATATTGCTCTATGTTATCACGGTGTTTTGTTGCTCATATAAATATATAGTACTGCCATTCCGTGCAAGCTATAAAGTATATATGCAAATACATCAACAAGGGATCGGATCAGGCAACATTTTCTATCAACAAGAATTCTGATGAAATAAATAATTACATCAATAGCCGTTATATATGCACTTCAGAAGCTGTTTGGAGATTTTTAGAGTTTCCCATTCATGAACGGTACCCTACAGTTGTACACCTTACTGTTCACCTACAAAATCATCAACGCGTGTATTTCTCAGAGGTCAATATACAGCAAGTGGCAGAAACTCCACGAAGAACTACTCTTACGGCATTTTTCGACCTATGTCAGTCAGATGAATTTGCACGAACACTATTGTATTACGAAGTTCCACATTACTATACATGGAGTAATAACACATTCTCGAGAAGGCAACGAGGACAAGATGTTGAAGGTTATCCTGGAGTAAAACGAGATGCGGCACTGGGTATAGTTTATACTATTCACCCTAATCAAACTGAATGTTTTCATTTGAGAATGCTATTACATCATGTACAAGGTCCGACTTCTTTTGAGAGCTTGAGGTCTATAAATGGAGTTCTCCAGCCCACTTATAAAGCTGCTTGCCAATTGTTAGGACTATTGGAAAATGATGATCAATGGAAAGATACTTTAACTGACGCTGCAATTTCGCAGACGCCATCCAAATTGAGAGATTTATTTGCTATAATATTAGTCTTCTGTCAGCCTTCTCAACCTTTACTGTTATGGCAAGAATTTCAAACTCATTTATGTGAGGATATTCTCTACAGGCAGTGTCAAATACAAAACGACTACTCCTTAGCATATTCTGATAATATCTTCAATCAAGGTCTCATACAAATTGAAGATAAAGTTGTGAGTCTCTGTGAGAAATATCTGACAGATTTCAGTCTACCTTCACCTGTTCGAGACCAAAATATTTCAAATGATCCACTCGATGATGTATACAGACATACGTATGATGCAAATGAACTGCGGAATTTCGTTGATGCTAACTTGCCAAGGTTAGTACCTGATCAGAGAGTAACATTCGATATTGTTATTAAAAGCGTCAGTGATAACAAGGGTGATATTTTTTTTCTAGATGCACCTCGTGGAACTGGCAAAACTTTCCTGATGAATTTGATTCTGGCTAAGGTTAGATCAACAGGAGGTATGGCCTTAGCAGTGGCATCGTCAGGTATAGCTGCTACTCTTCTCACAGGAGGTAGAACTGCACATTCAACTTTTAAGCTGCCACTAAATGTAACTTGCGAACAAAATTTTGTATGCCACATTCGTAAAAACAGCCGCCTTCGAAAAATCATGCAAGAAACAAGTCTCATTGTATGGGATGAGTGCACTATGAGTCACAAAGCTCATATCGAAGCTATTGATCGAACTCTAAAGGATTTGTGATCAAGTGGAAAATTAATGGGAGGTGTAACATTTGTGTTTTCCGGAGATTTTCGGCAGACTCTGACAGTTATTCCGAAAGGGACAAGAGTGGATATCGTGAGGGCATGTTTAAAATCATCAAGAATATGGAATGATGTTACAACCTAACATTTAAGAACAAACATGAGGACACATCTTGGTGGTGGTAACTCTGAATTCCCTATTCATATTTTGAAAATTGGGAATGGGGAGATAGCTAATGATGATAATTATATATCAATTGATGATAAGGTTGGTAAGATTGCCCATACAATAGAAGATATGATTTCTAATGTTTATCCTGATATTCAAAATTTACATCAAAAGCCTTACGTTTGGCTATGTGAAAGAGCAATAATTTCTCCAAGAAATATAACTGCGCAGGAAATCAATGATAACGTCTTGAAGAAATTTGATGGTGAAACTCGAGAATATAGGGCGATTGATACAGTGGTTAATACAGAAGATGCTGTCCATTACCCTCAAGAATTTTTGAACTCTCTCACTCCAGCTGGATTCCCGCCATATAACTTGGCATTGAAAGTTGGTGCTCCAATTATGTTGTTGCGAAATCTGAACCCGCCAATACTTTGTAATGGAACTAGATTACAAATAAAAGTCATGCGTAATCATATTATCGAAGCTACTATTCTCACTGGGCCAGCAGCAGGAGAAATAGCTTTTATTCCTCGAATCCCCATGATACCGACGGATTTACCATTTCAATTCAAGCGTTTACAGTTTCCTATAAAGGTATCATTCGCAATAACTATAAATAAATCACAAAGGCAAACTTTTAAATACGTTGGAGTAGATCTGCGTTCAGAATGTTTTTCACGCGGTCAACTGTACGTAGCCCTTTCGCGCACCGGAAATCCTGATAATCAATTTATTTTAGTTCCAAACAGTAACATAACGAGAAACGTTATCTACCCTGAAATATTTTGAGAATCTGTACCTTTTTGAAGACTACTAGAAATTTCCGGGGTGAAACCGAAACGGGAAATATTGAAAACGCTAGTGAAAAAAAGATTATCTAAGCTGCATCTAAGACTTTTTTTCAAATTTGTATTCTTTTAGGTTTATAATGTATACAGAAGACTAAAATTTAGCCAGACTATTTGAAAAGTTAGTTAGTAAGTTAGTTTATTATATCTACACTTTTAGAGTAATAATTTTACGAATGCTTTTTGGATGGAGTATGAATTTCGATAATTGTTTGTATTTGAAAATATTCTTTATTTATTTTGAAAAATATCTATTATTAACATGAATTATTACTGTTTTCCTAAAATTTTGTCCAAGTCATCTCATACTAAAATAAAGATAAATAATACTTTAATAGTTTAATTTATATACTAAAATAAATAATCATGAATTATTTTTACTGTTCAAAAAATGCCATATTCTAGATTTAAATGAAACATGTAATTTTTCATTTAATTTCATTATAATATTGGCCATATCTGAAACGTAAAAAAAATTATATTTATAGTATCATTTATATTCTCTGTATATTAAAAAGAAAAATTATATTTATATCTTTTACATATGTTGAAATTTGCTTTTTAATGTTTTTTCTTCTTAATTATTTTTTTACACCTCTCAATTTGCAAATAACTAAAAGCATTGTTATTAGTTTATTCTATATTAACATAATTTATAAATATCTGATAATTTTTTACGTTATATTAACTTATTAAATAATAATGAAACAAGTAAAATCTCTTACGTTTAATAATGAATTTAACCATTGTATTTGATTAATTATTCCAATTATCTGATGTATTTGATTAATTATTCAAAATACTATCATAAAATAGCATGTACTATAAACACGAATTTTTCGTAAGTCATAACCATGAATTGCGCATATTTATTAGATGACATAATATCATGGAGAAATTCATCGAGTCTACAAAATTTGATTGAAAGGCTTTTACCTAGCATTTTAAAATTTCTCACGTGAAGGCGCTTATAGGGACACGAATTACAATGTGCTTATTATTGTTTGATAACACATTGTCATAAATAGAATATCTATTGCAATAGTGAGCACATGTATTTTAAGTGAAAATACATTTAATTAAATTAGCATCTTTATTAACATTTAACTGTTAATTTTTTATAATAGAATTAAAAGATAAATTTATTTATTTATTTTTGTATATTTTGATGCGTTTTTATGCATTTTTTGTAATACATTTTTGTAGAATCATACATACAGATAGAATTTTTATTCGCTAGGGTATTTACTCAAAAACATTTTTATATAATTAAATATATATACACATACACACGCGCACGCTCAAATAAGTATCTATCTCTTCGCGTATTTCACATGATATTTTTGTATAATTAAATATATATATACATACACGCATACGAATTTCGAAACTAACAAATACATAATTTTTGACACAATATATATATTTATGAAATCTGAGATTCTTTTTATGCATATAAATCCACATAGATAATCCACTAATCCAACCCTAGTGGACATTTGTATGTATCTATGTGTACTCACGTGTACGTAACTGTCTATAACTGTATTGAAATTTATTAAAATGTATAAATGTGTTTTTAAATGTTGCATTTGGGCCCTTCGTCGATGCAGTTTAATATATTTTGGTACATCTTGATGCACTAAAATACACTTTGGTACATTTCGATACATTTTGACACGTTTTTGTATACACAAATTTAGAGTAAAAAATTTGTTTCTTTAATCGTCAACAAATTCTTACCTTTTTTTATACAGATTTATACATTTTGATACACTTAAATACGTATTGATACACTTTGATATATTTTGATGCACATTAATACATTTTGATACACTCTTGAAAATCTTAAAATTATTTGTGTATCGAAATGTATAAAGATGTGTAAAAATCTATAAAAGTGTATCAAGATGTACCAAAATATATTAAACTGCATCGCCAAAGGGCCCAAATGCAATATTTTTAAACACTTTAGTACATTTTGATATACTTTGATACACTTCGACACACTTATATTCCACTAGGGAAAATCACTGGAATCCGGGTAATTTAATAAAATACCCAATATGACTGAAATAGGAAAAATTCTTTTTAAAAATTCACAGATACAATATTTTAAAAAAATTTTTTGAATTTTGAACAAAGAATATTTTTGAAGTCGTATATACGTGCTATTACTAAGATATATAGTTTTTTAGAAAATAGTGGTATTTTAATGTCTCTTAAAAGTTTAAAATGGAAAAAAAATAAAGTTTGATCGTACTGATCAATACCAAAAAATTCACAGAGATGACTTTTTCTAGAAAGTTTACTTTTGCTGAAATAAAAATTTGTCCATATCAGACGTACATAAACATTAAAGTTTGTATAAAATCTTCATACATTTTTTCATGAACGTAGTCAGGAACAAATTTTAAAATGTACACTTTTACGGTTTATATTACAGATAAGTTAGTTAAAGTATGAATACATGACATTAAAAATATACAATAGAATTCATACCCACACACATATAGTAGGTATATACTATAGTTTAGTAAATACAGATTTCATAAAAGCAAATTAGAAACTTATCAATTTCTATAAACTTTTTTTCTATATCTCAAAATATAATAATATCTAACAGCAGGTTTAATCTAAATATTTTCTCAAATTATTTAATAATTAGAACCGAAATGAATTTCTTGAACCGAAGCGTAAAAAAGTTTATTAGATATAAAGAAAAAGAGAAACGCGAGTAAAAAAATAATTATTTTTAACGTTTATGCATATTAGGATGGTCCAACATTTTACAAGATTCGATTTTCCTACTTGTAACCTTTCAAAAGTTGACAAATGTAAAAAAATAACTCTCTTGCAAGGCGGCGCTTGGCGTTGAGATTTAAAGGTTCCTACCTCGATTTCAAAGTTTTTTAAATGCATTTGTTATATCCTACTTAAGCTTAAGGCTAAACGCCAAAGATTAAAAATCAACGATTTGTCTTACAATAAAGAAATCATCAAATAACAAAAAAGTAATTATATTTAATTCATATTGTATCGTTTAGTTAAAGGCTATTTCTTGTGTACAATTAAAAAAAAACTATTTGAATAAACAAAAAATTATAAAATAAAATATTCTCAATTATTATAAACCTAAAAAAATACATACATACACATATACTGCTTTTCTGGAAGAGGTCAAGGTCATTTATTTTAAGTAACTTTGAACAAGGAACTCAACGGTGACCTTGGATTTGACCTTGAACCTCATTTTCAAGGTTATTTTGAGGTCAACCTCATTTTTTTAAACGGGAACCCCTATTTTTTATAGCGGAATCGGAAAGAGAAGAAAATTTTACATCCGGATATGTATTGAGGTATGGGGTTGAGGTAGAGGTCAAATAGAGGTCAAATAATGAATTCTTAAAAATCTCGCGAGTTCAGTGGTAAAACAAAACAAACAAAGGTCATACCCTAGGTAAATCTTTACGAGGTACCCGACGGTGACCTTGGATTTGACCTTGAACCTCATTTTCAAGGTTGTTTCGAGGTCGACCTCATATTTTCAAATGGAAACCCTTATTTTTGATACCGGATTCAGAAGGAGCGAGAAATTTCAAGTATGGATGTGTTGAACAAGGGATGTAATTGTGACCTTCAATTTGACTTTGGACTTGACCTTGAAGGTCATTTGAAGGTCAACTGGTTTTTTTAATCGGAAATCCCAGTAATAATACCGGAAACCGATAGAGCGAGAAATTTTACATTCAGTCAACCCCATACCTCAATACATATCCGGATGTAAAATTTTCCGCTCTTTCCGATTCCGCTATAAAAAATAGGGGTTCCCGTTTGAAAAAATGAGGTTGACCTCAAATTAACCTTGAAAATGAGGTTCAAGGTCAAATCCAAGGTCACCGTTGGGTTCCTTCTTCAAAGTTACTTAAGGAATGACCTTGACCTCTTCCAGAAAAGCAGTACTTTAGAAAATATTCAGCCGTCCCGGGACTTAATTGACACCCTGTATATACATACACATATATAATAAACGCACCTGGTCCCTACTATCTCGGACCGTACAGCGTTTATTATAATATTAACGTATTAACAAATGCACCTCGTCCCTACTATCTAGGAGCGTACAGCATTAGTTAAATACATATACAAATATAATAAATACACCTCGTCCCTACTATCTAGGAGCGTACAGTGTTTATTGTATTAAAATATTAACAAATGCACCTCATTCCTACTATCTAGGAGTGTACAGCATTAGTTAAATATATAAGTACATACATATACACAAAATACTTTCTCATAACATTTGAATTTCATTTACTAATCTGTTCTCAGTAAAATATAATAGTCGCAAACCCTTATAAGCTCAGTTATATGACACATGTATACTGAGACTGGGAGGAGTTCAAGACAATACGGGCTTAAATACGTACGATCACATTCGGAACCTTGGCTAGTGTGCGAAAGCATAGGCCTAAAAATAAATGCGCGTTATAAAGCTTTTTTTTTTTAACGTCGCCATGTTTGTGCTTCCATGTGGTGCTAATCGACGACGGGGGTCTGCGGTGTGTTTGTAAACAAAGCACATGTAATTTTTACAGTGGTGCTTGTATCAATCGGCAGAGACTAGGATTCGGACCCGGGTCACCGGCGTGGGAATCCGACACTCTACCGACTGAGCCGCCGCAGGCCCCTAAATTATAAAGCTTAATAGCTTTGCTCTAATGTAGTCATTTGGACGTCACACATTTATGCACATTTTTTAATAAATTAGTTAATAAAATGATTAAAACTTTATAATTTGAGGCAAAAAAAATTTAGTAGCTTACCATATCACTAAAATGGAAAGTCAACCACAGCAATTTCATCAAAAAAACATTTTTTTCTAAGTGAAGAGTCTTATGTGTCAAATTTTAACAAAAAATAGGTTATCTTTGAACATTTTTCAAGAATCTAAGTTTCGTTGATTTTTTAAAAACTAAAATTTATTTGAATCTTTGTTTCGAATAGAATTTATATGATTAAAAAAAAAATGATTTATTACATAGTTTGATGTAATTTACTTACGGTAGTTTACGTCATGGAGAGTTGTACAAAAATGTAATTAAAAACTGATAAAAAGACCTTTAATTTCATTAGTCGCAGCATTTCTGAAGTTATTTGGATAAAAAATTACGTTTTTTTAATATAACGAAAAATTTTAGGTAGTAAATTGGAACAATGCAAAATACGGTCCTACAACGTGATCCCCAATTTACAACCTAAGAATTTTCATTATATTAAAACGGACATAACTTTTTATTCAAACAACCTAAAAAATTCTGCAACCACTCAAATTAAAGGTCTTATTATCAGCTTTTAACTAAAATTATGTACAAATATCCATGACGTAAAATACCGGAAGTAAATTATATCGAACTATGACATAAACCATTTAAGATGCTAGAAAAATTGCACAATATTGAGACTGGAACAGTTTCTATATTTATATTTATTTATGTTTGATAATTTTTATGTAGATTCTATTCGAAGCAAAGATTCAACAAAATTTTAGGGTTTAAAAAATTATCGAAAAACTAGAGTCTTGAAAAATGTTCAAAGATAGCTTGTTTTTTGTAATCATTTGACATATATGGCTCTTCGTTTAGAAAAAAAAAATTTTTTTTGATAAAGCGGATACGATTGACTTTCCATTTTAGTTATATGATAAGTTATTAAAATTGTTTTGCCGCAATTTATAAAGTTCTAATCATTTTTTTATCAAATTTATTAAAAAATGTGCATAAATGTAGTTAATAAACTTTAATATTGAGGCAGGAACATTTAAATCTCAACGTCCAGTGCTTGCCTTGCAGGAGAGTTATTTTTTTTTACATTTGTCAACTTTTTAAAGGGTTACAAGAAGGAAAAACGAAACTTTGAAAGTTTCAGATTTTGAACGTTTTACATATACATGTAAATTCATTTCAATGGATACATACACATGCAGATATATTTAATTCGAAGTACATCTTCATATGCAAAAAAATTTGTTTATTTTAAAGTAGCTGAATAATTTATATCTTAATTCTCATTCGTTGTTCTTCACGACCAATATACAAATATATATATATATATATTAATAAGAATACATGCATTATTCTTCTAACTTACTTTGGTCTGCTAGAAAAAGTTTATATAAGTTAATAAAAGTCGAAAAAGTTCAACATGTAACTAAATAAAATTACTTGTCTTATTTTTATTGATATATAAAAAAAGCGTATTTCAATAGAAATTAAAATTAAATTAATTAAATTGATAATTATAACTAAATATACACTGTTTATTCTTGTTCATTATTTTTTTTTCAGCGGATACAAAATAAAAAATAATAACTAAAATAAAATCAATAATAACTAAATATAATATTTGAACATAACTTCTGATAGGTAATATTTTGAAATGGTATTAACAGACGAAGAGAAATTAGTTATACGGTCATATGTTGGTAATGCTTCAATGCTAAATGACATACATATTAGTGAATTTAACAACATACTCAAAACCTGTTCTAGTTTTAATATGCAATCACCATTATTAGTCCAAAAATCTTATAATATTAATGCAATTTCAATTGATAGTGAATACTCGTATATTCAATTACTATTTTCTGGAAATTCTGAAAAAGGTCACTGGATTTGCATGTACTATAAAAATAAAACCATACATTTTTACGACAGTTACAATGCAAAATGCTTACTCGATGAATATAAAATTTATATTAATAGGTTATTTCCAAATACTTTAGATTTAAAAATAACTTTTGAAACAGTTCAATCACAAACAAATAGCTATGATTGTGGAATTTTTGCAATAGTTTTTGCTCTTTCTATTCTTTTTAATGTATGCCCATTAGCCGGACGTTAATTTTTTTATTTTTATTTTCACTCGGGCCGAGCAAAAATTGCTTCTAGAGACCTAAAAAACTATGCGCGCATAGGTTTTAAACCCATAGCCTCGACTTTTCCCGTCCCTCAAAGCATCCGAAGTTTGTTATGGATTTTACATGTAAAAAAACGGGCCAAAACGTTTATCCTTTGGATACCCAGTAAAAATTGTGGAATATTAACTTGAGAAATATATTTTCCCATGTATTTTGAGCCGCTGAATATAATGGTGCAATTAGTTTTAATCAGGATAGTGAAATAAAAAAGTTATAAACCAAAATCGTCGAAAAACTCGAAAAATCGCAAAAAATCGCGTAAAAAATTGACTTTAAACGTTTATAATCAGTGACAAGTAGACAATTTTTTTTAATAACATATATTTTCATGTATTTTGAGCTTCTAAATCAAATAGTATTATTGGCTATTGCCGGTTCAATCCAGAAAACAAGTTATAAACCAAAATCGTCGAACAACTTGAAAATAACGGTAAAAAGGCCAAACAACGAGTTTGTTACAATGAGTATCTTCATTTTAAAACAAAGAAAATCCATTTTACAACGGTTGATGTCTAAATAATGATAATTTTTCAAAGGCCGAGAAAAAACTTGTCACATTTCATTTTCTAGGTAATTTTTTTAATCCACTAAAGATTATTAAAAGTTTATTATATTTTCTGGTTGAACCAATTCAATATATTTATTATTTTTAATGTATATTAAGGGGCTAGTCTAGTTTCTCGGGCGGAAAATGGAGGTGATTTTTCGGGACTCATAAAAAAAAACCCATTCGGTCAAATATTTTAAAATTTTGAGGATATATTCAGATACTATTGAGAAGTTAATACACAAAATTTCATGAAAAAATATCGACTGTAAGCCGAGTTATACGCTCCGACGTCGAGTCATCCAAAAATGAAGTTGTAAATCGGCTGCAGACGTAGAGGTCCTCAGAATGCCAGTATCTGAAAAATTAAAAAAATGGCAGCGTTTTGAAAAAATAATTCAATTCTTCACAAAAAAACGCTCGTTTTTTCTCGCCAAATTTGTATTTTTTGAAATATGAAAAAGATCCTAGTTCATGGTATGTAGAAACATGTTACGAATATTCGTGCAAAATTTCAAAACGATTCGTTAATTTTTCTTTGAGCTAGAGCTGCAGCCGCTTTTGAAACTGCAGTTTTGAGAAAAACGCGTTTAAAGTTTTGACAACTGATTTTTCGGTTATAAAATTTAATTTTCCTACGAGCTGTCCCAGCCTCCTTTGAAGTCTTCTCGTGCCTTTTCTCGGCCAGCTGTATACGTGCCATGTCGCGACTGTTGGCGTATTCTAGTGCGTAGCGGCCAACAGTTATGCCCATACTGCGAAATATTCTTAAGGGGTCTACCCTAATTGCAATTTTCAAAAAATCGATTTTTTTTTATTCCATTTTTCGAAAGTATAGATATTTGAAAGTATCATATTAAATTTTCATAAAGATCCGAGCAGTCTAAGTGTACTTTTCAGGGACTTTTACTTAGTTACCTGAGCGCGCTAATAGTGACCGTTCGGAGCGGTATCGTCTACCTGCCTTTGTTTACGTGAGCAGCTGAAACCTTTTGTGTATATACTATCCCTACTCAAATCTATTCATTCGTGACCCCTTATTTTTCGAAAGATACCTGTATATTTGAATTTCAAGCAAGTAGCAACCTGTATTAGTCGTGTTTGAAATCTGTAAGCGTAAACATCTGTGCTCGTGATTGCCGAGATGGACAAGAAAACTATCCATCAAAAACAAAACTGGAGACGTCCAGGTTTCGAAAGCGAAAAAACGTAAATTTCATGGAGTTCTTCCACATGCCCATGAGGCAAACACAAGTCATGCTAGTGCATCTGCAGAGAAGCTGAACAAGTCGAAAGATACGAGTTTCGACGTGCCTGTAGATCAAACGTTAGGGTACAGCATCATACATTTTTACCTGGTTTTTTCTTCGTTACAACAGTTTTTGAAATGTAAAGTGTGTAATAACGATGTTACATTTACTAAGTATGGACAGCGAGGACTCGGTTTTAAAATTTGTGTTACTTGTGAGTGTGGAGAAAAATATATTAATTCGTGTCCGATGATTGCGACTGGATACGAAGTCAACCGTCGCCTTGTGTTTGTTATGCGATTGATTGGTATTGGATGGAGTGGTATAAACATGTTTATTGGCCTAATGGAACTTGGATCTGGAATGAGTTCCTCCGTTTATTATCATATTATCTATTCGGTCTCTATCGCTGTGAAAAGTGTTTTCGATATAGTGATGCTAAAGGCTGTCAGAGAAGAAAAACTCCTAAATGCTCAGCACGGAGAACCCGAAGATATTTTAACCGTTTCAGGAGACGGTTCCTGGCAAAAAAGAGGATTTTCTTCTCTTGTTGGCATAGTTTCTTTGATATATAAACACAGTAAAAAAGTTGCGAACGTCGTTATCAAATCAAGCTACTGCAAAGGATGTGAAAGAAGAAAAGGAATAGAGGACACGATTGAATATGCAGCATGGTACGAAGTGCGCCAAGAAAATTGCAGTGCTAATCACTTAGGTAGTGCCGGAAAAATGGAAGTCGACGGTATATGTCAAATGTTTTTGGAATCTCTCGAAAAATTTTCTGTGCGTTATGGTTTTTACATCGGCGACGGTGACACGAAGACTTTCAAAATACTGCTCGATACACACCCGTATGGTGAAGGAGTGATCGTTAAAAAGTTAGAGTGTGTGTTACACGTCGCAAAAAAAATTTTCAAACGTGCTAGTGAAGCTAAAAAAATCTTATACAGGCAAGAAAAGCTGCAAAGAAGGACGAGGAAAAAACTCCAGCAAAAAAAGCTGCAAAGAAGGACGAGAAAAAAACTCCAGCAAAAAAAGTTGTCACTAAAAAAAGAAAAACCAGCGTAAAAAAGTTCCTGTTGTTAAAACTCAAGCTTTAACGATAAAATTAATGAAAGAACTGTCGAAAAATTACGGTTTAGCAATTCAACGGCATCCTGATTCCGTGGAAGAAATGCGCAGGGAGATCTGGGCAGCATTTTATCATAAGATTTCAACCGACAGCAAGCCACAGCATTCATACTGTTCTGAATCCTGGTGTAAATATAAGAAAGCTGTGAAAAACAACACCGTTCGACAATTTAAACATCCTCCTGCTCTCGCTGAAGATGTTCAAGAAGTTCTCAAACCAATCTACGAGGATTTGATAAAACAAGAACTTCTTGAAAGGTGCCTCGGCGGAAACACGCAAAATAACAACGAGTCTTTCAACAACTGCGTCTGGTCGATGGTTCCTAAACACATCTTTAGTGGGAAAAAAACTGTTGAAATTGCGTGTCAAACAGCTGCGTGTATTTTCAATGAAGTATTGAAGCCAATATTGAAAATATTGGATGTGATGGGCGTCAAAAACGGCAATATCGCCGAGCAGTTCGTAGCTGAGCGAGATCTAACGCGCGTACGAGTTGCAAACCGCCGCAGTGGAG
The DNA here is from genome assembly GCA_949152435.1 of Gastracanthus pulcherrimus. Classification (NCBI taxonomy): domain Eukaryota; kingdom Metazoa; phylum Arthropoda; class Insecta; order Hymenoptera; family Pteromalidae; genus Gastracanthus; species Gastracanthus pulcherrimus. Next base: position 144,869,752 of record OX424572.1, read on the forward strand.
ATGCCTCTAAGGAGGCCAGAATTAATCGAAGGAAGGCTATTTTGGATGAGACGGTACATTATGAAGAAACTGAAAGTATAATGTACGGTGCAGGCATCGCTGATTAAGCGTAGGTAAGAAATTTTCACGTTTTTTCGTTAAAAAAAACTTTGAACGCGTTTTTCTCAAAATGACATTTTTGTACGGCTTGTTGAAAAAATCTCGGAAACTACTGCATCAATCCTTACCAAATTTTTACCACATATTCTTTATGATGATAGCTATGTCGCATATCATACGATTTTTTAAATTTTGAGTTTAACTTGGTTTTAAAAAAAAAACTGATGAAAAAAGGTGATTTTTCGTTACTTTTCGAAATATGGCTGCCATTTTGCCAATTTTTAAAAAATCAAAAATCGTATGATATGCGACATAGTTATTACCTTACTGAATCTAAAACCTTTTTTGTTTTGTTTCAGATAATCCACTCCGGAGATTTCATCAACAGGGCGCACTCATCTTTTTTTTTAATATTTTTTTGGCCTCCATTTTTCTACTATAAAAAACAAAAAAATTAATAAAAAAAAAATTTATTCATGTATTTTAAGATTGTATTTATCAAGCCTCATACTTCACATATTAATATTTCTAATTTAAAACAATGAAAAAAAATCGTGAAAATAGTCATTTTTTTGCGCGTTTAATTAGGGTAGACCCCTTAATATGGACTTCATGCCATCATTAAAGATCCCCGTTGCAAAAAAAATTGGCCTATTGTATGGTTTTTAGGTCGCTGTGAAGATGTTTCGGAGCAAAGTGCCATAGCAAGCCGTTATAACTTTCATTATTATTTTGTGTGTTGCTCCCTTTGCATCTGTTTAGCAATTCCATTCTTGGCAAATCCGTATAAATTGGATGCAAAACTTTTAAAACTTGTGGATCTAATGGCAGATAATCGTGCTTGAATTTTCTCATAATGAGTTCTTCAGCTTCCGCTCGGCGATACGCGCACCAGCTATCCGTGCCGACCGGGCAGTTTTGATGTGAATTCTTGTCAGTCGAGCCCATATGAAAATAAATAGCCCAAATTTTCTTATGCATTGATATAGCGTGTATACTTCACATTATACATTTCGAGCGAGCGGCCGAACATTTCTTTTATGTCGTCGACTTTCATTTTTGCAGCCGATACGACGTGATTAGATAGGCTATCATGATCGCTTGAGAGCCATTCTTCATATGCTTCTGGATCTTCCTCTTGTTTTCTTGTCCAGTACTCACACGCTTTACAATAACTCGATTTCACTGATGTATCGATGATTTTCTTGCTATATTTTCCTGCGAGAGTCGTCACGCCATATCGTGAAGTATGTCCTCGTTTTTTCCACGTACCATCTTCGGAAACTGTTAAATTCGAACCTTCTTCTTCAAGCGTTTTTTCTTTTTCTTCTTTCACAGCATTTTTAGTGCAAGATTTATACACCGCCTCTGCAGCTATCCAAATATTTTTAAAGCAGCCTTCGAAGGTATTAATATGAATTGTTTTTGCTATATCCATCAAACCACAAAAAAGACTCAGACCTTCTCTTCCAATCCCTAAAAGCCACATCACAAGCACTGCACGTCGATTAATATCATAGGCTTTTCTATTCTTCGGACCAGATTCGATGTAAGAAACGCCACACTGAGACGAGACAGCAATTTTAAAACCTAATCCTGCCGGACTCGCTTCTTCGAATTTTACATTTGTTTTGCAATTCTTGCAAAGTACTATGTTGCTAATTGCAGTAAAGACGGAGAAAAATTCAATGATACGATAGCCGTGAGTATTATCAATAATAATCTCATCGTCATCGCTACGCGCCAATTTTTCAGCTGTAGCACTTGTATTCGCCATTGACTGCTCCAGTGTGTGCCGATTCCCATGGAAAGTTCTCTTCCTACTCGAAGATCTGCGCACTGGGTCCTCTTTCGTGCATTTTTGATTGTCGTAAGGACTTTTCTCACTCATTTTCACTTTACTTAGCTGCAATGCGCTCTAGACCTCTGCTCAAACTGAACCTAAGCGGACGTTTCGTGCGCGCCGGCGTTCGTATGATTTCTCTACCTGTATCTTCTTGTAACAGTTTCGAAAGAATGTATAGCTTAAATTACTTGTTTGGGAAGCCATCCAGGTAGTTGCCTGGCCCGCTGTACAATGGGGACTCGATTTATGATGCCCTCGGAGCACAATAATGAGCACAGCTGCTCGGCGCTCCGCCCCGTCGGCGCGCGCCGACGGTCAGCTCCGACTAAATCCCCTCCCATTTCAAAAATATGTATGATACGATTATAAAACTTTGAAAACTTGTTCTCCGAATAGTATACTATCAAATTAGGCAAAAAAAGAATCGATTTTTTGAAAGTGAGAAACTAGACTAGCCCCTTAAAAGTATTTCCCATTTTAAAATTCTTTGTACTTTTATCTGATAATAGTCACTTACATTTGTAACAATTAATTTTTAATAATTTGTTTTTAATCATAATAAAATTAATTCTCATTTCAAATAAATAATTATAACTTTCACCGATACCGGTATCAATACTTTGGTATCGATAATTTTTTTAGGTATCGCCTATTCCTAGTTAACACGCAAATGTATTCGCTCTATTCGTTCTGAAGAGTAAAGGAGTACGAACGTAATGCTTAAGGAATATTCTATTTTTTAATACGCTTTAGTAGAACTTCAAGCAGCATGGAGTGCTGAAATCGCCGGTTTCCTATAAATTTAGATATACTAATTGAATACCGATACAATTATGCTCCAAAATACAAATATCTAGTATTAAACGCAAAAAATATCATATAATTTAACAAAAAAGAAATATGTTGACTTTAAGTATATTATGAAAAATTATAAATTTACTTAGCTCTGCATCGATATTAGCACTTTAAAGTATTCTCGGATCAGCTGATACAAAATAATGTGACAATACAAAATTCTAGTTTTCATCTTCAAGATATCTGTCCATCAACAATTTTATTTTGTTTTTCAATAGTGGCTTATAATTTACGTTAAAGAGTCAACTAATAATCTAATAACGATAAAACAAGTACTAGCTGTTTTATTCTATAACCTACAAGGAGTTTCAAAGTCTTTTCGTGAAAGTGCAAACTTAACCATTGAAGAGTGTCTCATTATTTGGAAAAAAGCTCGAATTCCTACGCAAGAAGATAAAAAATGTGTTATTAAACTAGAAGCTGAATATGGAAGATGGAGAGAAATACAAAAAAATTCTTCACGCAGATCAAACACTAAACATTGCTGACGCAGCTTGACACAGCTTGTACAGACACAAGTAAGCCATCACCAATGGAAGTGGACTGTGAAAATTTCTATATCGAAAAGAAAAAAATTTCGGTTACCATCGAACAGGACAAGGTAGTCGATGCTTCATCAAAATTGCAAAAGGACGATCCTCTTAAAATGGCGACAAAAGGTTTGCATTTTTTAATAGTCAGTTGATATCATTTTTTCCTAATGGAGACAAAATTTATTAATAGCATAATTTTATTTTATTAACCTTTAATTTAATATCTTCTAGAATTTTATTTACAGAACAATTACATGAATTGCTTGGATGTGAATCTGAAACTCCATATTTTGAAAGTACACTTCCTTTGAAAAGGCGAGCTACTGAACCAATGACTGCGAAGTTGGCAACAGTATTAGATAAATGTAAAATTAGTAAAAGAGACGTGATACATTTGTTGATGGCCGCTGCAGAAGTATTTGGCATTGATACGCGCTATTTAGTATTAAATACTACATCTATTCACGAGGCTCGTCAAAAATTTTGCAAAGAACGATATGAGGCCATTAAGAAACTACAGATAGACTAGCTATTATTATTACAAGTGGTGGAATGGAACAACTCTTGGGTGTTCCAAAGATCTCTTCTAGTACTTGAATAAATCAAGCTCAAGCAGTATTCAATACTTTGAATGACTGGTCTTTATTACAAAACATTGTAGCTCTATGTTGTGATTCAACAGCTAGCAATACTGGTCGAATGAACGGAGCTTGTGTGATATTAGAAAGATTAATCGATAAAGATATTCTCTATTTTATCTGCAGGCATCATATTTACGAGCTTGTACTGAGATGTACTTTTAAAATAAAATTTGGTAAGACTACTGGCTCGGAGATACAATTATTTAAAAATTTTGGTGATTTTTGGGAATCTGTTGATAAAAAATATGCGAACCAGGAATTAGTGATGGTTTTGTAAATGAATCTCTGCAAGATGCAAAAGAAGAACTTTTAGACTTTTGTTCGGAGTATTTAAAAAAGAATTTAATCAGAAGTGATTTCAAAGAATTTTTGGAACTAGTCATCATTTTTCTACGCAAGAAATTACCTAGCGGTATAACTTTTCATCCACCTGGAGCTATTCGCCATGCTAGATGGATGGCAAAAGCAATATATTATTTGAAAATATTCATCTTTCGGAAACAATATTTGCTAGACAAAAAGGATGTTGAAGTAAAATGTAGAGACGTTTGCATTTTTATAGTAAGAGTCTACCTTCAAGCCTGGTTTTGTGCTCCGTTTGCTGCTCAAGCACCAAATCAAGATTTAAAGTTTTTGACATGTTTGTACGAATACAAAAAAATTGATGGAAGTATATCTGACTGTGCTGTTAGAAAATTTATTAATCACTTGTGGTATTTAAGTCAGCAACTAGCAGCACTAGCATTTTTTTACTCTACTATTTCAAATGAAGAAAAGTTGAAAATGTGCGAAGCTCTGCAGGCAAATTCTAGTGCTTTTGTTTATGGAAAAAGAATTATAGATAATGAAAAAAATTTGAACGTAATAGTAAATTCAAGTATTAGTGATTCTATTTGCAAAGACACTTATGAATTTTTTGAATTTTTTAAAATTGACACAACTTTTATGGCGAAAAATCCATCGAAATAGGCAACAGAAAGAAACTACATTCATGGCTTGGAAGTTGTTAAAAACCTTAAAGTCGTGAGTGATACAGACGAGAGAGAAGTAAAATTGGTGACTGAATTCAACAAACTTTTGACTAAAGATGACGAGCAATCGCAGTACCTACTACCTGTGATAAAAGATTACCGAAGCGTGTTTCCAGATAGCAACAAGGAAACGTTGATGCAGCCATATGAATAAATATTTTGTTTGAATATATGATTAGAACATTTGATTGACTAAATATGTAAACAAACGTTACTTATAGAAAAAAAATTGGACATTTTTTTAACTATGATTTACAGCTAATAAAATAAAAAAAGAAACAAAAAACTTTAAAGTTTTTTGTTTGTGTTTTTCTAACTTTTGAGTTGTTTTTTAATTTGTACCTTCAAAATCTTGCTTCAAAAGATCGTTTTCCTAATCTCAGCTTATAAATTTTCTTATATTTTTTCATACTGATAAGTGTATTATGTGATTCTATTCAATTCAGTAGTTCAAATTAGACGAACATATTACAAATCAGCTTTTTGTTCTCATTACCGCGATTTTTCCAAGGTTCTCGACGATTTCGGCCTTATAACTTTATTTTCTCAATTGAACTGGCAATTTCCAATAACACCATTGAATTTACCAGCTCAAAATACATGGAAATATGTGTAATAGAAAAATAATTTAATGATTATAAGCGTTAGAAGTCAATTGTTTATGTGATATTTTGAGACTTTCGACTATTTTGGCTTATAACTTTTTTATTTCACTATCCTGGCAAAAACTAATAACACCATTCGATTCAGCGGCTCAAAATACATGGGAAAATATACTTCTCAAGTTAAACTTCCACAATTTTTACTGGAAATTCAAAGGATAAACGTTTTAGCCCGTTTTTTACATGTAAAATCCATAAGAAACTTCGGGTGCTTTGAGGCACGGGAAAAGCCGAGGCTATGGGCTTAAAACCTATGCGCGCATGGTTTTTGAGGTCTCTAGAAGCACTTTTTGCCTGGGCCGAGTGAAAATAAAAATAAAAAAAATAACGTCCGGACTAATGTCCATGTACTGTTAATTTTGATATTTCTCAAATGAGTTCACATTTATTAAGTATATACGAAACTGGAAGCATAGAAATGTTTCCAATTTTATCATAAATTAAATTTAAATACTCTTCCATTGAATTTTAATACTTAATTTCTTAAATTGATAGAAAAAAATTATGAAACCCAATTAATGCTTAAACAACAAAAAATATTAAATTTGTATAGTAAACCTAATAAAATCAATACTGATTACGTAGAACCAATCGAAATTGATGATAAGCCGACTTTTGAATCTTTACACGGAACTATTATCAAAAGGGAAAAGTAAAATTGTCGGAAAATCCTTCTAATCCGAACGAATTAAGGGGTGACATCAGTCTAAAATTTTCAAAAAATCGTTTTTTTTTTGCTTAAACGATACTTTGGACCCTTAAAACTCATATCCAATTGGTTTTATACAGAAATAAAATTTGTAAGAGGTCGAATTATCGATTTTGCCGCAGCGCCTCGGAGCGCGCCGTGACGGCTGAATCAGTCACCACGGCGCGCTCTGATTTATCGACTATGTAGTGCTCCTACCTGTCCAAATTCTATTGCTTATGGTCATTGTGGTTTCTCAGAAGTCCACCAGGGTGTACTTACACTGAATAGAAGTGTGTGTGTGTGTGAACTAGTACAGCTGCCAAGCGAGGCAGTGCAGACGCTTTATTTTCTTTCCGTACATTTTCGTTTAAATATTAATAACGTGTTTTGTTATTGTAAAAGTTTCCGAATAAACAAATATGAGTTCGAGAAAAGTCGTGTATTGTGACAAAAACACCGGCCAAGGAGGAAGGAGTAACGCAAAAAGACCGAGAATATCAAACCGACGGCCGCAAAACCGTTACGAGCTGGAGAAGCCAAGCCTGGAGAATGTTAGTACATCGGCTAAAAAATTATCAGATGTAAACTTCGATGATTTTGAAGTAAATGACGGTTTCGGTCACCGAATTCTAAATTTTGTAGCAGTATTCTCCGCGATATCGCAAGCTCTTGTATGTAAAAAATGAAAATCCGATGTAACGTTCACCGAAACTGGATAGCGAGGCTTGGGTTTCAAAATTTATATTTTCTGGAAAAACTGTGATCAGATTACTATTCTTAGTTGTCCATTTATTGAGAAAGGATATGATATTAATCGCAGAATTGTCCTTGCCATGCGATTACTAGGAATAGGATTCAATGGCATTATAAAGTTTGCCATTATAAAGCTGGACCACAAATTGTCTACTGATGATCAACCGAGACACGAAAGATGCCCGCGCTGAGAAACTTCATGGTGCTCTTGGCAAAAGGCTCAAGCTACTGGAGAAGGTTTTGTACATAAACCACCTCTCTCTGAAGAAGTTTATAAAGCAATTTCGCCAATTTATAAAGAGTTAAGCAGTGACGATCTACTTACGCGTTGCTTAGGCGGCTTCACACAAAATAGCAACGAAAGTTTCAATGCGACTGTCTGGTCTATGGCTCCAAAATCTTTCTCTAGTGGCAAACACGTGCTTGATACCGCAGTATATATTGCTGCAGGTATCTAGAATGATAGCTTTTCAAGTGTCATGAAGCTGATGCAACACTTGGGCTTGACAATCGGACCGAACTGCTATAATTTCTGCGTGGAGGCGGACGCGCGTCGCATCAAGTTTTCCGAGAGATCCCTAACAGACGAAGCCAGAGAGGCCCGGATGTCCTTAAAATCAGCCAGGAAGAAAGAGGAGGAGTCAGACATTAATAGAGATGGCCAAATGTACGGTGCAGGAATCGCAGATTAGAGGTATACAAAAATTTTAAGGATTGAAATGGTCCGAAAACTTTAAACGCGTTTTTCTCGAAACGGGATTTTTCAAACTGGGCGCACTCATAGATTCAACACCATTGCATGGATAGACTTGCAATTTTTATAGTAGCTTCACAAATATATTCTCCATTGAAGTACGTAACCGTTTTTTAATATTTTGAAAATTACCTGTTTTATGAACAATTTACTGCTCTTTTTTAGTCGAAAATTCATACGTTTTGTTCAGAAGTGCACAGTTTCTACAAAAATTGGAATAAAAAAAATCCTATGTACTTCGATAGCTATTAGTATGTAGCTTCAGAAAATTTTTGTTTTTTTGTTCCAGCTCTCACGGTTTTCGAGGAATTGGTGCGCCCGCGGAGCACCTTCAAAAAAATCTTTTTCCGCAGATCTGCTGTAGCGCCGCCATTTTGTACAAAAATCATAATAAAAATTTTTTTTTCATACATCAATATGTGTTAAATGAACCATCTAAATATGAATACTATTCCTTTTCCCATAATCCCAGAATAAATTGTCAAAATTAGGCCTTTTTTTCGGCCTCTAGAGTGGTGTTATCCCTTAAAACTATTGGCTACGGGTCAATCAGAGGATAGTATTAACTACTGCAAAAATATTCGACTATACAATAATACCTTAGCTTTTGCAAGTTTTGGTGCAATTTTTGACAAAATCTCTAGTAAAGAGTCACAAGTCATTAGAATTTCTGGTCAAATATATGACAACGTTTATGCTTTACATCCAAATGAAAATGGAGCAAGCAAATTTGGTTAATTATACGTGTTAGATAATGAAATGGCTACAGCTCAAACAAAAAATCATACAAATGATTCTAGTATAAAATCAAAATTATAAAGTCAATTGGATAGCTTATTGAGAAATATTAATAAATCAAGACATGATAAACCGATTAGTATTCCTGTAATAAGCAAACATATCGATTCAACGACATATCCTCTTATTTATTCAAATGGAGGTTATGGATGGATGCCTAATATGAAATCTAAATTTGGCAATTCTAATATTTCCTATTTGAAATTTTATAAATATAGATTTAGTGTAAGAAATGATTTTAATCCATATCTTAATTTAGGAACAATTTCTTAACAGGCAATAATCGATGCGTTTGTGAAATTTGAAAGTTCAAGATTATATTATATAAAAAAGAATCGAAGTATTTTGAGAAGTCATTGTTATAAGGGTGTAATGGATTATTTACATAACAAAAGAGAATGTAAAAATATAAAGATCGGAAAAATTGTTATTTTTCCTTCAAATTTTACTGGAAGTCCACGATTTTTAAAACAAAATTATATTGATTCAATGGCTATTGTTAATTATTACGGGAAACCTGACTTATTTATAACTATGACATGCAATCCAAATTGGAAAGAAATAACTGAAAATTTGGAAAAATATGAAAATGCAATTGGTAGACCAGATATTGCTGTTAAAGTATTTCAGCAAATAGTTAAAGAATTTAAAGATTTAGTAATTAAGCGACGAGTTTAAGAAAAAAGTATAGCTTATGCATACGTTATCGAATTTCAAAAGCGAGGACTTCCTAATATGCACAAAATTGATCATTTAATAAGTGGAAAAATAGCAAATAAAAATATTTATCCAAATTTATATAATATTGTAAAACAGTTTATGATCCATGCTCCCTGAAGAAGTCAAAATACAAATTCAGCTTGTATAGATAAAAGTACACAAAAATGTACAAAAAATTTTCCAAAAAAATTTAACGACCAAACAAATTTTCAAACAGAATATCTAGTTTATAAACGAAGAAATTACGACAGAAAGATTAATTATAAAGGTCAAAATTGTAATAAAGAAGCTGATAATAGATTTGTTGTTCCATATAATTCATTTTTGTAGTTAAAATTGAATTGTCACATTAACGTAGAAGTATGCTCAACTGTACAATGTATCAAATACTTAATCTAAAGATGAAATCCCCTTTAATGTGCGCCGAAAGCAATTTCCAATTCGACTAGGTTTTGCGATGACAATTAATAAATCTCAAGGACAGTCATATAATCATGTTGGTGTTTATTTACCATCACCTGCTTTCAATCATGGTCAATTATATGTTGCTCTTTCAAGAACAAGAAATAGAACAAATTTAAAATTGTTATTATTAAACAATGCAAAAATAGAAAATAATAAATGTAAAAATAAAAATAAAAATAAAATTTCCACTAAAAATATAGTATTTAAAGAAGTCTTGTAAAATATAGTAAAATGTAGAATAAATATCGTAAAATATCAAAAAAACACTACATGTAACAGTATATAAAAAAATAAAAATCGGCAGCATCATTTTAGTAAATAAAGCGCCACAAAAAAATTATAAATCGGCAGCAGCATTTTAATAAATGCAGCGCTGTAAAAAACTAAAAATCGGCAGCAGCATTCTGATAAGCGCAGCGCTGTAAAAAAATAAAAATCGGCAGCAGCGCTCTAATGAATGCAACGCTGTAAAAAATCGAAATCGGCAGCAGCATTTCAATAAATGAAGCGCTGGAAAAAAGAAAAATTGGCAGCAGGATTTTAATAAATACAGTGCTGTGAAAAAATGAAAATAGACAGCAGCATTGTAATACATGCAACTCTGTAAAAAAATCAAAATCGGCAGCAGCATTTTAAGAAAAGTAGCGCTGTGGTTAAAACGAAAAAAAAATTAATAAAAGTAAGCTACAAAATTACATGACTCTCAAAAACTTACCAACACATCCTCGTCGTGAGAGTCGGGCAACGAAAATACGTTGGCTAACGCTTGGAGGATACAGAACTATTTTTTGTTTCAGACATTGCATTTAAATACACAAGTATTACCTGGGTACTGTGTTTTATTTATTCTCACTATACTCAAACGTGATTTATGTCTTTCAATACTTATGACTCATCAGCGGTGAGTCACAAGGACAACATTTTCTGAATAATCTGGTGGCACAAATATTCCTCGAAGCTTTAAGCTTACCTTTAATTGCTTGAAATATTCTGATTGTTGTTCGTTAATATAATCTTGAGGTTTTAATGATTTTAACCGATGACCAAGAAGTTAAATAATATTTTTAGTAGTTGTGTTCGATGTAATCATGGTTGTCCTATTCATCAGATGGACAGTATACGACAGACAGAAATCACGTTTGAGTGGGTTAACGAAAAAATATAATCAGTGAAGCAGTGATAATTGGTAAATTGTCAAGGAATCTTTCAAAGGAAGCGGCTGGTAGCGTTTTTTACTGCTTCGTGGTTTGCTTGCATTTTGGGTTGTCATATTTTCCGTGTTAGAGATCACGTTTGAGTGGCGGGCTAACGGATAAATATAATCAATATAGCGTTGATGATCGTAAAATTTTACCAGAGATTATTTTGAAGGCTATAAATACGCACTCTTACATATAGACGTATAGTTCTCACATGCATATAAACACAGTATTCGCATTGACTTTGAGCTAGCTTTCCATGATCATGACTTCAAAAAGGAAGAAGTCTTTTCGAACAGATCGCTGTTGCAATCCGTTCAAATTGGTAGCTCACATAGGCAAATCATTACAACCACTACCAGCTAGGCTTTGCAGACATTTCGGGCTTGCTTCTGCAGAGAATATGATTTGCAGTGGATGTAGGAAAATATCATATACTAGTAATGATACTCATAATGAAGACGTGAACCACAATTCGAACAATGATGATACTCATGATGAAAACGTGAATGACAATTTCAACAATAATTCTGTATCTAACAGTGCAAATGAAGATAGCCTAGAGAAGAATGTGCAATTAGATCTTGACAGTTCGACTTCTTCAAATGCTGAGGAAAACCTCCATGAAATAATCGAAGGTTTAAGAGAAAAATTTTCATCGTTGTCAGAGCACGATCCCGACAGGATAGCTATTCTAACCATACTGACATCAAAATGATCAATAGAGAAGATTTCTTCTCTATTCAATACTACGACTTACTCCATTAGAAAAGCTAAAGAATTAAAAACCACGAATGGCTCTTTTTCTAGACCACCCCCAAAAATAGGTAAATCGCTACCACAAACTACGGTTAATAGAGTGAAACAATTCTATGAATGTGATTTTAACAGTTGAATTCTCCCAGGATATAGAAATAAAAAATCTGTTAAGATTGATGGAGAAAAAGTCCTCAAACAGAATAGACTGACATTGTTTAGCTTAAAAGAATTATATTTCAAATTCTATGAAGAGCATCCAGATACTACTATAGGTCTTTCAAAGTTTTGCCAATTACGACCTCAAAATTGTGTTTTACCCGGAAGTAATGTTACTCATATTGTTTGCGTATGTGTGATTCATGAGAATGTCAACCTTTTGCTCGATGCCATCAATTTATCTGACCTGATGGCTAAATCGGAATTCCCATTAAAAAACTATACCGATTGTCTTAATCTCATGGTATGTCGTAACTCAAATAGAGAATGTTTTCTTAACGAATGCCAAAACTGCCCTAATTACGATAAGCTCAGATCCCAGCTTGAATCAGGTTTGGAAAAAGCAGACGTAAAGGATATAACTTTTAGCTCTTGGCATTCGACAGATACAACAACTATGATTACATCAAACACAACTACTGAAAATTTCCTCGAACTTCTTGGTCATCGGTTAAAATCATTAAAACCTCATGATTATATTAACAAACAACAATCAGAATATTTTAAGGAATTGAAGGGAAGCTTAAAGCCAGGAGAAATTCTTGTGCTATCAGATTATTCAGAGAATTTTGCTTTCGTTGTTCAAAAAGCAGCTCAAGCTTTTCACTATAATAATAATCAAGCCACAGTATATACTGTAGTTTATTATTATCGAGATGAAGGTGAATTAAAACATGGAAATATAATCGTGATTTCTGAATCAAATACTCACGACTCTCCAGCGGTGTATGTGTGTAATTCGATGATAATTGATTACCTAAAGAAACAACACAAAGTTACAAAGATTATCTACTTTTCTGATGGAGCAAAACAACATTTTAAAAATCGATTTAATATCCAAAATTTATGTAATCATGAAAATGATTTTGGTATCAAAACAGAATGGCATTTTTGCGCGACGGCTCACGGAAAAGGCCCACATGATGGCCTTGGTGCAACTCTTAAAATAGGAGCTAGGAACGCAAGCCTCCAAGCATCAGCAATCAACAGCATTTTAACAGCTAAGCAGCTTTATGAGTGGGCATGCCATTCAATAAAAAATATAAAGTTCTTTTATTATTCAAAAGTAACACATAGCAATACTCAAAGAAGATTAAAAAGACGATTTGACGAGGCTCCTTCTGTCCCACAAATTTCAAGCAATCACTGTTTTATTCCACTACGAAACAAGAGTATTATTATCAGAAAATTTTCAAGTGATAAAAAGGAAGTTGTTGTAGAGATTTAAAGTATAACCGTCCATTTCTGGTCATGAACCAGCCCATTTGAGCGTTTGTCAGGTATTTTTTGAGGTTAAAAACAAATTTTTAGCTATTGGAACTAAACGGACTTCGGATTTGAAATGAGTGACCCCAAAAACGTATAAATATATGGTCACGATTCTTCATCTGGCCGTCATCATGCCCGCTGAGCATTTTTGAAGTACTTTTTGAGGTTAGCGACAAATTTTGGGCTTGTCGGGCTAAACGGACCTTAGACTTAAAATCAGCGATCTCGAAAACGTATAAATTTATGGTCACGATCCTTAATCTGGCCGTAATCATGCCTATTTGAGCGTTTTTGAAAAATATTTTGAGGCTAGGGGCAAATTTTGGACTGAACGAGCTAAACGGACCTTGGATTTGAAATACGCGACCCTTGAAACGAACAAATGCATCGTCACGAACCTTTATCTAGCCATAATCATGCTGTTTGAACGTTTTTGGATATTTTTTTAGGTTAGAGCAAATCCTGTTGTGATAAGGTTAAACGGTCAGCGGATTCGGATTCAGCGTACCAGAAAACATATAAAATGACCTTTACTCACAATTTTCGTCTTTTATCTATATTTTTATGAACGATTAATCGGAAAATTTTCGGAAAACTGGTCAAAAAATCGGGTTTTTGGGACCGCCATTTTGAAAATTTTGAAAAGCGCCACATAGCTATTGATTCTACGTAAAAAAACCCTAAATTTTGACCCTATACAAGTTTTTCTAAGTCTTTACCATTTTTGGGCAGAGCCGTGTGCGTTTTGGCATGGATTGACCCATATATATATATATATATATATATATATATATATATATATATATATATATATATATATATATATATATATATATATATATATATATATATATATATATATATATATATATATATATATAATATAACGGGGTGCTTAGTCATTAATTATATTAATTAATCGACTAAACCAACGTCCTGCAGGCATGCACCACACGCAGCGCGTGCTCTTACCTTTGAGGTGGCTCGGGGACCTGCAAGGAGCGCGAAAACACGAAGACTAAACGCTACTGTGTACGTACAGCAATGTCGTCTTATTTCTGGCCTAACTCGGTGCGAGGAGCAGGCGGGTCCGGGTTTATTAAGGCACACTGATTTGATAACAATACTAATAGAAACTATATTTTGAGATATAAATAGATAACTCATTTACAATTACTTTACATATAAAACAAGTCGGCAATAATAATATAAAAATCGCGTAGGTCGAGCGTCGTTGCGTGTTCAACACGACCGTCGTTGAACACGCCGTCGGATTCGCAGAGGGTTACAATCGCGCGTCCCCTCTATCCCTCGAGCTGTACGGAGCCCCTTTCGCCTTAAGGGCACGGCACGCTGTTCTCAACGTGGTCCTGTAATCGTCCGCGGTTGCCGCGGGCTAGCCCTTACCTCTACTTATTAGAGTTCGTCGATACGGTGCGTCGCCGACAGGATGATGCAGGCGCGTCGCCGACGATGTTGCCCGTAGCTACCTGGACGAGTCTCTTCCTCTGGGTTCTCGGCGCTTCGCTGCTGCCTTATTCTCTTCTGCGTCTTTCGTCGGCGTGCTCGGTGGCGTCTCAAAAGATGGCGTCGGCTGCGTCTCTCTTGAGCGGCGAGGCACACGACGTGAGTAGTCGAGCGGTAGTGGTCTTCCTCTCCCTCGCCGTGCCCCCCCTCCATCGCTCCTTCTCACTCTCGTCTTCCCACCTGTTGCCGAGACGCCATCTCATGGCCCTTTCGCGTGTTCTCGCGAATTATACGCGGCTCGTTACAATATATATATTTATATTTATTTTTAATATTTTTTTTTATATTTAGTGAATAACTCAACAACTCTCTAAAGACGATGTCCAGGTTGCAAGATGACCCACTAAAAATATAGATGCAAGTAAGTTTTCACGCGACGTTTTTACTACTAATAATTCGAGGAATTTATACTTTTTTATAGTTCTATTAATACAAGGAATACATTCAGTGGGCAGATTATATCACATATTATGCCCATATAATCCTGTGTATTTAATTTATTTTATATTCAGTGAAAAATCCGGAATCTCCCTGTAGACGATATCCTGGTGTCAAGGTGACCCCCAGATCGATGGCACATCGTCATCTTCAGCGAGAGCAGGAGGATGTTTAAATTGTCGAACGGTGTTGTTTTTCACAGCTTTCTTATATTTACACCAGGATTCAGAACAGTATGAATGCTGTGGCTTGCTGTCGGTTGAAATCTTATGATAAAATGCTGCCCAGATCTCCCTGCGCATTTCTTCCACGGAATCAGGATGCCGTTGAATTGCTAAACCGTAATTTTTCGACAGTTCTTTCATTAATTTTATCGTTAAAGCTTGAGTTTTAACAACAGGAACTTTTTTACGCTGGTTTTTCTTTTTTTAGTGACAACTTTTTTTGCTGGAGTTTTTTTCTCGTCCTTCTTTGCAGCTTTTTTTGCTGGAGTTTTTTCCTCGTCCTTCTTTGCAGCTTTTCTTGCCTGTATAAGATTTTTTTAGCTTCACTAGCACGTTTGAAAATTTTTTTTGCGACGTGTAACACACACTCTAACTTTTTAACGATCACTCCTTCACCATACGGGTGTGTATCGAGCAGTATTTTGAAAGTCTTCGTGTCACCGTCGCCGATGTAAAAACCATAACGCACAGAAAATTTTTCGAGAGATTCCAAAAACATTTGACATATACCGTCGACTTCCATTTTTCCGGCACTACCTAAGTGATTAGCACTGCAATTTTCTTGGCGCACTTCGTACCATGCTGCATATTCAATCGTGTCCTCTATTCCTTTTCTTCTTTCACATCCTTTGCAGTAGCTTGATTTGATAACGACGTTCGCAACTTTTTTACTGTGTTTATATATCAAAGAAACTATGCCAACAAGAGAAGAAAATCCTCTTTTTTGCCAGGAACCGTCTCCTGAAACGGTTAAAATATCTTCGGGTTCTCCGTGCTGAGCATTTAGGAGTTTTTCTTCTCTGACAGCCTTTAGCATCACTATATCGAAAACACTTTTCACAGCGATAGAGACCGAATAGATAATATGATAATAAACGGAGGAACTCATTCCAGATCCAAGTTCCATTAGGCCAATAAACATGTTTATACCACTCCATCCAATACCAATCAATCGCATAACAAACACAAGGCGACGGTTGACTTCGTATCCAGTCGCAATCATCGGACACGAATTAATATATTTTTCTCCACACTCACAAGTAACACAAATTTTAAAACCGAGTCCTCGCTGTCCATACTTAGTAAATGTAACATCGTTATTACACACTTTACATTTCAAAAACTGTTGTAACGAAGAAAAAACCAGGTAAAAATGTATGATGCTGTACCCTAACGTTTGATCTACAGGCACGTCGAAACTCGTATCTTTCGACTTGTTCAGCTTCTCTGCAGATGCACTAGCATGACTTGTGTTTGCCTCATGGGCATGTGGAAGAACTCCATGAAATTTACGTTTTTTCGCTTTCGAAACCTGGACGTCTCCAGTTTTGTTTTTGATGGATAGTTTTCTTGTCCATCTCGGCAATCACGAGCACAGATGTTTACGCTTACAGATTTCAAACACGACTAATACAGGTTGCTACTTGCTTGAAATTCAAATATACAGGTATCTTTCGAAAAATAAGGGGTCACGAATGAATAGATTTGAGTAGGGATAGTATATACACAAAAGGTTTCAGCTGCTCACGTAAACAAAGGCAGGTAGACGATACCGCTCCGAACGGTCACTATTAGCGCGCTCAGGTAACTAAGTAAAAGTCCCTGAAAAGTACACTTAGACTGCTCGGATCTTTATGAAAATTTAATATGATACTTTCAAATATCTATACTTTCGAAAAATGGAATAAAAAAAAATCGATTTTTTGAAAATTGCAATTAGGGTAGACCCCTTAAGAATATTTCGCAGTATGGGCATAACTGTTGGCCGCTACGCACTAGAATACGCCAACAGTCGCGACATGGCACGTATACAGCTGGCCGAGAAAAGGCACGAGAAGACTTCAAAGGAGGCTGGGACAGCTCGTAGGAAAATTAAATTTTATAACCGAAAAATCAGTTGTCAAAACTTTAAACGCGTTTTTCTCAAAACTGCAGTTTCAAAAGCGGCTGCAGCTCTAGCTCAAAGAAAAATTAACGAATCGTTTTGAAATTTTGCACGAATATTCGTAACATGTTTCTACATACCATGAACTAGGATCTTTTTCATATTTCAAAAAATACAAATTTGGCGAGAAAAAACGAGCGTTTTTTTGTGAAGAATTGAATTATTTTTTCAAAACGCTGCCATTTTTTTAATTTTTCAGATACTGGCATTCTGAGGACCTCTACGTCTGCAGCCGATTTACAACTTCATTTTTGGATGACTCGACGTCGGAGCGTATAACTCGGCTTACAGTCGATATTTTTTCATGAAATTTTGTGTATTAACTTCTCAATAGTATCTGAATATATCCTCAAAATTTTAAAATATTTGACCGAATGGGTTTTTTTTTATGAGTCCCGAAAAATCACCTCCATTTTCCGCCCGAGAAACTAGACTAGCCCCTTAATATACATTAAAAATAATAAATATATTGAATTGGTTCAACCAGAAAATATAATAAACTTTTAATAATCTTTAGTGGATTAAAAAAATTACCTAGAAAATGAAATGTGACAAGTTTTTTCTCGGCCTTTGAAAAATTATCATTATTTAGACATCAACCGTTGTAAAATGGATTTTCTTTGTTTTAAAATGAAGATACTCATTGTAACAAACTCGTTGTTTGGCCTTTTTACCGTTATTTTCAAGTTGTTCGACGATTTTGGTTTATAACTTGTTTTCTGGATTGAACCGGCAATAGCCAATAATACTATTTGATTTAGAAGCTCAAAATACATGAAAATATATGTTATTAAAAAAAATTGTCTACTTGTCACTGATTATAAACGTTTAAAGTCAATTTTTTACGCGATTTTTTGCGATTTTTCGAGTTTTTCGACGATTTTGGTTTATAACTTTTTTATTTCACTATCCTGATTAAAACTAATTGCACCATTATATTCAGCGGCTCAAAATACATGGGAAAATATATTTCTCAAGTTAATATTCCACAATTTTTACTGGGTATCCAAAGGATAAACGTTTTGGCCCGTTTTTTTACATGTAAAATCCATAACAAACTTCGGATGCTTTGAGGGACGGGAAAAGTCGAGGCTATGGGTTTAAAACCTATGCGCGCATAGTTTTTTAGGTCTCTAGAAGCAATTTTTGCTCGGCCCGAGTGAAAATAAAAATAAAAAAATTAACGTCCGGCTAATGGGCATACATTAAAAAGAATAGAAAGAGCAAAAACTATTGCAAAAATTCCACAATCATAGCTATTTGTTTGTGATTGAACTGTTTCAAAAGTTATTTTTAAATCTAAAGTATTTGGAAATAACCTATTAATATAAATTTTATATTCATCGAGTAAGCATTTTGCATTGTAACTGTCGTAAAAATGTATGGTTTTATTTTTATAGTACATGCAAATCCAGTGACCTTTTTCAGAATTTCCAGAAAATAGTAATTGAATATACGAGTATTCACTATCAATTGAAATTGCATTAATATTATAAGATTTTTGGACTAATAATGGTGATTGCATATTAAAACTAGAACAGGTTTTGAGTATGTTGTTAAATTCACTAATATGTATGTCATTTAGCATTGAAGCATTACCAACATATGACCGTATAACTAATTTCTCTTCGTCTGTTAATACCATTTCAAAATATTACCTATCAGAAGTTATGTTCAAATATTATATTTAGTTATTATTGATTTTATTTTAGTTATTATTTTTTATTTTGTATCCGCTGAAAAAAAAATAATGAACAAGAATAAACAGTGTATATTTAGTTATAATTATCAATTTAATTAATTTAATTTTAATTTCTATTGAAATACGCTTTTTTTATATATCAATAAAAATAAGACAAGTAATTTTATTTAGTTACATGTTGAACTTTTTCGTATCTCCCTGTAGACGATGTCCAGGTGTCAGGGTAACGCCCAGGTCAACGGGACATCGTCTATGAGTAGTGGCACCAGGTAGACATAAGATTTAGTGAAAAACCCGAAATCTCCCTGTAGATGATATCCAGGTGTCAGGGTGACCCCCATGTCAACAAAACATCGTCTACGAGAAATAGCACCAGGTAGAGATAGAATTTAGTGAAAAACCCGAAATCTCCCCGTAGACGATGTCCAGGTGTGACCCCCACGTGGACGGAACGTTATCTGCAGGGGTGGCCTACCATCAGGTGACAGGGTAATAAAGAAATTTTAAAGAAAGTCGTTCTTATGTAGAAAAAAATTAGCAACATCTAAAGATTGAAACTTCAGGGCCCGGAGAATCAGAGAACCGCACTTTAATATAATTTTAAGATTTAGGTTATTTCGTAATAAAAATTAAAAAGCGCTCGAAAACGCATTGTTTATATCTTTAAATAAAAAGTGAATAAATTATTCATTTTGGAGAGCAGTTAAATGTTTGGGAACTGCTTGAAGACCCAAAATGAATAAACAAAATCATCAAAATAGCGGTTTTTCGCTGCTTTAATGAATAACTATATTAAAAAATGAGTTTTTTCGTAATAAAAATTACAAAGCGCTTGAAAACGCATTGTTTATGATATCTTTTGATAAAATGTGCATAAATTATTCATTTTGGACACCAATTGAATGTCTAGAAATTGCTTGAGGCCAAAATTGTTAAAAAATAAAAAAAAATACAGTTTTTCACAATGTTAAGAGGGCTTACCATTCGCAAAAATCCGAAAAAAAAATTTATATTATCAAATATTAAAATACATGATTTGCAGCTTAAATCAGCCCTGCAGGTCTCGATGTTCTAGACTTATAAAGATTTTAGATATTTAACGAGGGGCCTACGGTGGCTCGGTTTTGTAGAGTGTCGGATTCCTACCCCGGTGACCCGGGTTCGATTCGTAGTCTCTGCCGATTGATAAACACCTCCGTAAAAATTGCATGTGCTTTGTTTACAAACAAACCGCAGACCCCCGCCGTCGATTTGCACCAAAAATAAAAATAAAATATTTAACGATTCTTTTAGTTTGGAATTCAGACCTCCTGAGTGCTGAAAAAATCTGTGTAATTGTATAACTACATAAGGATGTTCCTGATTTTTTGTAAAAATCTTCACCCTGAAGGTCTGAAGAAAAAAATAATAATGTGATAATTGTGGTTTTTCGCGATTTGAGCGTGGGGGGGGGGTGGAAATATTATCAAAAATTATTTTTTTCTTATATAAACATGTGTGCATAGCTCGTCTGTCGATTGAGGAGGATCATTTTAACGATGTTAACGGGGGTACCTTTTTTGCAAACCACTCCTTATTTGTTATACACATTTATTAAAATTAAAGTTTTACCGATTGCATGATAGCTGATTCAAAAATATCCATTCGCCTGGTTTCAAGAGCAAGTCCTAAAGCTTGCCGGTACTGATTATCATCTAAGCATCTTTGAAACATTCTATTCACAATACCTTCCAATCTGGGGTCGATCCCCTTATTATTTGCAGGCAATTTATTTTCAACTTCAAGTACTCGTTGTTGAGTATAAAAATCAATGCATTTAGCTGCAATTAAGAAATAGTTTGTATAAAAAGTTAAACATGACTATTCTATTCAATATTTTCAAAAGTAAAAATCTTACCTATAGTTGTATCAACATATTCATTGCGAGCATTAACGTCGAATAATTCTCCAGCTCCTAGCGCATAAGTTAGTGAGTCTTCAAAACTTCCAAGATGGTAATAAACTTTACTTGCTACTAAAGCTGCAAGTTCATGATGGTTGAAATTTCTATCCTCGTGCAGTATCTCACTATATGTAAAATATTTCATTAATGTTATATGTATGTATATATATATATATATATATATATATATATATATATGTGTGTGTGTGTGTGTGTGTAAATTCAAAATTGTATGTATAATATAAATATCAATAAACATAAAATTATATTTTGAGTTATGTGATCAGAAAAATCAACACTGAAAACATTTGCGATATTTTTTCTAATTTAAGTTTATTTACACAGTGACTTTCCTGGTGAAAACAGATTCTATTTTTAGACCAGTAATGGATATCCCAAAACTAAAATACTCAAAAAAATTATCTAGTTTTCCGGTCGCAATGAAATGCTGCAGTTACATTATAATACCTCTGATTGTAATATCGCTCAGAGCTCTTCCCCTTCACACGCACTTTCATTCATAAGTGCGCAGCTTTCCCACCAGCGCAGACGACATATTGCAGACGCTGCTGCTATTACCGCCCCCCCCCCTCCATTCTTACTAAGTAATTGCCACTTCGTGTGCGGGAGTTTCGATGGGAGGCTGCCACGTGTAGAGGGAATCGAATTGAGTACCGATTCAGCTAATTTTCCGCTCTTACAGCCCCGGCAGCGGCATTATAACGCGTCACCACTGTATTTTCACATTATCACAGCAATTAAATGAGTAGAAAAATCATTCTCATGATCTCAACAGATTTATTACGCATTTTCGAGCTTATAAAAATAGTTTAACTTGAAACAAAACTAGAGCTATTTCTTGGCTAGGAGACAAATAGTAAAAATGCTCATTGATGAGTGATAAAAGATGGTGTAATAAAAGCCTTGTAATATCCACCCGAGTAGTAGTATAAAAATATCTCTAAACTACTACTAATACATAAGTAATGCACTTTTTCGTTACATTTTTTTTAAATTTTTTATTTTTAATAAAATTAATCAATTTTTTTCTTAATTAATTTTTTGTTTGAATGATTTGTTTTTTCAAAAGTAATAATAAAAAAAAAAATTAATGTGAAAACATGTCGCTCATCCTGTCACCAAGAATCGTGCTCGCCTAAAGTTATAATAATATAATAAGGTATTAACCCTGGTAAAGGCCTCTATAGGCAGACTAGACAGTACTAGACTATTCAAAACTCATTAAATCCACACAGATCTACATAGTTTTCTCAATAATAATATGTACATATACAATCTGTTAGGTTATATTATTTATTGTACAGAACTTTTACTGTAAAAATTAATGTTAAAAATAGTTTAACATGCAAGTTATCATTTATAATGATAAGACCTACAGTTTTATTCATAATATTTACATGTAATGAATAAAACTGAAAGCATACGTAACCTAGAAAATGAAAATCTAGAAATAATGTTCCTGGCATATGAAAAACAGTAATAACAAAATAATGTTATTGATTGATTTAGTTGTTTCTTGAAAAATAATATGTAAATAATAATAATATCATAAGTACAAATATGTACTTTATGATATCCTTTATTTAAAAAGTAGAATTTTAATTTCAAAGTTGTAAATAATTTTGTATTCATATGTGAGTTTTCATAAACTGCTCATCCATGACAACATTTTCAAAGACAAACAACATTAGTCGAACACATGTAGATGGTAATCTTTTTATAAGTAACAAATTATTATGTTTTAACTGACCATAGATGTCAAATGAAAGTGTTTGATTAATTACATTAATCACAATAGGTAAAACAAAAATAGAACATATATAATAAATCGTCTAAATAAATCTAACTCAAATACATTATTTCTTTTTAAAAATAGAAAATTAATCAGTTGATAACAAATACGTGTGAAAATAGTTTACATAAATATTACAGGTTTTTAAACCAAGCCTGTATTTAGGATGCAACATAATCAAATATATGGAAACTAATTTTACATAAACAAAATAAATATATGCAGTAATACATCATATAGTTATTTGGATATTGAGATTATTTTCTTATTTTGATTGTTTAATATATATGAGCGACATAATATTGTTATTCCCTCCGTGGTTGCTTGGATGGACGCGTGGCCGAGGCATAGACTTCCTGGCATGAGAAAGCGTAGCGGTTCTCCCGGTAGGGCTTGTAACCGGATGACTTGCCAGTTCGCCTGGAAGTGAGAAGGTGACTAAATGGTAACCGAACACAATCTACACACATTTACTCTTACATTCATTACCCTACACTTACCACACGCACTACGCTCGACAAAACACTCAAACATGTCCTCTCGGGCGGTACGCTAGTCGTGAGGCAGATGTACAGAAAACCGTCCGACCCGATTGTTTTCGCGCCGGGACACGCTGGGTCTCCCCGGACCCCTATCGATTGTTCCCATCGGCATGGGCGAAGGGCTGATGTGAGCCTAGCTCTACCGAAGCGGTTAGTTCCTGCGCGAGATCAGAAGTCGAGCGCTTCGGACCATAATAAGGAAGTGCGTATTGAGCAGGGGAATCGGAACTTCTATTGCTCCGGGCCAGCCCTGATCCGTCCGTGTTTTCCGGGACCGAGAAAACGAAGGCTGGGCCTCAGGGATCTGGGGTAGGATCAAAGTATCCGAGGGTACATCCGTTCCCAGCTATTTCGGCCCCCTCCCCCCATACACGATGCGCCGATTAACAATTAAGAAAATGTCCCTACAAAACCAAGTAATGAGCCAGTAAGCAGGTAAACCCCAAACCTACCCAGACGCGATGGTGGTGGAACAGCTTGCTCCAAAATCGCTACCGAGCGGCACACAACAGCTCAGCCGGCCGGAGGTAAGTAGCATTGAGAAGTTCATAACGGTGATAGATGAAATCCTCCAAAATATGGGAAAAGCATTGGAGAAGCAGCCTCGACTAAATAACACTATCAAGCACTCCATACCCTATCTCGTCGAACTTTTCGACTCTTGGGAGGACCGTCTGCTTCCCAACATCGAAGAGTACACCCCAACAGACACTCTGGGAGCCACGGCTACCAGAAGCCAGCGGCATCAAAATAAGAGAGGGCGACCGCGACACGTGGACTCCGATAGTGCCGAATCAGCTGTCACTGATAAGACGGCCAGGCTCAACGGGCCCCCGGAGACCGACGGTTTTGCTCCGGTCCTGTCGAGGAGAGAAAAAGCTACAGCTAAGAAACCGCAGAAACAGCAGCAGAAACATCCAGCGCAGCAGAGCCAACAACTGCAGCGCAAGCAACAGGTACTGATCGTAGGACAGGGACATTTACCGACGACGAATGTCACCGAAGACAGGGACGGAGCGAAGGTCCTCATGAGGGAGACTATGGGTCCCATTCACCGAGCCTGCAACGCATCCATGCCGCGCAAGGGATCGCGACACGGAAAATGCCCTGCTTACTGGTGATCGGACGAAATAGCGAAAATGAGAGTGGAAGCAAAACGCAGGCAGAGACGAAACGAAGGCAGCACTGTTGTCGGCGCAGCATAAAGCAGCACGCAAGCGGATCCGACGCGAGATCAACCGGAGGAAGGCACAGTGCTGGAAGAACCTGATGGAGGAAGTCAATCGGAACGTGTGGGGCTTGGGTTACAAGATCGTGACCAAGAAACTCTGCGCGCTCCTAAATTACCCTTTCGATAAGAAGACCATGGCTCGAATCGTGGACACTCTGTTTCCAACACATCCTCCAAAGCAAGACCAGGAAGAAGCCGCTGAAGTAGGTGCGATTCCCCTATTCTCACTGAGGAGTTGCGGATCGCCGCCAAAATGATGCAGAGCGGAGAGACGCCTAGGCCCGACGGGATACCAGCTGAGATATTGGAGATCATCGCGGTGAAAGCACCTTCTCTATTGCTGAACATGTACAGCGCGTGCCTGAAGGCGGGTATCCTTGGCACTCCCTGGAAGGTCGCACATCTCGTGTTGATCAGCAAAGGTAAGGGAGGTGATCTCCGGCTACCGTCGTCTAACAGGTCACTGTGCTTGTTGGACCACGCAGGTAAACTCTATGAGAGGTTGCTCAAACCACGGCTACAGCGAGCTGTGCAGGCTGTCGGCGATTTAGCCGACAACCAGTATGGCTTCAGAAAACGGTGATCCAGGGTGAACGCTATACGAGAGCTAGTTCGGCTGGGAAGGAGAGCATGGACTGGAAATCACTTTTTTCAGGAATATCGCGCTTCTCGTTACGCTGGACGTTAAGAACGCTTTCAACTCGGCCAGGTGGCCAGACATCTTGGACGCGCTAAACGAGTTTAGAGTCCCAGAGTACCTCATGCGGGTGATACGGGACTACCTAATGGACCGTATATTCCGCTACGAAACAGAAGAAATCCAACCCGAGAAATATCTCAGCGCCGGCGTGGCACAGAAGTCGACCTTCGACCCTGATTTTTAGAACATCCTGTATGATGCCTTGTTACGACTCGGGTTACCGGAAGAGGTGTAAATGATAGCCTACGCTGATGATGTCTCTTTAGTCATCATACGGTCTGCCGAGAATAAGTGAGCCGTCACGGCAATAGTTGCCGAGACGGTCCTACGACAAAAGAAACGGTACCTAGACAGGGCAATCGACGAAGATATTAATGAAGCGCTGGGAGACGCTCCGACATCCCAACATAATCCAGGGACGTCGGACGACTCCATGGAAATGGACGTGGAGGGAGAAGATGGGACGCTTTCTTAACCGGGAGACGCTCATTTTTTCTCATTTTATGAATGAGACGAATTGGATCTGACGTCATTACGGGGGATTTAAAATTATAAATTTTTAAATTTGGTTCAGAACAAGGCAGCAGCGGTTGTCGAGGCGATACTAGAATGGCACCACCCAGAAGTAATGTGATAATCGGTACCAGGGTGGGTTCCGCCAGAAGAGGAAAGGGTGGTAGGATTTAGTGGGTCGGTTTGCGATGTAACGGATGTGTAGTTTTGTCGTGTTTATTGTTTGTTTGTTTGTTTATTTGTTTATTTTATTTTTCGTCCTATATTATACACACAGCGGCTGCATCCCCAACCAGCCCCACATTATCCGGTTGTGCGAACCCGGTCGAGTGTGCCTTAAGTTGCACTTCCTACATACCCTCGAAAAAAAAAAAAAAATAAATAAATAATATTGTTATTGAGTTCTTAAATAAGAAAACTCGATGCATCCTAAACTTGATAATCTTACACTTTAGAGGTTATTTACATTTACTTAAAATGGTAATAAGTGAACTAATAACATGTAATAAATAGTACATTGTGCAACTAGGGTAGGGTAAGAGGGCCATTTCTAGCGAGGGTGAGACGAGTGCTAAAATCATCACCTTTTTTTGACAAGTGTATGTAAGGCCCTTATTAAGCATATAGGGCGAATGGGGTGTTGCACATTTTGAGTCGTGCGCCATTTACTTACAGAATTAAATTACAATTTCATCATCAAAATAACAATTTAAAAAAAATGTCTAAATTGTCCAAAATTCTCAAAATTTTCCAAAATTTTCATAAATGTCCTAAATTGTCAAAAATTTTCCAAACTTTTCAAATTTTTTTAAATTTTCTACAAATTTTCAAAATTTTATTTAGGACCGGGAGGTAATGGTCATTACAACTCGCTGCAGTGGCAGATAATGACTATTACCTTCTGATGTGGCGGGAAGCAATCATTACCTCCCGCTCAGGCGAAAACACTCGAAATGCTTAACTTGCCATTCGCTTTAGATGCATGGAAAAGGGCCTATTACATGCACGTGTTAAAATACCTTTGAATCAAAATTATACTTGACGTCAATGATTATATACCCCTTTCTACTTACGAAACAAATATTATAACCAAAAAATAATAACAAGTGAGCATCTACCTGGAGTATGGAAACATTTAGGTGCGTGTACAACCCAATAAACTTTTATTTATAAACTTCTCATTTTTGTTAGATACTTTTTAGGATCCTTAGACCATTTTCAAGATCTCTATCATTTTAATTTTGAAAAAATAGTTGTAAAGACCAACGAGCTTTTGTTTATAGAATATGACGTATGACAATGAGAAATGTGATCAAAAGTATTATAAACCAATGCTCATTGTTCTTCACTGATCAAGTATTGTCTTAAAATTGAAACGGATACTTTGCACATCATAAATTTTATAACATAAAAATAATTTTTTGTAACACGTGCACAATTTTCACGTTTGTTTGCCCTCAAATCCGGGCCTAAAGTGGTTGTTCTCCGAAACTTTATGAAAGCGTATATATTCTTGACAAGTTCAACGTATAAAATGGCAACAAATTTTCACGCTTTTTACAATTTTTACTATATGTAATATGCCTGCAAATTTTTGGCGCGTGATATGCTTGAATAGTTATGGTGGACAAAAATTTTGGTTTCATACATGCTTACATACATACATACATACATACATTCATACACACATATTTTTTTAAGGACAAACAGGCAGGGGATTTGAGAGAAGAGAAAAAAATGCTTCTCCAGCACCGTAGGAGCGCGCATGCTTTTGTTGTGTTACGCTCCTGTGTGTGAGGCTGGCCTGGGCAACCACCCAGCCCTCCGAGCTTTCACTGCTTACTCACTCACCCGAACGGCTTACCAGTGGCACCCACCATACATGCACCATTCGATCATTTGGAGTCCGGCTCATTAAAGAAAAAACCCGCCGTTCATTATATAACATTGCCACACCTATCCAACACCCTCTCGGACTGCCGCGCGACCGTTGAAAACATATGTCATTTGGCCCCAGCGGATACAATTCATGCAGCTTCCTTGGAGAACTCTCGTCGTTATGCTCACCAAGAGTCTCTTCGTCACCCCAAGCTCTAGCAGAAAGTCGACGGACTTTGCCGACCAGACGCCCCTCCACGAAAGAGTACACGATGAGAATTTGACAGTCTCATAGGACTTGCCACGCCAAGATTTTACGGCGGTGACGAGATCCCGGTTGTCCCTGTACTTCGCCACTTTATTCTCATGTGCGGCATCCAGCGATTGCGAGCCGCTAACCACCTGCAAATCTATCACGCACACGTGATCCTTCTTTGTAGCAACCAAATCAGGCTTTCGCAATCCTTCAGATGTTTCAATGCGGGGCTCCTCCGCTACTTCCTACTCTATCTTACGTAGGCCCCAGGCGACGACCCGACACACAGCATCATGTCGCTTGACTCTTCCGCCATGTGTCCGGAAACATCCCTGGATGATGTGTGCGGCTGTTTCAGTAGTGTTGCAGTCGACACGACACCTCACGTCCCTTTGGTTCCTGCGGGATCCTCTTGATATTCTTATCCGGGTGAGTAAGCAGTTTACCCGTACGTGATGATAGTGAATATAATCATGCCCGGGTACGCCGAAACTGCCGGCGTCGATCCATGAGTTCGAAATGTTGCTCCTCCCACACTCTCGTAAATCGTTACCATCGACAGAGCTGTAGATACTCCGACCCCGCCACTTGTCCCTTTTCGACCTGGTATCGAGAACGTCGCCATCCAACGTGAGTGCTTTCCTAGCCCACTCTAGGCGCATCTCAACTCATTTAGAACGGGCGACATCACGTATCGCAGGGGATGACATATGTCTCCAATGACTTGAGACGTGACATCATCAAGTCAGTCGTGGTGAACGAAAAAATGCCCAGAACTCCTCTGTCACGCGGAGTGTGGAAGTATGCCGTGGCAGTGTCGGTGGGGAGCCGGAGCCATCTCCTGATGGCCACCCTCACTTGTTTGTCCAGCGTTCTCAGTTTTCCAAGAGTCGTTCCGGCCAAGACAAGCTTGTGATTGCGACGGCTTATGAGGAAGTAGCGCAATATCAACAAACGTTGTTGTGGCTTCAAGGGGGCTCTCGTAATCCTGTCCAGCTCGATATCGAGCATGCTACCCGCTTTTTTGGTCCAATCGCTCTGAAGTCAACTCCAAGATATCGCCACTCTTTCGACGGGGTCAGCTGACGAATCAGAGATCCATCAGCGAGCTTGAACCACGGTTCTGTCAGAACCTTGTACTTTCTATGCGCACGGTCGGGCACTATGGACAGGGCCACATATTTCACCGTATTGAGGGAGAGTCCCTGCTGCGCAGCTTTACTCTCAGCCGCCTCCAGGAGAAGGTCCATGCCTTTACTGGTTGACGAGACTAGGGAGAGATCGTCGGCATATGCGATTGAATTTATCCACGATTCTCCTAGTTCGTATCCGACGTACTGGGTCAATGATCTTAATACCCTATTAACAACAAGGCAGAGGACCGCTGTGGAAAGAGGATCGCCATGCCTCACCCCTCTATTAACCTTGATAGGCTCCGAGCGAGATCCCTGCACCTCCAAAACTGTTGAGCTATTACTGTACACGTTGACGATATACTCGATAAAATCAGGCGGCAGGCCAGCTTCCTCCAATACGGAGACGATGGCCTCGTGACTTACACTGTCGAATGCCCGGGCAAAATCGAGGGAAGAAATGTGAATCTCCCTCAAGTTGCGCCTTGCATCATCCAACAATGTAGCCAACGCCGTGATGTTCTCGGCGCAGCCGTCGTCCATGCGCCGCTGTGGAAGATCGACAAGATTCGCCTCAAACACGCGCTCCGCAATTATCTTATGCAAGTGCCGGACGACCACCGAGGCTATGCTGATCGGTCGAAACTCAGCTGCGGTTTCAGTCGTCTTCTTCTTGGGTATGAAAACCGTCCTGCTAGTCAGCAGTTCTCGGGGGAATCCACCTCTTGCGAGGATTACGTTGACAAACAGAGCCTTTACGCTCGCCGGAACAGATCTCCATTGCCTTGCTGTTATCCCGTCTAACCCTGGTGCCGATTTGGATGGTAACTTGACAGCTTGCGCTTCTTCGCAGGTCACCGTTTGCCACACGTACTGAAGGTCAACTCGAGGCTCATGTTCATACATACATACATACATACATACATACATACATACATACATACATGCATGCATATATACATACAGAAAGACATTTTTTGAAAAACTATTGTAAACCCATTTTTGCTTTCTCAAAGAGAAAGTGTTTTATGACTCAGGAACCTCGAAAACATCGAGATTCATCGAATCTTATAAAGAAAATTTTATCATCATTACAAAGCTTGCTCTTTGAGAAAGCAACATAGAGGTATTTATCAAATATTTACAGCCAAAAAAAGTTTCAGAATGATTGCTTTTAAAGAAATTTCTTTTTAAACTGATAACAAAATTTTTTTGTTTTAGGATTTAGGTTTTAACTCGTTTAGAGCACTAAACAAGTTTAAATATTTGAAAAAAAAATTTGTTTGTTGCTATTTTCGAAAAAGGATATTGAAATAAACTTAAATTTAAATTACAAATACCTATAACAGTCATTTCCATGTTTAACATTATTAGAGCATGTTCAAAATGACAAAAAGATTCCCGTTAACATTACAATAAAAATTTGAACTTAAAATGGTTCTTTTAAACAATAATATATTCTTAGGCCCTCCCCCCCCCCCCAAAAAAAAAACATGGGGTACCATACGGATGATACCACATGTTTAGGTGGGCCTAAACACTCTAGTAGACTGATTTTACAGTCTAACAAGCGTGTATATGTACCGTGTTGAAGAACGGCCAAATTTAGTTTCGCTTCATAGTCATAAAAATATGTTATCAATACACGTTTGCCAAAATATACGCTGTGCACCATGGGGGAAGGCCTTTTTTGTCCTTGTGCGTTTGCAATACTCGTCTTCAGCTCGCAATACGCGGGGTTCCAAGAGCCAACAATAACCAAATTGACGTTTATAAATCTCATTTTACTCAGAAAACATGTAATTTACAGATGTATGTGGAAATTTGAAAATTTTTTTCCGCCTGTATGAGAAAAATATGTATTGATTTTTGCGGTCTCTCGTGTCTATTGAGCGGAACCAAATGTGGCCGTTTTTCGACGGTGCAATTGTCGCCTTGTTCTATTATGATATGAGAATATGTATACCTACACATACATTGATTTATACATACACACACACACACACACACACACACACACATGGACATATAGAGATAACTATTATTTTATATTACAGTTTTTTAAGTAAAACAAAGGTAACATAATTTCATCAATGTTATTTACTTTCTATTTGAAATAGAATTTTATTTAAAATAGTTATGAGTAATTTAATAAGAAATATGTTATTTATTAATTTTACACTACTATTTTTACAATTATGCGCTTATATCTTCGACAAAACATTTTGCCTTACAAATTCCCACGTACATCTAATATTGTATGTTTTCTGACTAAAATGCATCTTATAAAAGTCGAAGTCAAACCAGCGAAATGGCATTTGAAAAAGCATAAAATTACCTCATTTTTCCGACATGAAAGTTGGAAAATAGTAATATCTACGTAACATATGACGAAAAATATTTAAAAAAATTTGAGATAATTAGGAATATGGAGAAGAATGTTCGGTAAAATTTTTGAGTCATTTCTTTATTAATCTTTTGTCGAGAAAAAAATCATTTTGCAAGAAAAATCGATTTTCTATGTCGAATGGTAACATGAGTAAAACGACATTATTCTTTTTGAAAATTTCCAGAAAGGTAGCTTGTAACTATCTCTTGGCTAGGTTCTTTGCGTAGATCCTGAGGCATTTTATTTTTCAAAATATGAGGTTATGTTCTCTTTTCAAAATTTTTTTGATCATTTAGATCTCGAGAACGACGCGTTGACTTTTGCCAACTGGGGATCATTTTTTTCATTTCTTAATGAGGATTCGGAATTAAAGAGAAATTGAGATTCTTCGACTCGTTTATGTTTTGCAGCGATTTTTCTATTTTACGTTATTCAGAAATCAATGATGTATATTATTTTGGTATGTAGAAATAATATGATCGCTTCAGTGTAAATGCCTTTGAAAGAGAATAACAGTATCTACCTTCTCCGATGCAAAATTTTTTATAAGCTATCTTTTTTCTTTTGTTATACACGAAAATGTCATTTTCTATTTAAATCGGGATATCTCGGAAACATATGATGGAAAATGTTCAAAATAAATTGAGCTGAAAAATGTAGCTTTCCACTATCCCTTGACTGAGCTCTTTGCCAAGACTGTAAGGTCTCTTATGATGTCGCCGTCATTTTCTATTAAACAATGTTATGTAATGTTATTACTATTTTTATTATTTTTAAAATATATTTGAAATGAATCGAATCATAAAATATTTATTATATTATGTATTGTATTATGTGGTATTATACATATGTTATATGTTTCTGTTTTATTAAAAATAAAATGTATATGAATAATAATTATATACAAAATATTAATAAACGATAATACGAATGAATTTGAAATGTAAGTACTTTCAATCAATATTGTACAATAAGACATAAGAACTCTGTCATCGAGAAGCGAAAAGCGTATGATGTGAATAATGGGAAACCACCACAGTAGGTCCCAAGTAGCTTCGTTGCTAGGTGGAAAAGTATTTACGAGTCAGTCTGCAGTTGACAGTCGTGAATTAACAGTCAAATTGTAATAGTCTAATTGTAATAGTCAACTGTATTGTTTATTGTTATATTATCATTGAATACTAAGAATACAAACATTAACTTTAGTTTTGTCTTAAATTTCAATTTAATTAATACTTCTTCCTTTCCTAAAAATCTAATACAAACTCGTATCAGCCAACCAGTCAGCAGTCCGAACGAAAGCCGCAGCAGAGAGCGAAATCGAGGCGGAGAGAGAGCGGTTGTAAATTAAATGAACGACTAGAAAAGGAGATTAAAGCTCGCGAAAATGTTGAAAATGAAAAACGTGCTATATTAGATAGTATTGTGCACACGGATGAAGTTCAAGGTACTTCATTTAACCCATTTCTTCCCAAGCGACCATTTTATAGTCGATTGGTTTTTTGCCTAAAACCGCCATTTTGAAATATTCCAACGGAAATTTCAAAATTCTGACTTCAGAATCGGAAAAAGCGGACAATTTTACTTCAGAAAGGATTTTTAGAAACGGTGCCGGTGATAGCAAAAAGAATATACGTCCGATCGAAAAAAATCAATGTGATCTAGATTCAGTATTAAATTATCTTCTATTTGAACTAAAAAAGTTGGACAAAAGTATTATTTAAACTACTTTTTTGCAACTTAAAGTGAATTTTTTTTTCAAAAAAGTAATTTTTTTTCAAACTTTGAAAAAATTTGGAATTTGACAACTTCTTCGGTATTTTTTGAGTTCATATAGAAAAGAAACTTATAAAAATTAAAAAAAATTTGTCTCGACTGTTTCAGACGCACCGCACGACCTCCATCACCGGCACCGATTAGAAAGTGCAGACTCCAGGCGCTCCGGCAAAATGGTCAAGTTTCTTTTCTATAACTTGAAGAAATTTTAATATTTTTTAATAACAAAAATTGTTTTTTAAAGCTAAAATATAGTACATTTAGTTCTCAAAATTTCGTTTACCGCAATCATTTCCTTCCATTTCAAAAAAATCGCTGAAAAAACGCTTTTTTTTCGGGACTTCAAGCAGACTACCCCCTTAAGCCACGCGGAACTCGCGAATATCGAGCGCGACACGATAATGAGCAACGACCAAAATATGAGTTTATCAGAAGTTTTCGATGATGCAATCGCGGTCGATAAACAAACAGAAAGAGATAGCACACACAATACACGTAATTATAGTCAGTATAATAAGCCGTGGAATGACAGCTATGGAGCGCAACGTTCTGAATTTGTCACTAAATTCAAATTCTTAAAATAACGCGAATAATGAAAAGTCAATTATTTGTAATTATTGTAAAAAACCGGGACATATGAAACGTGATTGTCGAATATTAAAATGGCGTAATGAAAAAATGCAGCAATCGCAGGGAATCGATCAGCACACCCAGAGACAGGACGCGCCGGGAGTAAGTGCGAAACCGCGTCCAGTCAATCAAATTTGAGAAACTACGACATTTGGCCCGTCTACTTCATACAATTCTAGCATCACGGACCGATACCAGTAATTCAAATCGAATCTGATAATGTTAATTTACCTGTCGTAGATGCGATGATAGATTCTGGAGCTAAGCCGAATATAATTAAAATATCCAGGCCATAGGAACGTGCATGATTAAGTTATTTGGGAAAGATAGTACTTTTATTGTTATGCAAGACTCGTTTCCTGTGAAGGCAACGGCGATCCTTGGTTCAGTCTTTCGTGATGAGCGAGCGAAATAACTTGTAACTTTTTTTTATAAAAGTTAATATATTTTAAGGGCACTGAACAACCTTAAATTTTGGAAATATCAAATATTTTTTATTACGTTTTTCAACAAAGAATATTGAAATAAACCTAAACGTGTATTATACAAATCAATAAAAGTTAATTTAATATTCAAAATGACAAAAAGATTTTATTTTTACATAGAAATATATGGAAAATATTAACTTAAGGGGTAACACCACTCTAGCGGCCCGAAAAAATGCCTAATTTGTACGATTTTTTACAAGAATAGGAAAGAAGGGATCAAATTTCTTTTTTGAGGGTTTACTATACATATATTGAGGTACAAAAATATATATTTTTTTTACGTTTAAATACAAAACGGCGGCTATACAGCGAATCTCGTGAGAAGCCTTTTTCTCAAACCTCCAAACGGGAGAACACTTTTCTCGGAAAGTATGAGACCCGGAACAAAAAACCAAAGAAATTCTTAATCCATATAACGTTAACTTTGGAAGTACGTAGGGTTTTTTTTTATTTCAATTTTTGTAGAAATGGCGCACATCGGAAAAAAAGTCGATTTTTCTCGAAAAAAAAAACGATGTAAATTGTTTATAAAGAAAAAAATTTACATTCAATCGAAAAACGGCTACGTACCTCTTTAGAGAATCTATTTGTGAAGCTACAGTAAAAATTTCAATCCAATCCATGCAGTAGTTTACGAGTAATCTGTTCTCCCAGTTTGAAAAAACCGGTTTCGAGAAAAACGCGTTTAAAGTTTTACATACACTTAAATCATCGATATTTTTTGTTTACTTCTAATCTGCAATGCCTGCACCAAACATTTGGTCATCCAAATTAATATTTGCCTCCTCCTCTTCCTTTCTCATCGATTTTGAATCTAATCAGGCCTTCTTGGCTGCATCTGTAAGCGACCGCTTGGAAAACTTGATCCACCGCTCATCAGTTTCAATGCAGAAATTGAAACAATTTGGTCCTATTTTAAGGCCTAATTTCTGCATAAGCTTCATGATGCTTGACAGGCCATCGCTGTAAATGCCTGCGGCAATATATACTAAAGTGTCAAGAACGTGCTTGCCACTGGAGACTGATTTCGGAGCCATACACCACACGATTGAGTTGAAACTCTCGTTGCTGTTTTGCGTATATCCGCCGAGGCAACGAGTCAGCAGATCGTCGCTGCTCAATTCAGCATAAATAGGAAAAATTGCTTCAAATACCTCTTGCGACATTGCTGGCTTGTGTTTATAATTCAAATCTCGAGTGGCCTGGGCCCTCTACCACGAACACCATTAATCTTCGCCGCTCGGGCATCTCTTGTGCTTCGATTTGTCGTCCGTCGATAATTTATGTCGATATTTTATTTATCGAAGGCGAGTACCCATCCGTTTCTGCACGTGGTCGATGCACTCTTTCTTCGTTACTGACAAATTTTCATAAGGCTGCGAGTCTACGATACCTTTAAAAGTTTTCGAATCACCGTCCCCGACGTAATTGGCATATTTAAGTTGATGTAACGATTCTGAGCGATGGAACATCTCAATAACGGCATCCACTTCCATTTTTCCCGCCTAGCTGTCATGGTTCGATTGGCATTCGTTTTCATGGGTTTCGAGCCATTCCTTCTACTCATCCTTGTCATTTTTCTTTTCCCAAAATTCGCATGTCTTACAATATTTAGATTTTATTAAAATGTCGACCACTTTGCCAGTACACTATCCAATAAGTGATACAAATCCGAAAAGGGACGTGAAGCCGCGTTTGCGCCACGAACCATCGCCAGATACAGTAATACCAGTTGTGTTTCCTGTTTCATCACTTTTTTTCTTCTCTTCCTTAGCTGCATTTTTCATACTCTGCTCACAAATCTCCTTTGCATCGACAGCAATCTTCTGCACAACTTTATCGTAAAATGATTGAAAAATTGGTCGCGGGAGCTCCATAAACGCGCAAAATTTTATTATTCCATTCAATCCTATTCCCAGTAGTCGCATAGCAAGAATCATTATACGATTAATGTCGTATGCTTTTTCAATGAATGGTGAAGAAGGGATAGAAATATTGTCGCAGTTTTGGCATGAAATAACAATTTTGAAACCCAAGCCACGCTTTCCACACTCGGTGAATGTCACATCTGACTTGCACTTTTTGCACACAACAGCTTGCGATATAGCGGTAAATACGGTTAAAAAATTCAGAATTCGATAAGCAAAGCCTTCATCTACTTCAAAGTAATCAGGATCAATGGTAGATAATTTTCGAGCCGATGTGCCAACGGCCTCGACGCTTGGCTTCTCCATTTTATGACGGTTACTTGGCCGCCGCTTTGAAATTTTTGGTTTCTTCAAATTGCTCTTTTTCCCCTTTGTCGATTTCTTGCCATCATACACTGGTCTTTCACTACTCATATTGTTTATAATTGTCACACTGTTCACTTAAAATCAACAAAATTTGTAATATATAAATACATGAAAACGAAAAATCAGTGGAAATACAAATCGAAGCGTGTACACGGCGTCGCTTTGCAGCTGTACTAACTAACACATATACACACCGATACAAGCTAATTTCAGTATTAGCGCACCCTGCAGGATGCCTGAGGAACCCGAAGGACCTTTGACTCTGTAAGTAACAAGGTCTCCTATTATTCCGATAGATGAAATCAATACAAAAGCGATGAATCAGAACGCGCCGCGCGCTCTCATTTAGCGCTCTCTCATTTAGCGCGCTCAGCGAGCGGTCCGAAGCGCTGCCGCAAAATAGATATTTGAACCTTTTAAAAATTATTTGACACTATAGGACCAATTGCATATTATTTTTATGTCCCTAAAGTATTGTTTAAGCCGAAAAAAAATCGATTTTTTGAAAATCCTGGAGTAGTGTTACCCCTTAAAATGAAATAATATTATGTTCATTGTTTTGTGACTAAAATTAGACTTTCAAAGTCCTTTTTTAGTATCGTTGACTCCGGAAATCTTGTAGCAGATACAATAATATATGGTAGTATTGACAGTTCAGGCGAGCCATTTCAGGTTATAATTTTCTATGCATTTAAAAGTAGTAAACAATGTTTGTTATTTTGAGTGTGTAAACGATTTTTATTGATATTGGTAATTTAAATTTAGGTTTGTTTCAATATACTTTGTGGAAAAAAGAATTCAATTTTTCAAAAATTTAAGTTAGTTAGTGCTCTTAAATCGTAAACCCATAGACATCGGCTTAATATTAAATATATGAAGCAATACCTTAATAACTTTTAAGCTAATAGATCTTAGGTTTTAGTATTTATAAATATAATATAATTAATATAAAGAATAACTATAGAGTTATTTTAAATTTTCTTAACATTGCTCCTTAAATATAAATTTTTTCCAAAAGTTTGTAGGTTTATACAATCAAATATAACTGTTTTTCTTAACTCTGCCTACTTTACTTCATAAATGTGGATTTAGAACGAAAAGTTCCTGATTTTTTTAGACAAATGACATAGTTTCCCAACGTTTCTAGTGCGCACACAATTTCTTTTACAGTTAAGAAAAAGCCTGCTTACGTTTTTACCAATTTAAAAATATTTGTACATTTATATAAAATTGAAATAGAAGTAACCATAGTTAAAAATGAGATTATTTTATTGAAATAAAAAATAGTGCTTTTGTATAATTTATAGCTTTTTCTGAAATAATTATTTTTCATTTGATTTAAATCAGCATACAGCACCTTGGCATTACATAATTTCTTTATAATGCTGTAAAAAATGTTCTATTAATTTCAAAATCTTTCGACAAAACCGTATGCCCTCAAAAAGTTCTGAATAAAAGAAAAGCATAAACTGTACAAAAAACTGTCTTTGTAAAAAAAAGAACATTTACCTTATTGATTCACCCGCGAGCGAAACTATTTTTCCGAATATACCGGTTAATGACCGTCAAAACGTGCACAGTTTATGGTGTAAGCAGCTTACGCCATAAACTATACTCCTTTTGACGGTCATTAACCGGCACATTCGAAAAAATGGTTTGGCCCTCGAGTGTTCATACTTTAAAATGTCTTTTTACAACTGATAATTTGATGAAAATCAATAATGGGATAATAATACGATTTTGTGTTAACAAAGGTTTGAGAAATCGAAAAAAAATATCTATTTGATATCAAAAAATGCTAGGGATTTCCCTTCAAGTAGAACTCTGATTATTTGGTCAAAATATCAAAAAAAATTTATTGAATTTTTTAAATCACTGTAATTGCAAGATTGTTTTAAAACCTATAAGATGTCAAAACTCGATGTTTTAAGGGGTAACGCCACTCTGACACTCTAAAAAATTAGCGTTTTTGAGTAATTTTTTGTGAGGAAAAGAGAAAGTTTGCAAGAAATTCATTAATAAGAAGATGTAGTACATGTTTTTATATTGTAAAAATTTTTTTATTCACACTTTAGTACAAAATATGTTTTGTACTTTGGAAATTTCGAAAAATTTTTTTGTCGAGATAACTCCACTTCGGGGCATATAACTCAAACAATTTCTAATCTGGAACACAAAATCAAAGTTTTTCTGAAACTTAACATATAAATACATAAGATGACGTAGGACTTATTTAAAATATTGATTTTTGACAAAATGACAGTTTTGAAAAAAAAATTGCGTTTTTGTCCAAAAATTCAGCGGTAAATTGTTTATAAAAAAATAAATATGATATCAAAAATCCCCTACGTCATCTTATGAGGAATGTTATTATGAAGTTACAGTTAAAATTTAAAGTCAGTAAGATTAAAAATGAGGACGAAACCCTCCCCGAGGTTTTGAAATATGTTAATTCGAGAAAAACGTATTTGAAGTTTCGAAAGCAATAAAAGTATAGAAATTTTCACTGTAGCTTCAATCTGCGATGCCTGCTCCATACTTGGTACCAGGGGCATATTAATTCTAGGAACCTTAAGCATCATTTAAACCACAAAAAACTTGACTTTTTTAAAAAGCCAGAGTGGCGTTACCTCTTAATGCAGTTAAACTTATATAGGTAAAATAACTTACATTAGAAAAAATCCTAAATTTAAACTTTAAACGTGTTTTAAATCAACAGTTTTTTTTGACAAACAAAGAAGTGACTTGCGTTTTTAAAGCTTTATCTCAAACTGCTATGCTCAAATAACATTTTGAAAACTGGTAATATTCGTTTAAAAAAATCAATTTTTCCCAGTAAGTATGAAAATAATTGATTTGTTCAGGTAAAACTTGTCACAGAGCTTATTGATATCATCCTACATAGGACCTTACAAATTTACTATAGTACTACATTAAGAGGAATAAAAAGAAATCAATTAAAATTGATTAGAATCAATTTTTTTAATTTCTTTTTTCGATTCTTTAAACCTTTCTTAACACAGAAATGCATCGCATTTTTTATTTTCATAAAATTTTCAGTTTGAAAATTACATTTTAAAGTACGATTATACATTAAGTGAAATGTACTTTTTTTAACAATAACAGCTTTTTCTGCAGTATTTGTTTTCTTTATTCAAAACATTCCAGGGGCATTAGCTTTTATCGAATCTTTTACACACTTCGAAAATTGGTTAAAACGAGCGCAAGACATTATAATACAATAATAATAACATTCAAGTAAAAATACTTTCTTATGTAACAAATTTATGTTATACTTGATTGGTTTTATAAAAAAAAGAATTTTGAGTTTTTATATTCTTCTAGAGATGAGACTTATATATATATTTTACAAAAAAAGTGAATATCAGGAAAAATTACCCTCGACGCACAAGGCGCGTTTCAATATTTATATTTTCTATTAATTTATAGTATTATACATACACTCGACTTCCGATAAATCGAAACTGGTTAATTTAAATTTTTCGATAATTCAACATTTTTTCCAGTCTCCTAGATCCCTTCAACTTTTACTATAAAGCAGTTTATATTTTTGACATAGAAAAGTCTGGGGAATGATGTTATTGTTGAATTAACTAGCCTTAAGGGGAAATAACCACCTTAAAATTACAAATAAATTGGTAATATATTTTTAGGTGAGGATAAATTATTCATAACATATAACATACTTCTTTTAGGTAATATTGAACATTTTATCAAAATATTACGCGTCTAGGCTTAACTTTTAGGTATAAGAAAACAATTCCCAAACTTTCATTGTATTTCTTTTTTCAAAGGTCGTGGGTTCTCCTTGTTAGTAACATAAAAAAGTTTACTTATAGTTTATTATAGTACATGATTTATTATAGTACATGATTTTTGATTAATAAAATATTTAATTTTTTTAAATACAACAATGAGACTTATTGTGTAAGTTATAAGAGCCATTAGTTTTTTTAATTATACTTTTTAACAATATTTATTTTGGATCACATGATTTTCTAAAACAAATTAACACTTATACCAACAGTATAACCTAATGTTTTCTTAAAATTTTAAAAATTCATTCTTTTTTGTCAATTAATTATAAATAAATAATTATTGTTTTTTTTTTGTATATTTTTACAGTTTAGTTCCTATATTGGATCCGACATTTTAAATGTCAAAAATCTGATTACAAATTCATTATCAGCGACTCAAGCAACCCCCGCATATAAAATTTTAAACAAATTGGTCGTATACAACAGTGTGAAACCACTGCTAGTTCAGAAAACTTACAAATGTTGAACTGTTTTCCAAATATCAAAATTATTTTTGAACTATAACTGTAGATCACTTATTTAGTACTGAAGGGTTGATTTTAACTTAAAAAATTTTAAACTTACTGCTGATTCGTTTGGAAAACAACTATTATTGAAGTTAAATAAAAAATATATTTAAATATAATCCTATTTAAATTATTTTTATCCAAACTTTTTATTTTATTACAATAAAAACCAGTACCGCAAAACGGAGTAATTATGCCCAGTTGGAAAAATAATCTTGCGTAATAAATAATAATTCCCAGATATCCTCGATTTTGTATGATTATCCTTTTCCATATACTACAAAAGAATTTCTTTATATAATCTTTACTTATACTATTTGTAATAACTTTTTTAAAGTGACTATAATAACTAGGACAATGTCAGAGGTTTAGTTTTTTCCAATGGTTACTTATTTTTGGGATATCAAGCATCTGATCTCGACTGTACAATATTTTAGTAGTAAACGGTGCCCTTACTTCTGAGCATAGCACTTCAAGTTCTTACGCTAGAATAAAATACCCAAACGTAAAAAATACACAAAAAGAGTTTTAATTTCATTTTTGTTTCATATAGAAATATTAATCTGGGCCAAAGTTATTAACTGTAGTTGCTGTATGTTGATCTAGATCAAATGAAAATAATTAATTATAAAAAAGGCTATAAATTACATAAAAACACTGTTTTTGTATTTAAATAAAATGATCTCATTTTTAATTATGGTTACATGTATTCAATTTCGATGATAATGCACAAATGCTTTCAAAATAGTATAACAAGTAAGTAGAAATTGTTCTAGACTATAAAAAAATTCTGTGTTTACCAGGAACATTCACAATCTACCTCATTTTGACTAAAAATATCATGATCTTTTCGTTGTATATTTATATATATATATACATACATATATATATATATATATATATATATATATATATATATATATATATATATATATATATATATATATATATATATATATATATATATATATATATATATATATCATGATATTTTTAGTCAAAATGAGGTAGATTGTGAATGTTCCTGGTTCACACAGATTTTTTTTAGATAGAAAGTCTTTTGAAAAATGTCTGCCTATATACATATATATAGGCAGACATTTTTAAAAAGACTTTCTTTTTTGGTTATATAAACATATGTGAAAATTAAAAAAAAATTTACAATAAGGGGCAATTTAAAATAACATGGTAGGGATACCCATTAATCACAATAAGTTCCAAGTTTTAATGACCTACGTGAAATAGTCAAATGAAACAAAGTCATTTTACACTGTATTCACTGTACGAATACAGTGTAAAATAAACATGGGTTTATGATTTATAGTTTAGATTTTATTATACAATTTTAATTATTATTAACATTTTTTCAGAGGTTTTGGTTTAGTAGTTTTATGCTTATTACCTCTCCTTGTACAAAAAGCCGACTATACTTCCAAAATGTTATTGTTTTTAAACTACGTAGTTTGATTGGTTGGTTTGCTGGTTTTGAATGGTTTGCTCTTTGGTTTTTTTTTCTCCAGAATTTTGAACGATGGATATTCAACCATTTAATGCTCAGTTCGCTAGTCGAATTGTGCGGAGTGTTTACATGGTTCTGTACATGTTTTGAATTGCATATTAATAGTTTTTATTTATATGATTTTCAACCTCTTAAGGTAAGAGTATGCGAGACTCAGGAAGAACCAATTGAAAAACTTTTAAGCTTAGAAAATCATTAAAATAAGAATGCAGCGGATTTCTTAAGAGAAAAAACTGATTTTCATGTAAAAAAATTGTTGTCCTTTTAGACGGTATACTCTCACCTAAAATAAAATAAATGATTGCAGACTTATATTCAATATACATAATTGTAAATGTAATGTAATTAAAAAATCTCATAACGAATACAGTGTAAAATTGCCTAATACCCATAACTGTTAATTCAAGACTTATTAGATTAATAGTTAATACATCGAGGCATATTTTTAGCTCTCAAAAAGTACCTAACTTTGCTTTGCTTTTGAAAAAACTTTGAA
The DNA here is from genome assembly GCA_949152435.1 of Gastracanthus pulcherrimus. NCBI lineage: Eukaryota > Metazoa > Arthropoda > Insecta > Hymenoptera > Pteromalidae > Gastracanthus > Gastracanthus pulcherrimus. Next base: position 144,912,824 of record OX424572.1, read on the forward strand.
TTATAACCAACAACCTCCTTTTTAGTAATTTCAAGTTTTTTTTAAAAACAAAATGAGCCATTTGCTCAACGGATGACCTAAGTCGACTTAGGTCGTTTTTCCAGATTTGGTTTCAATTCGTAGATATTGATCCTAAAAGTATATCTGTAAAGTACTAAAAGGTTTTGAACAGTTTTGACACTTCAATGATCCTTTTAATTAAGTTGCGCTCCTGCTGTATTTGCATGATGAGCTGATGTTGATACGCATCTCAGTACGTGTTGTTGTTACTCTCCCGCGTATATTAGAAGTTTAGGGGGTTAAATTAAAAGGTTCCTAAACAAAAAAGTACTACTTTTGCTATTCAAAAGTATGCTAAATTGGCATTGAAATCAATAAAATCTATATTTATTTACAAGTAATGCAATGGCAGTGGTGTAAATTTTAATTTCAAAATACTACTATTTCGAGAAAATATCAGTTGGTCTACAAAAACTGTTTGCAGTTAGTATTACTGTGGCTCATAAAAGGATTTTTTATTTTTAATGTTTTTCTTCCAATCGACAATTTTACAGCCATACGATTGTCTGCAAAAAGGCTGCAAAAATGTAGCAAACAGTGCTCAAGCTTCGGATGAGAAATTCGACAATGAAAGCGAATAATTTGATTCATTTAATTTACGATCACATTTTACTTTATATCTTTCATGTTATTATTTCACTTTTCTTATTATAAACTGTTCAATAAACTATTTTTGAAGCTAATATATTTTCTATAATTTAAAATTAATATTAGCCGTTGATACCCCGAACAGCTAAAAGGAATTATAAACTAATATAACTCTTTAAATTTGATATATTACCATTACAACAATGTAAAAATGACCTATTTTCTTCTATTATATCCTAGAATTACTAAAAATGTTTAAACTATTATCATCAGTTATCCGATACAAATAATATATTTTAAAATTGCTTAAACATTTATACATCACATTTTATATTCTAAAAAGATTACTGAATAGTATAACTTTAAAATGAATGCAAAAAATTCAAACAGTTTGCAATAAATAGAATGCTGAATCTTTAAATCGCTTTTTTTCCAAACAGCCAAATTTGACTTCGGTCGTTCTTTGAGCGAACGGCTCAAGTAATGTTAGATACTTTCTCAGCTTTTAAAATGATTCTTACTTTTAGATAGAGCGGGTAAAACTCATTTTTCATTAAACACATCACTGTTAAAATAAATAGCAAAAAATGGATTAGAAAAGGACAGCCTTTTTAATACTTTTTTATTTAAGTGAATTTATAATTTAGTTTTTTCTAATTTGAGAAAATAAATAAAATGAAATAAAATTAAAGTAACTTTTAAGTAACTTTCCGTTACTTTTGAAGTAACTGTAACGGTAACGAGTTCCTTTTTTTGTCAAGTAACGGTAACGAGTGACTTTTAAATGAGTAACTTACCCAACACTGATTTGAACCTTTGATTTTTCGATGAATCGGGTATTAAAGTGGGTGAAGATATTTTTGAGAATGATTTCGTGTTTCTACTTATAAAAATAGTAATGCCAAAGAATTCGCGATTGCGATACCGGAATTAAGTATGTAGGCATCTGAATTGTTTCAAACAAATTCAGGTACTGATCGAGAGTTCGACGAACAGACAGATAAATTATCAGAAACTTGTGCAGAATTAGATGATGATGATAGAATCATATACAAGTATTTTAAATAAACTTGTCTCTTTAGATATACCAGCATCAAAATGCTTACACAAATGATAGCAATTATGAAAATACGATTAATTTGTTGGATATTGACAAAGAAAAAATTAATGAAAATAACTTGTCTGAATTTGAAAAAGAATCTTTGTAATTTGAACAGGAAATTTTCGGACGTGATAATCCAGAATTCGGTATTTGTAAAATTAATAATATGACAGAAAGTTTGCCATTATTAGATGTTAAAAAAGTTTATAGAACAAATAGGTATAAACATTTGCATACGGTTAATCATATTCTCAGTGCCGAAGAAAGAGCAGAGAGTATTTAATGAAATGCCAACAGATCATTTAAATATCGATCAATGCAAACGATCATTAAAATTGCTTATAAAAACAGCTGACATCTTTCATTTAAATTGAATTCAAAATTGAAACATATGACAATATTCCAGTTAATGTTAGACAGTATCCTATTCCACAAAAATTTCAAGAAGTAGTCAATGAGCAAATCGCGAAATTGCTTGAAGCAGGAATTGTTGAAAGGAGCGAAAGTCCTTATAATAGTCCTCTATGGCTCGTCAGCAAAAAGGACGATATTAAAGGAAATAAACAATGGCGAGTAGTTGTAGATTTTCGAAAATTAAATGAAAAACCATACCGTACAGATATCCTATGCCTATTACTATGCATATGATAGAACAGTTAGCAGATGCAAAGAGTATGTAATCGCAGATATGGAATTGGGATTTCTTCAAATTGAAATAAGACTGGACGATCGCGAAAAACCTGCTTTTTCAACTCAGACTGATCATTTACAATTTAATAGAATGATGTTTGGTTTAATGAATGCACCAGCAACATTCCAAGAACAAACTAATAATATAGCAAAATGCCGTAAAAAAGGAATTGCTTTTATGGATGATTTTCTATTTTTTGATTTAACTCTTAATGATCTAGAAGAAAATGTATGTGCATTTGCAAATGATCTTAGACACGCGAATATCAGACTGAAACCATCGAAAACACAATTTTACAAAGTATCTCTCACTTTCTTGGAGCATGTGATCTCACCAAAGGGTGTGAGGCCAGATCCAAAGAAAATGCAAGCTGTAATTTATCAGTCGAATTAGTCAGTGTTCGTTTATCTAAAACAGATAGCTTGGATGATCTTTTGTGGGATGAAATTGTAGATATAATCAAAGATATTTTTAAAAATCGTAAAGTTAAAATAATATTATGCCGAAATCTAGTAATTATTCCTGAACCAGATTTAAGAGAAGCAATAATACGTGATATACATGAATCACCTATAAATGGTCGCAAGGGCGTAACAAAACATAACCGAACAAAACAAAACTATTTTTGGCCTAATCGTAAAAAAGAAATTTAAGAAATGATAGAAAGATGTCATTTGTGTCAAACAAATAAACTCGTAAGAAAAAAAGTACGTCAGCCGATGGTATTGACTGACACTCCTGGTTCAAGGTTTGATAAAGTTGCTTTAGATATCGTTCGTCCTATGCAATATAAAACAAAAAATGGTAATTTATACATCCTTACCATGCAGGATTTGTTAACAAAATTCCTATCGCTGTTCCATTAAAGGAAACTACGTCAATAGATATAGCTGATGCATTTTTAAAACGTCTTGTATATATACACGGGGCTCCTAAAATCGTGCTCACTGATCAAGCTGCAAATTTTAGCAGCGCTTTAATAAAACATGTCGCGAAATTATGTAATTTAAAAACTTGTACAAATACAGCATTTAGACCACAATCGAATGGATAATCGAACGCATGCATCACTCGCTTAAAGAATGGTTAAAAAATTATATAACGAATGTGCGTGAATGGGTTGAATGGTGTGAGTGTGCAACATTCTCGTATAATACAAGTGTCCATGAAAAATCGAAATTAACACCATTTGAGTGTGTGAACGGTAAAGTTGCGAGAGTACCTTCAGCGAGAGCGATTATTGAGGAAAATATTACAGAAACTTATTATGATTATTTTATTAGACTTCGAACAGGTATTATTGATATTCAAAATCTCACCCGCGAAAACTTAAAAAATACAAAAGTAAAATCAAAAGAGTATTATGATCGCACATTGAATCCGTGTACATTTGCTATAGGCAAACATGTATTGTTATTAATTAAACTGCAAAAAGGCAAACATTCTAAAGAATATATTCAGGTCCTCATAAATTATTGAAATTATTAAATAACTGTATTAATGCGAAAATTACTTATAAGGGAAAAACGCGATTTGTACATACAAATAAATTGCATAAAACTAAATTAAGTATAGATGAATAAAATCTGCTGAAGTATTTTATTATTTTATTACAGATACTCATTTCGTTTATCTTGATTTTGACGGAATAATGGGCCGAACAATTAACCGGGTATAACTGCGGCGCAGTATCACCAAACATAACCACCGTATCCCTAACAAACGTAGGAGACTGCGAGATCGAATACTTGGAGATTGAAGTTCATCCCCTCCACCTACAGTTACTACAGCTGATCGACCACGAACCAACGGTTGTACAGCAATGTCGAGTGCGTGTAGCGGAACATATACGCTAATGTGGGATGCTCTCTCAAACAGCAGAAGTTGAGACAAGAGACAGATGACAAGAGATTTGTGTCAAGACATAGTTAAATTTGAACAATTTAAATTTGGTCAAACAATAATTAATCGAATATTGGTAAATGGGACTAGAAGAAGAGCGCTGACAGTAGAAGGAGCATTGAATGCAGATGGAACATGCAATGGCGCTATTTATTTAAGCGAGACACGGCAATATAAAAATGTTGTAGTCACAGCTAAACTTTAAATTTCAATTTATGAATATGTTTTAGCTGCAAAAACGGAATAGAACGAAATTGTACTAAAGACTGGTACGAAATGCATTTATAAACTTGGTAAGTGCATAGATATACTCGTATACGAAAATTCTGCCTACTGGTATATCCAACAACCGACAGCATGTGGATTCGAAAAATACGCTATCCTTTACGAGAGTATGGGCGTAAAAGTCATTGAAAATACGACTAGAATTATGGACGTATATTTCGCTGGCGAAAGAACACTCTGTGGTTACAAAGTGATGGGAATAGAACACCCAACACTTTTTATCATAGAATATACATCAAACCAAAGGTTCGCCAAGAAATATCGACTAGAAGTACAAGACATTCTTATGACAGCTTATTTTAATACTAAAATGGCTTATATGGAAATACATGGGATATTCGTATACAAAACTTGACCTGTTTGCTTTGACGATCATCAACAACCTGAATATATGTCTATGCCGGCAGGTGAGGTAGCACATATAATTCCATGCCAGCCAACACCATGCAAAATTAGACATCTACAAGACTGTAATCAAGAGATACCAGTCGAATGTAAAACTGAGACCTATTATTAAGATTAAAAAAACACAATCACGAATTATGACAATAAGCGGAACCACGAGAGATTGAACAGGGTGTTACCATCAATTTTTTATATTAGCCCTTCCTGGGTACAATTTGTTCCGACACCTGCAACAGCAGAACCACCATAAATTATTCAACCTTTAAACAAACCTACGTGGAAGTATATGGACCTGAAGGGATTGATGAATAGTGGCATCTCTACCGCTGAAGATCTGGAAAGGTTAAGAGAACATATGATGTTTCCTACAGAAAAACAAGCATTTATTGAGTCTTGAGCGAGAAAAATTTCTGATCGATCAAAATTTCTCAAACTTCAAATTTTCAAGATTTAAATTTCTCTTCAATCATCGGCGAACATTCAAAATTTAATTGACAAAAGTGCAATAGAAGCTATCGCTCACTCTACATGGACAAAGATATGGAATGGATTTACCAAATTCAGAATTTTTTTGGCAGGTGTAATGTCATTCTTAATGATAATACAAATTATGAAACTCATCCTAGACATAATTATTGACTGTTATACCTTGTATACGATATATAGATTGGGAGAACATTTACTTGGAGCAATGTGGCGTTCGATTACCCATTTGATTCTGCAACTCAAACCTTTTCCACTAGAAACAGAACGATCACCAGGAAATTCGACCATCAAGAAATCAGAAAAGACTACAGCACCGAAATTAGACGAAGAGAGGCAACAACCATCTAATAAAGAAATCAATATCGTAATTTTAGAAGAACGTTTAAGAAGTTATGGAAAACAGGAGCCTTGACTTCTGGCTCCATATTTTGATCTTGTGGTGGGGGTGTTATGTATTGTTATTATTATTTTTATTATTTTTAAAATATAATTGAAATTAGTCGAATCATAAAATATTTATTATATTACGTATTGTATTATATATATATATATATATATATATATATATATATATATATATATATATATAAAATACCACATAATACAATACATAATATAATAAATATTTTATGATTCGATTCATTTCAATTATAAACATATATATATATATATATATATATATATATATATATATATATATATATATATATATATATATATATATATATATATGTGTGTTTCTTTTTTATTAAAAATAAAATGTATATGAATAATAATTATATATTAAATAATAATAAACGATAATACGAATGAAATTGAAATATACGTATTTTCAATCAATATTGTACAATAAGACATAAGAACTCTGTCATCGAGAAGTGAAAAGCGTATAATGTGAATAATGGGAAAACCACCCCAGTTGGTCTCAAGTAGCTTCGTTGTTAGGTGGAAAAGTACACGGAAAGAAGTTTCGCACATCTGCAGTACTAGCGCCAGTAGCACTGCGCTCTCTAGCTTTCGTGTGTCAGTGACTCGACTTTTTGGGCAGCTGCGGTCCAAAACGACGGGACCGCCGCTCTACGAGTCGTGTCGTACCGCTGACGTACACAAACACAGGACAAAGAACGCCACAAAAGTAAACTCGTAACTCTTAATTACCGATTGAATTTCTTACGATTTTTAGCATAAATTCCTGAAACAAAATACTTCTAAATACGAGAATTAAGAACTTTTAAGGACAATTGTTGTTAATTTCTATTAATTTTCATACATTAACATTTGAATAAAAGAATAAGGTTAAAATTAACATTTTGATGCCGCTTAAAATGTTCATGTGCATATTATAAACAGAGAATTATTTTCATGTCTATTACCTATTCATACGTACAATAGGGCTCATTTTCTTTCTACGATAAAAAATCATCAATAAATATATCAGATACGTTTTAGTATAATTAATTAAATCACGCTTGTGATTGGATATCCAAAAAACGGCAGAATGAACCTACCGCTTCCATAACCTACAAAAACCCGTGACAGAACAATATTCCTTTTCCAGAAAACTTCAGAACACGAAAATTGATGTTAGTTTTTGTGTTACGTAGTTTTCTCGGAAAGGAAATAATGTTAGGTACTTTGGGTCTTAAAACATTAACAAACTAAAAATTAATTAACTACTATTTGAATAAATAGCAAAAATATGATTAGACGAGGACAGCGAGTACAACTTCCTCTTAGGGCAATACTAGTATGAAAATTGATAAATTTTAGTTTTATAATATTTATAATGTAAATTAAAATTGAAAAAAATTACTTTTTTTCTTCAAAACATGTAATTATTTAACTTTTTAAAAAATTTTTAAATGTTTTATTAAGTGAATCTTGTCTGAGTACGTACTCTATATTATTCTTCGAATATTCACCAACCGTTCGCGGAGTGAATTTGCTTCACAGTTTCTTAAGGTGGTTCGAATGCGAAGGAAAGTACTTCAGAATCTAATAAAATTTATACAGGTTATTTATGAACATTAAATGTATCCTCTCGAAAAATTTAAGACCAAGATGACAAATAAATTTTAGAGAAAAAAATACTTCATAATTGGCTATTTTACACACTTCTTGTGGGAGTCAACACCGCTCTGAGAAGTAATTTTAAGATATTTCTTCATAAAAACTTCGGAGCAAACTAAAAGACTAAGGTATAAAAGTATTAAATCCGTACCGTCAAGGACCCAGTTCCTGATCAGTTAAGGCACGTCGTCACGTTATTTGTTGTGTCAAAGCATAAAAATGAGGTATTCATGGAAAATTAGATTTCTAATAACAAATACAACTTTTAATCTTTAATATAAAATTGAAAAAATATATAAATAATCAAAATTAAGTTAAATATAAAGTTCCTTATTTATATCTATAAATATCTATCTCATAGTACTCTAAATGTTCAGAAAATACAAAATTAATATTTTTTTTTATCTTTGTCTTTTCAAATGTACTTTTATATATAAAATTTAAAAAATATATGGTCATCAATATTTTAATTAACAATTAAGTTTACATTTGTACAAAATTATAGTTTAAGAACCTATGGTTTAAAATTCATATATTCATAACTACATTTATTATATATATATATATATATATATATATATATATATATATATATATATATATATATATATATATATATATATATATAGGGTGTCAATTAAGTCCCGGGACGGCTGACTATTTTCTAAAGTACTGCTTTTCTGGAAGAGGTCAAGGTCATTCCTTAAGTAACTTTGAACAAGGAACTCAACGGTGACCTTGGATTTGACCTTGAACCTCATTTTCAAGGTTATTTTGAAGTCAACCTCATTTTTTCAAACGGGAACCCCTATTTTTTATAGCGGAATCGGAAAGAGCGGAAAATTTTACATCCGGATATGTATTGAGGTATGGGGTTGAGGTAACCCCTAGAGGTCAAATAGAGGTCAAATAATGACTTCTTACAAATCTCGCGAGTTCAGTGGTAAAACAAAACAAACAAAGGTCATACCTTAGGTAAATCTTTACGGAGTACCCGACGGTGACCTTGGATTTGACCTTGAACCTCATTTTCAAGGTTGTTTCGAGGTCAACCTCATATTTTCAAATGGAAACCCTTATTTTTGATACCGGATTCGGAAGGAGCGAGAAATTTCAAGTATGGATGTGTTGAACAAGGGATGTAATTGTGACCTTCAATTTGACTTTGGACTTGACCTTGAAGGTCATTTGAAGGTCAACTGGTTTTTTTAATCGGAAATCTCAGTAATAATACCGGAAACCGATAGAGCGAGAAATTTTACATTCAGTCCTTATTCTATGAAAAAGTTTTTATGAAAATATTATCAATACAAGATCCTTTACAGTTTCCTATAGGTGGTCTTGTAATGACCACGAAACCAGGAAAATATCCTTTGTCTAAGAAGTTGCAGCGAAATTCTTGATTAATATTATCAGATTCTAATAAATCAATATTAAAATCTCCTATAACTAAGTGATTTTTAATATTTCTCTTTTTATTCAAGAAATTGTTAAAATCTAGAATGAACTCAGTCTTAGGTATTTTATGAGAGCTCTACACAGCAGAAAATTCCATACTACTATTATGGAATTTAATGTAATATGAGTATTTATAATTCTAATCCTTCCAGATTCAACAACTTTAGTTTTTTGTATTATATTCTATTAACAACTAGCGCGCCACTCGCGGCCTGACGACCGCAGTGGGTTGCCGCCTTGCATCGCGAGAAATGACTAGAGAATAGTCCAGCTATGCTTTGACTCGTATGAGCGTGCTTATTATTAAAAAACATATTAGAGGGAAGTCTGTTGACACTTTTCAACCCATTTACATAGGACCAAAAAGATTTTATATTACAGTTGATTTTACTTTCAACATTAGATATATAGTTTTTAAAGGTGACCCGTGATAATCTTAAACATTTGGCTCAGACTTTTTTGAATTCTATGTAATCACTCAATAGCGTGGAACACTTTCAACTACAGTGCATCACTTTTTTCTTTAACACTAGACTTTTTAATTCGCTTGTGTAACATCAGGGGCATTGAGAGAAGGGTGTTCTTTGAGAGGAATGTGCTTTTCAATGGTTGAGTACAAAAGCTTATAAAATTTATCTATAATCAAGTCTAAGTTATCCTCCACAGAAAGTTGACTCCAATCAACACTCTTCAGAGCATGGTTGATAAGATCATAATCCCCTTTAATGAAATCACATTGTAGAGATTTACTAGGAAGAGAATATTCTTGTTTCACGTTCTAAATAAAAAATTCTGCAACGTAGTGTTTATCAGACTACACCAGCTGCTCCTGAAGGTCCATGTAAGTGACGAGGGATGGAGTAGATAGTAGCAAGACCAGCGTATAACCTTTCTTGGGATGATCTGGAAACACTTGCTCTAATCTCAGAAGTAAGAAAGAGTGGAGTACTGAATTACTACATTAGTGACGTTCGGGAGAGAGGTATTCCATAAATTCAATGTCCAAAGGATTGTTTGTCCACTTGAGGTTAGGAAGATTGAAGTCACCTGATATAAGTAAGCCATGGCTATTGTATTCCGACGAAATCTTCTTAACAGCATCTAAAAATTTCCTATAAATTTCTGAGCTTGAGAGTGGTGGAATATATACAAGGACTATTATGTCTCTAGTCGTCAGTTTTATCTTGAGAAACAGTGAGTTAATTTTCTGTTTAAGGTTAATTTTCTGTTTGATAGTGAAGTCAAAATGATAAGATGTTTCTGAAAATTTAATTTGTCATTCTTCTATGAAAGCATTAGCCATTACCGTTGTAAAGATAATTGACTTGAAAGTTTGACTCTTATACACAGGCTCTTATGAGAATGGCTTGTAAACTGACAATAAACTTAGAGTGCGATTGTTTAAAAATGATAAGAATGAAATGAAATCTATGCAAAATATTGGGAATGTATTAAAGATCATGTACGCAAAGTTTTAGAATGAATGAGAACACAGATTCCAAGGACTAAGCAAAATGTAAATAAAAACACTAGCTTGTAGGCTGCGCAAGAAGGTGCACGGTAAGAGGAAAGCTGGTGTGTGGTACAGGGGGACTCTCCTTTCCTCGCCCTGCACAGGAGATCTATCGCACCTCCTTAAGAGGAGTCTGTATCTACTGTCCTTGTCTAATCACGTTTTTGCTATTTATTCAAATTGTAGTTTGATAATTGAAAAACTAAAAGTTGGCTCCAATTGGTATTAAAATTAGGAATATTTTGAGACCTTAAAAAGTATCTAACATAATTTCTTTTTCCAGAAAACTTCGGAACGCGAAAATTGAGATTAACTTTTCCATTCCGAAGTTTTCTTGAAAAGAAAATAATGTTAGATATTTTTTAAGGTCTCAAAATATTCGTAATTTTAATACCAATTGGGACCAACTTTTAGTTTTTCAATGAACAAACTACAATTTGAATAAATAGCTAAAACGTGTAACTTCCTTAACATCTGTCATACGATCATTAGAGACTGCAGGCTCTGGGAAATTATAAATGATGAGATTAGTCGAGCGAGAAATTCTGTCTTGGATTTTGACTGTCCAATCATTTATGTCATCATGGGTTCTAAACGAGGCATTTTCGAGGTTGGACACTCTCTCACTAATGTTTGAAACATTGTCTTCTAGACTGCTAAGTGTTTGAAATTGTGTCTCCAAATTAGACATCCTGGAATACATTTTTGTAAGAGTAAAGTTTATGGCATCTAAACTTGAATTGATAGAACCCATAGAGCTTTTCATGAAATTAGATAGTTCTTTGATGTCAGTTATCACTGATTTTAGAATCATCGTTGGTAGGCTGAGTACAAAGCACAGTTTTACCCATACTGGAATCTGACGGATCTATTTTAGGAGCCACATAGGGAATTAACGGATGAGAAACACTACAGCAGCGATAAACTCCTTCAATCTCTGTACATGCATGTTCAGAGCAGGATGGCATCAAAGTTGTCTTGCAAAGATTACACAAAGGTCCTAAAAGTGCTGCACTTTTACAGTAGTCACAAATAGGTTTGTCGCACATAACCTGAATGCACCCAAGATTTATTTAGTAAAGCAGCTATAAGGATATGATAAGAGTAATTACTCAAGCTGCAATTAGGAGTCTGCCAAACAAAAATAGTCTGTGTGCAGACTGCCTTGTATGAAGGTCACTATTGGAGGTTATGTATTCACGCGGTTATCTCTCATCGAATCAACGAATTCTCTTGTTTTTATCTTCTAAAGGAAAAGACGATGATTGATATAAAATAGTCGAGAGTACGAGATGCGTTGAGTTTGTAAAACGTGATTCCGCCCGCTGATCCCCAAGTATAACTCGAACGCAGCGTGCATGCGCACCATGCAGTTCGAACGCTTCGAGCTCAGCGATCAGAAACTCGATATAAAAATAGTCTAGAGCTTTAAACACACCAGTCTCTAAAGAAAGGTGCAGCCCTCTATGTGTATCATCAAAATTTATTAACACAATGATGTAAGTAAACAGTCTTAAAACTCAACCAGAAGTTACCCCTTCATTTCCGTCTGATCAGGATATGGTCAGGCACCCCAGGTGAATCACGTTTGTCCATCACTAAACTTTTCCTTTAAACGTTATTTATTCATTTACTCAATGACGTAAGTGTTTTTGTCACCAGATCCAGAATGATTGCTTTTAAAAGGAAGAATTTTTATGGTCTCATACAAATAAATTTTGTTTTTGGATTCAAAGGTAGTGTGACCCCTAAAATGAGCAGTTTTATGTTACTAAGTTAGCGTCTTCTGATAAATTGATATCTATTTTATATTTTTCCAAAAATTGAAAAAAGGTTCCTTACTTTTCCATATAAAATCAAATGTCCTGACTTTCCCAAATTTACAGATTTTTAGACAGCAAGGTAACCCTGCCTTATCATACAAATTGTTGATTCTAGTTTTAAAACATATTCGATAAATATACAATACAACAAACAATATGAAACATTAGGGAGGTTAAAAGTTCCCAAAATCTTTCATTTGTAATGTAAATCTCTCAAAAGATAGTATTTGTCAAAAATTGCGTGAAAGCTGGGTGCGAGACATTTTACATTTAAAAGTGGCTACCTTGACTTAAGGGTTTGTAAAAACTACAAGTCCGACTGACTTTATCTCGTGCAGATCAGTTTATTATAGTAAGCACTACATGGCTCAACTCCAAATGTTACTGTAAAATAACATTATAGAAAGTTATTAGCTAAAGTTTGGTAGGATTACAATCTTGAGGTTAGCTTTCAATACGTAAACACCCTATCGCATTTTCAATTAATTAGAAAAATAACTCATCATATCAACTTTATCTTGTATGCAAAACCTTTATTATAAAGAGCACTACGGGGCTCTGCTCTAGATATTCCCTTGCATTATACTTTAAAAGCAATTATTAAAAGAAAAAACACGATTTTAGCTCTGACAGCCTCTTAAAGGTTTTTTAAAGTACATTAGTGTTTTATCCATAAATCACTAAAAATTTAAATGGCTATACTACATGCACGATAGAAATTATTAAATTAATTTGGCTAGGGGATTTCATACGACTGTTGGGTTAGTTAGTTTTTTTTAAAGAGATTATACTTTCAACATTTGATAGAATGACAATGCGCGAAACACCCGTTAAGTCTTTTTTAATTTGGGTTAATCCGACACGGAGGCAAAATGACTCAACGCACTACGGGAACGGCTATTGGGTTAGTTGCTTATTTTCTAAAGGGGTTTTACATTTAACACGTGATAGAAAGACAATTCGAGCCACTTCAGCCAGATACAGAGGAAAATGACTCAACGCTCTACAGGGGTGGCTTTGGGGTTAGTTGGTTATTTTTTAAAGGGGTTTAAAATGAAGATCTGTATACATAATTTTGCTCATTAAATATAAAAAAATTCCTATCACAACCATAGTGTCTGGTCATGGTCTGCTGCAACGTCATGCGTGACATATATTATAGGTTACTGTTATGTAAATCACGTATAAAATATTGTTTATTTAATGTTATTATTGAATATATTTGAATCATTGAATTTATTTGATATTTGCACATTTTCTTTGTATAACAAGTTATGGTTCAACTGAATATGTCGTATGTAAATAAATAGAACTAATTTGTGCGGTATTATGTTTATATTCATTTGTACGACAATATTTTCCTAAAGAACACAAGATTTTCGTTATTTACACGACATTTTATAGTAAAAACAAAATCTGTTGTGTATCTAACATCGGTCAAAATTAAAATGCAAATTCTACTCCATACGAAGATCAAAATAAATTTTGGTTTTTGCAAAATTATCAAAACACATCAGATGAAAAATATCCAAACATAGCTCGATTTGTCAGTATGACTGTTGACATATGACTGTTCTCTCGCAAAAAAAAAATCCTATGGTAGAGGCACACTTGATTATTTATTCTAGTGGTATCATGAATTACCAAACACTTTTTTAAGCTATTAGTTACTTTTTAATATTTTTTTTAGCGATTTTATGGATAAACTTCATTAATAAACTTCAAAATACTTTGAAATTGAGGTAGCCACCTTTAAATGTAAACGTCACACACCCAGCGTTCAGGAAACTTTTTTTCCCGATGAATACCAACTATTGAAAGGTTTACTTTAGAAATTGGAGATTTTCGAAATTTTGATCCACTCTAATGAAACATACTTCATGTCAAACTTAACATTATAAAATAAAATTTATGTTTAAAGAGAATATTTTTTTTATAATTACATTTTCTCAATGGCTTCTGAAATTTCTGGCCAGAATTCATCAACAATCATATCCAACTTTTTAAGGGCAAATACTTTTAATTCAGGCATTGGTTCATCCAGCAAAGATATAATACCAGCTGTAAAAAAATATATACTTATGTTATACAAATCACAAAACATACTTATACACTAATAAAAGGAAATATATTAATGAAAGTTAATTAGGTTATGAGAACAAAGATGTGCAAATCATTCAAGTGATCAATAGGAATAATATTAGTAAAATAACTTTTAACTAGATGTAGCGAACCAATTATAAAATTTATATTAATTTCTTCCTTTAACCAACCTGCTGAAGTAATATTCATTTTGAAATGAATAATTTAAGTAGCTTATTACAATTGCAATATAAAGAAACAGAATCAACACCTACTGTATCCGGCTGATACGGACACACACACCCACACACCTACACGCACACACACACACACACACACACACACACATACACACACACGCATACGCACGCATGTACATGTATATGTATGCATCATGAAAAATAAAGACCTGAGCACACAAAGAAAGAGTAAAGGCCCGGACACTCAAAAAGGAACAGAGAAAAAGCACAAGAATAACATTAGCTACTATATCTATATAGTAAAAAACATAAGGAACAACGTCTTATTCCTCATATCTATAGATATAGTAGCTTGCACTTTTTCAAATTCGAAGTTAAGCCAGTGTCCTTTAATAATTGAAAAATAATCTCTAATATACGAAGTAATTCTTCCTAAGTCATTGGGTATACTAACATATCACCAAAGAAAGATAGCGCTAATTTATTTCCATACTTTTTAAACAACATTTTCATTAATTTGGCAAAATAATATGGAGCGTTCATTAACCTGAACATGGCTCGCTCAAACTAGCCTGTCTCATCCGGCGTTATTTATTTATTTTTTTATTTCGATTCCGGGCTAGAGAGGTTCTCCTCTATGCAACCCACTATCGTGTGATGCTATGCGCATCCTCGTTGTTCATATGTTTCTTCTGGATCTTGTTTCTTCTTAGGGATTTCGTTGATATCCAAGAGTGAGGCTCTCACTTGATTCTCCGGGCAATGATCCTGGATGAGCCATGAGTGCACCATTATCTTCTACTTTCTCCCAAGGCTGAATCATAAATTGATGATATTATATGTTAGTAAGATTGAGGCTGATATCACGGAGTTTAATGTTACAAGACTAAAGCCGGGTAAGCACAGTGAAATCGCCCCCGCAGAGCTGAACTATCGGAGTTATGGCATTATGTTCGTGGTATAGAAATATGCTTTCACACAAAATTTTAGCCCCCTACTCCCCCCCTCTTCGGAGATATGTACTAAAGCATTTTTTTATTCTTTTAATTTTCACTCATCCATTTTTCAATAAAATGCTTTGAAAAAATTCAAGGAAGCGTATTTTTTCCAAAGAATGCGAACAAAATTTTTTGACAACCCTAACCTCAAAACCTGAGCCGTAAAAATACTTTAATTTTCTTAAAAATTCCCAAAATAAAAACTATAAAAAAATTTAAGTTTTGTTCCTTTTTTATCATTCTATCTCAAAAAAAATTTAAACTCTCCAAAAACTAGCCGGAACAAGTAAAAAAAGTCAATGAAACCTAAAATACCATTTAGTCCATGTTTTTCGCTACAAACATGCTCTTAAATGATTTAAAAACACTTTTTCAACAATTTTTATCATAATTTCTAGCTAACCTAACCGTTTTAGACCGCCAACTTATCCTATAATTTATTTGCACACATAAATAAGCTCAGAAACTGTATATAAATACGTATATGTAAGGTTTTTAGCTATCAAATTCTTATTCTAACCTCAAAATCTCTATCAGCGTACCTACGAAACTTGTATTTTAACCTCAAAAGCTCCTAGGTAAACTATTTATGCATTAAAACTTCGAAAATGCTGTATTAAGAAGAAAAAGTTTTCATTTTTTTATTTTAAAACTAAAATAATTGACTTTTTTCTAAAGTGTTAAGGCTCGTTTTCATGGGACGTTGCTTTTTAGCATTCACCTCTAAAATTCTAATAGTGTCATGTGCGCATGCGCGCGTCTGGCCAATCAGCACGAACTTCTACTTCCAACCAATCGCGTGCGTGCTAGAGAGAGAGATAGCTAAACTTTTATGTATTAAAACTAGAGCTTAAATATCACAAGAATACGAAACGAACAATTTAATCCGTAGATCTCATTCGTCACATTAAAATGTTAAAGAGTACGCGTCTAAAACTTAAAATATAAATTTAGCGATTGATAGGGGAGAACGGGGTTATGCCGGTCACTGGCTAATTCCGGTCACCTTTATTGTCAATAATCTAGACATTTTTAGGTAATAATTCGAATAGTATATTAATCGTTCAGTTTTATTAAGCAATTATACACAATCAAAGTATAGGCCTACATTTCCTATAAGATATCTGGTCTATAAAATAATCTTTTATTCATATTATTTGTTGCTTTATGCAGTTATTTTTTACATCTTTATTAATTTGAACAATTTAAGAATACGAAGTGGTGAAGAAAAAAGAGTATAAACCTATTACTTTTTTGTCATTTCAATTTAAATTACTAAGCAGAATGGGGATAATCCTGGTCACAATGTTATTTATATGACACTCCCGAAAGTGAGGCTAAGAAAACGTTTCGCTGCGCTCAGGTAGAGTGATTTTGCTTAAGTGTTTTTGATTGAACAATGGTTGTTATTATATGTTTCACTATGTAAGTGTGAATAATAATGCGACTGATCATATGAAAGTTCATATAATTGATTTAAAGAAATTTTTCCCCTATAAAAGTAACTTTCTAATAGTGATCGGAATTGTACCAAGGCTGACCGGTATTATCTTTTGATGTGGAGTAAATTCGGTCAAAATGCTTTTTTATATTTCGACTTATAGCTTCGATATCTTACACTTTTATATTAAACCAATAAGAAATATTTATAATCAATGGTTTAAACTAACATAATAATTATTTAAAGTTAAAAGAAACAATTTGAAAGTGGAAATAACAAGCACGTTTGCTTAGGTGACCGTCAATACCCCATCCTCCCCTAATGTATTAAAATTAAATATTAATTCAAATATAATTGAATAGCATAACTCAATGAATAATAAAAACATGAAAATATGGAAGCAAATTCCTTCTGTACATATTCGTTCTGGACGCAATTTGCTATTAGCATTACTTTTGCGCAAGATAAATATAAGTGTATTCAATATATCAAAAAAATATTTTAAATATCTGGAATTTTTTAAGAAAAAAAAAATTCCAGATGTTTAAAAGGTTAGCTAGGAATGATAGCTAGGATGAATTGTTGAAAAAGTGTTTTTAAATCATTTAAGAGAATGTTTGTAGCGAAAAACATGGAATAAATAGTATTTTAGGTTTTATTGATTTTTTTTACTAATTCCGGCTAGTTTTTGGAGAGTTTAAATTTTTTTTGCGATAGAATGAAAAAAAGGAACAAAAGAATATTTGTTCAATGTGGTGCTCCTCCCAATTCGTATTGTGGGAATTTTTAAGAAAATTAAAGTATTTTTTACGGTTCAGATTTTTAGGTTAGGGTTGTCAAAAAAATTTTCTCACATTATTTGGAAAAAATACGCTTCCTTGAATTTTTTCAAAGCATTTTATTGAAAAATGGATGAGTGAAAATTAAAAGAATAAAAAAAATGCTTTAGTACATATCTCCGAATAGGGGGGGGGGGGGGGAATAGGGGGCTAATATTTTGGGTGAAAGCATATTTCTACACCACAAACATAATGCCATAACTCCGATAGTTCAGCTCTGCGGGGGCAATTTCACTGTGCTTACCCGGCCAGAGCGTTTATGCAAGCCGTGCCAAGTATTACAATTTCATGTGAAGATACAATAATAGAAAACTATGATATGTTGGCTTTTTATGTGCAAAGAGAGTAGGTCTTTGACATGGCGCGCAATTATAATTTCAGAGGGTAAGCTGATACAAATTTTGTTAGATATCGTTGTTATTTAGGCAGAAGAATGATACAAAAATAAAGCCTATATTATGATGGTGCATGTTTACTATTTTGCTGATATTGTCTCCTAATGGGATTTTATATTTACGACAGCAGTTTATAAGCATAGGCCTGAATTTGATAGTTAATGGACAGTCCCATGCTAAGTGATCAATACTGTGTTCTCCTCTCCCGTACTCGCAGGTGTCCTCGCGGACTCTGTTTCTTAACGGAAGGTAATTTTTGCACCTGGTGTGATTGCTCCTTAATCGATTAAGCATATAGATCTTTTTCCTAATGTAATCTACCCCGCAGAACCACGTATTGGGGATGAATTTAGTGTTATTTTCCATATACATCTTACCTTTTTCTTTGTAATCGTAATATTCGGTGTATTGGATCATCAATTTCGTATTGGTTTTATTTAGTGAGTGGTAGATATCCATATACCATATTTGGTTGAATGTTGGGACAGAAAGGTGTAAGACTGATTTGGCTGCTTCGTCAGCTTTTGTATTTCCCGTTATACCTGCATGGGAGGGTATCCAAACTAGTGACACTTCGAATCCCCTTTAATGGAGGTAGTATAGGTAAGTTCTGATTTGTGATAAGAAATAGCGCATTTTTGAGTTTAAGCCATTGTGTTTAAGGGATCTGATTACGCTCCAGGAGTCGGAAAGTATGGCGACCATTCTTGAGGGAGTGCCAATAAGTCCCATTAATTCCATGAGAATATCAAATACTTCACAGGAGTAAATAATAGATGATTCGTGTAGCTGGAATGATAGAGATTTCTGATTGTCATCGTGGTATATCCCCACTCTGCATGTTCCATTTGAGTATTTGGATCCATCCGTGTAGATGAACGTAGGAATCTCTAAGATTGAGGTAGAGTAGTTAAGGTGGCTTTCCGGTACTTTACCAAAGTTTTTGTTTAGACCACGATAAAAATCTGAAAAAATTACCTAATATTCGGAATATAAAAAGTATATTTTTCAGAAATTTTTAGATTTTTTATCCTCCTAGATTCTAAAATATACACGCATTAGTAATTTTTTAGACTAGAATAAGGTAGGTTTTGTAAAGTTGATTTGTCATCATTCTAGACATTAAAAGGAAGAAAAGTTAGCAGTATTATACTTTTAGGTCTATTAATTTAATTTTAGAAATATACTTTATTGAAATCATAAATAAATGTCATATTTTCATGATTTTTTAAAGGTTAATATCATTATACACTATTAGTAATTCAATAAAGGTGTATTCAAAAATGCTAACTTGTGATGGGATGGTCGTTTTCATGCCATCACATGTATGCGTTATATAGTATGTGTGTAGTAGAATTTAAATAGCCAGCGGGCCATCGATTAAGTGTACATAATTTTAGATAGTGAGTACGAGTGAGAGAGAGAGAGAGTATGAGCTTTGGCGCGTTCGGCTAGTTCACGAAGCGAGCCGTGGCTGGGCAACACTTGCCCCTCACCGCGCGCGAGCAGCTCCTATACTTGAGGTATGCATGCTATACCGGAGCGGCCGGGGATTCCCCCACTGCCCCGTCGCCGCTCCTACATCAGCAATAAGTATAGATATACAGACTGTAGGCGCTCGAGCTGCTTATAAGCAGGCGTCCAAGCGTATTTCGACAGTCTGCCCTGGGCGGTATACCGGGCTAGTTTCGGGGAACCTACGCTCGGCCATCTCCTCATGTACTCTCGGGCGCACCCGTGATTACGCGATGAGACACGAGCCAGGTTAGCCGTGCAACTAGGGTTTCGACTTGCTGGAGATGCTCGCTCGGGCGCACCCGTGCTAGCATCGACAATCTTCCGATGAACCTTCACTTCTCGGGCGCTCCCGTGAACTGAAGAAGTATAAAGATCTACCGGAAATGCACTATAATGGATCGGGCGCTCCCGTTGCATTATAGATGATTCACCGTTTTCCGTACTTGCGTTAATCCGTTTTGCGTAGAAATTAAGTTTGTGTTGTTCAATAGAAATTAAGTAACTTGTATGAGCGTTTAATGACTTTAGTTTGTTTATTTATAATTTTGTTACAGCCGACAGACACGTTTGCAGAGCACTTCTTCGGCTAGTCGCGAAGTTTGTTCTTGATGCGACGGCGAAAACCGAAACCCGGATATTATTAAAAGATATTGTTATTAATTTTGTTAATTCTTTTGTATATACTTTTATATTTACTTTAAATAAAATTGTTAATGTTATAATGTAAATGAAAGAAGTGTCAAAAACCAGTATTTCATCTCCTTCCTTACCTTTCCCGCGAAGCCTGGCTTAAACCGACTAGCTAGGGGGAGGTTTCGAACCCGTAAACTTAAGGTTCGCGATTAAGAAAAGTCCGTTTTGTTACAAACTTTTGTTCAAAATACTTTAAATAATATTTAGAAAAAGATTTATAATGATTCACTGAATATGTTGATGCAAATCAACTTTAGCATACTAGAAAACTTAAAGCTGAGAAAATTGAACTTTTGTAAAAACAAGACTAAATTCTGATATATTACGTATTGCATCCTTACATCACATTTATTAAATTTTTTTAAATCTTTCATGTATCAAATACATTTAGTACTATATCAGGTAACCATATCTGGTACTATATTAGGTAAACAATAATTAATTATAAATATACTTTCAATAAACTTTCAAGTCGTCATTCTATTTGGTAAAAAAACAAAGAAACGATAAAACTTTATTTTTAATGTGTTACTTCCACTATAAAGAAACGTGTTCTTGTGTTGAGACTCCTTGTAAGAGTATGTTTTCCATTAACGAGTGAAGAGCACTTATCTGCAATAAATTATTTTTCAATTTTTCGGTCAAAAGTTACCAGAAAGCTACCTTAAGGATGTTAATAAGGATGCTTTTCGAATTTGTTTTTAATGCTTTGACGAATGAAGTATGTATGGTGCCTGATATAAAAAACGCCGGACATGGAATTAAAAATGTGGGTATTAAATTGTATTTAGTTAGTGAGTTAATTTCTGGCTGGCATTGTATCCAGATGTTATATGATAGGGAAAATTTCTTGCAATGTTGTTCTTTTATTACTCGATGGTCGTAGCTTTGCTTGATGTAATTGAATTTGTCTATCAAAGAGCGGTGTAAAAAGTAGATTCTCTTAATATCATTTTCGAAGTGAGGTGTACTCTTCTTATGCTTAGAGTGAGTATGCCCGCCAGGTGATGAAGTACGTTGATTGGTGTAATCTTGATACAGCCTAAAGATTTCCTGAGGGCCGAGTTTTGTAGTATGTCTAATTTTTTCAGTAGGTACACTCTGTCATTGTGGAACAGGAAGCAATCCCAGTCGACTTGGGTCTTAAAATTGTGCTGTAAAAGATGAGCATAGTTTGAGGGTGTTCCCCACAGTTGAAATTACCTAAGGAAGAAATGATGTTCATTCTATATTTGACATGTTGTGAGATTTGGAAGATGTGTTTAGGCCAGTCGAGGTTTTGTTCCCAAGTTATCCCTAGGTATCGAAACTGTGTTTGGTTGGATAGGGTTTGCCCGTTGAGTGTTATGGAATATTGACCATTTCTGATGTTGTTGTCTCCGAATATGGTGAAAGTACATTTAGAGAATGAAAGTTTGAGATCTAATGTTTTTAGCCAGTTTTCGATTTTATTGCCTTGGTTATGTATATTATATATATATATATATATATATATATATATATATATATATATATATATATATATATATATATATATATATATATAATATACATAACCAATATATATATGAGACGTTTCACGTCAAATCGATCAAGGCTCTTGCCAAAATTTGGGGACACTTACAAAACTGATTTTTGGCTGAGAAAAATGTCTTTCCAAGTACTTTAAGATGCTATGTGACAGAATTAAAAAATCCAATATGGCGGCCCAATATGGCGCCTGGAAGTGTACAAAAAATCAAGATCCATCCAATTAACTACCTCTAGTGAACATATTATTGATGAATCCGCCTCCAAATGACTTTAATGGAGCTTTCGAGATCGCTGTTCATAAATCTTGTTATTTTCAGATGAATCAAGATGGCCGTCTCTATATAAGTGCTTAGTAAACCATAAATTATAAAATTTGTATGCAAACAAAGATCAATGGTCGATTTCACAGACGAAACAAGTTAGGGTAGCCATTTCGTATGTTTTTAAAGTCAATGGATCATAAATTTAAGTTAGTTCTATAGTATCGTATCACTTTGTGATCCTAACCTCAAAAGATATTGAGAAATTAGGACTTTATATTCATATCGCGAATTAAATCATTAGAGACTACTTATTACTCATGTTTTTGGGATCGCTAACTTGTAATTTAAAGTCGGTTTAATAGTAACATGCCACGTTCTGATACTAACCTCAAAAAGATTTTTTAAACCTCGTAATGCTTCACATTCTTAACCTAAACTCCAAAAAGACTTGACCTACTAAATCATGTGAAAATTAAACAACTTGATTTAATCAGTGCACCGTCCAACCATAACTTTAAAGTCACAATTAAAATCAATATTCCCTGTTTAAAGTATCAATTTAATTGAAAATTAACTTAAAAACATAGAGCTATTTTGACCACAAGCAAGTATTGCTCTATATCTACTTTATTTAGCTAGCTTATAACTAGATGTGTTTTAAACAACAATTTAAGTTTGAACCACTCAAATCTAATGTTGTCGCTGGAGGTACTGTAGAGTAATATTGAACCTTGCACTTAAGGGCTCACTTAAGGACATCTATGTTAATTTAGTTCCCGGTATTGATTGTAATAGCGTGCCCCCTTTTGCACAGCGGTATCGTGACGTTTTCGACTTATCCGACAGCCCTTGGCAGGATAGTTTTCAGGATTTCTCGATTTTTGTCGTTCATGCTGCGTTGTGAATTTTCCGACAGACCTTTTCATGAAAGTTGGTTGAAATTCTCGGTATTCGTTGGCGGTGTTACACTGTGATTTTCCCAACAGTCCTTTTCAGGATAGTTGGTTGAAATGCTCAGTGTTTGTTTTTTCTGGGGTCAGGTGGGTATTCTTCTTGATTTTGAGACACATTGGGGAAACTCTTTTATAACTGTATTCGTCATAATCATAGCTAATTTAAAGCAGAGCAGTGGCAAGCAGATGGAGGTGCATGCTGATAGATGTGTTAATCCATTCGGTGTCGAAGGCCACGTTGGCAAAGGGTTAAGAAAAGTTTCAAAAAATCTTCTTGAAATGTTCTGACATGTTTCTGCAAATTCTAAAATTTGCGATCAATGCAGGAATTTATGCAACAGTAAAATTAGATCTCAAGATACTTCTGGCAATGATATCAATCAAGATTTGAATGAGTCTACCGAAGACTCGACCGAAGATGTCGATGTTTCGCCTTCTAAGATACAATGTTTGTCACGGGAAGAAGAATTAGAAGAACTCCTGGAAGTCGTAAAGCAAAAATTTCGAAGCTTACCGGATAATGATCCGCTAAGAGTATCAATACTCACAATAGCTCCTGACTGTTGGAGTATTCGTAAAACTGCCGAAGAGTTTGGTGCTTCTTATCATATGGCAAAAAAAGCAAAAGATCTGAGAAAGTTCGATGGTGTGTTAGCATCTCTACCAGTCAAACAAGGGAAGAAATTACCTGATGAATCAATTTCTAAAGTATATGGTTTTTATGAGAGTGACATGAATAGTAGAGTGATGCCACGTAGAAAAGAAACAGTTGTAGTGTATGATGATGATGGTAAAAAAAGAATGCAAAAGCGTTTGTTACTGTGTGATATTAAAGATCTTCATGCACTATTCCAACCAATTCCAACCAATTCCAAGAAGAATTCAAAGAACATCCAATTGGACTAACTAAGTTTGCTGAACTTCGGCCAAAGTGGTGCGTCACTGCTGGTAAAACTGGGACTCACGGTGTCTGTGTTTGTGTAAAACATGAAAATTTTAAAACGATGTTTGATGCAGCTAAGCTAAAGACATTAAGCGAAATCTCAGAAGTAATATTAAATGACTACAAATACTGCATAGATTATGTTCTATGTAAGAATAAAACAGTTGCTTGCCAATTACTCGAGTGCGGAAAATGTCCCGACATAGAAAAGTTTTCTGATCTGGTAGTACGATTACTGAGAAAATCTAATATTCAGCAAGTCATTTTTAGTACATGGATAGCTACTGATCGATGTGCATTGAAGCAAGAATGTCTTAATTCAGAAGACTTTGCTGATATATTAAGTCAATGCCTAGAAGAACTTATCCCTCATGATTTTATCGCAAAGTCAACTTTTGTAAGTAAAAAAAAAGAAACTTTAAAAGAAGATGAGGTGCTACTTCAAAGTGATTTTGCCGAAAATTATGCTTACGTTGCACAAAACGCCGCACAGGCATTCCATTACAACAATGATCAGTGCACAGTATTCACGATTGTATTTTATTATCGTTGTGGTATAAAAACGAATCATTGCAGCATCATTCTGCTTTCAGATTGCACAGTTCATGATACAGCATCTGTATATTTGATGCAGCAGATTATGATACCAGAAATAATAAAAGTCTGCCCCAAAGTCAAGAAAATTATTTATGTAACTGATGGTGCCAAGCAACACTTCAAAAATAGATTTAATATGTGTAATTTAATGAACCATGAGACTGATTTTAACATAAAAGCTGAGTGGCATTTCCATGCAACTGCTCATGGGAAAGGCCCATGCGATGGTCTAGGTGCGATTCTGAAGAGGGAAGCAGTTCGTTATAGTCTTCAAGCTGATCCAAACAAAGCAATTCTGAATTCAACATCTCTTTTTAATTGGGCTAGAACCAAATTCAGTAATATGCAAATATTTCATTATAGCAAAGGAGATCACGACGGGACTCAGAAGCTCCTCAATCGGAAATATACACAAGTGCCAGCTGTGCCTGGTATACAAAAGAATCATGCATTTATTCCTATTTCTGCTAATAAGTTACAGATAAAGAGATATTCTAATGCAGAAAATTCAGAAGAATTACAATACTTTACGTCTCAATAAAATCTACTTACTTTCTTCTTACAAAAAAAAAAAAATCATGTGAGGCTAAGTAAAATGGATTTTGTATTTAAGATCTCGGGGTTCAATAAATCTCCAGTCTTGGTGATGGATAGTGACGTATATTTTCAATTGAATCTTAAGTGCTCAAAGTATCTGCGGTTTGGACGAAAAATCTGACATCATACTACCGATCCAACTGCGAATTAGAATTCAGCGAGATCGACAATAGAAGTAATAACCACTATCTTAGAATCCATACTGCGATGTGAATAAAGAATGTCAATCTTCTATTTTGTTTCCTCAGGCTAAATACGAAACATGATATGACTCTATTAAACAAACTTCAAATTACGATTCAGCGACTACGAAAACATTATTATTACTATTAATATTATTATTATTTATTTGGATTTACCCACCTCCAGCCTCGCGGTCCAGCAAGTGCCCCTTTTCAATCCTGGGTATTATTTCTCTCTATTTTATTAAATTTCCTATCCTCGCTGTTTTTTCGTCGAAATAGCTCTTTGTTTTCAGTTAGTGTTTAATTAAATTGATACTTTTAACAGGGAATATTGATTTTAATTGTGACTTTAAAGTTATGGTTGGACGGTGCACTGATTAAATCAAGTTGTTTAATTTTCACATGATTTAGTAGGTCAAGTCTTTTTGGAGTTTAGGTTAAGAATGTGAAGCATTACGAGGTTTAAAAAATCTTTTTGAGGTTAGTATCAGAACGTGGCATATTACTATTAAACCGACTTTAAATTACGAGTTAGCGATCCCAAAAACATGAGTAATAAGTAGTCTCTAATGATTTAATTCGCGATATGAATACAAAGTCCTGATTTCTCAATATCTTTTGAGGTTAGGATCACAAAGTGATACGATACTATAGAACTAACTTAAATTTATGATCCATTTTAAAAACATACGAAATGACTACCCTAACTTGTTTTGTCTGTGAAATCGACCATTGATCTTTGTTTGCATAAAAATTTTGTAATTTATGGTTTACTAAGCAGTTATATAGAGACGGCCATCTTGAATCATCTGAAAATAACAAGATTTATGAACAGCGATCTCGAAAGCTCCATTAAAGTCATTTGGAGGCGGATTCATTAATAATATGTTCACTAGAGGTAGTTAATTGGATTGATCTTGATTTTTTGTACACTTCCAGGCGCCATATTGGGCCGTCATATTGGATTTTCGAATTCTGCCACATAGCATCTTAAAGTACTTGGAAAGACAGAATTTTCAGCCAAAAATCAGTTTTGTAAATGTCCCCAAATTTTGGCAAGAGCCTTGATCGATTTGACGTGAAACGTCCCATATATATATATATATATATATATATATATATATATATATATATATATATATATATATATATATATATATATATATATAACGACAGAGAAATTTGGGGATTTTTCAATGGCTATGAATTGGCCAAGAGCTTTATGAATGAGGGTCTCTCTCAGGGGTGTATACTTAGCCCGCTCTAATTTAATATATATATATATATATATATATATATATATATATATATATATATTAAATTAGAGCGGGCTAAGTATACACCCCTGAGAGAGACCCTCATTCATAAAGCTCTTGGCCAATTCATAGCCATTGAAAAATCCCCAAATTTCTCTGTCGTTTATAAGGTTGAGTATGAAGTTTATGAATTTTTTGGAAATTTTCAATTCAGTATTTTGATAAGCTTTTCCAAGTTGACTGGATCACATGCTGCTTCAAGGTCCAAACTTAACACCCCAAAATATTCTTTTCTCATTTTAGCGGTTAGTATTTCATTGTGTAGTAGATTAAAACAGTTTATATACGATCGATTGCTGTGATATCCAAAAAAAAATGTCGAGGTAGAATTTGGTTGTGTTTGATTCATCATTGAAGGCGATCATTTGTTGTCCTCTCCATGACTTTAATCAGGATGCAGGCGAGAGCAATTAGTCTGTATCCCTTGTTAAATAACTTACAGAGCCAAGATTAATATAGTAAGTTGGTTGTTGAGTATGTTGTAGAAAATATCATCTATACCTGGAGACGAATTAACTTTTGAATTTTTAATTGAATTTTTTACTTCCACCTCTGCATAAGAGCTTAGGTTAAACGAGGGTTATAGGTATGAATTTGTTATTTTGTTGAAGGCCGTATGAAGTATAGGTTTGTCTTCGATTAAGTGTACATTTTTTTAGTTGACTTTGTTCTTATAGAACCTATTTTTGTAGCGCTTAATGAAATCAAAGTTTCTTTGTAAGGGAGTGAAAGGATTGTTTCTAGTTAGAAAATTTTTGAAGTTTTGGGATTTAGTTTTGTTTAGGATTTTAGAAGCTCTTTTGCTGGCTAATTTATGTTCGATAAGATTTTACAGGTTGGGGTTTTCCTTGTACTTTTGTATGTGGGAGTGTCTTTTGTGAATTGCCTTGAAACATTCAGAGTTCCACCATAAGCAAGTTGTAGGCGTTTTTCGTTCGTGGGAATTAATTATTTTTTGTGTGTTTAATGGTATGTTGATGTTTCTTTTGTTGTTGGCTGTTTCGATGGAATTATGGATGTGTGTTATGAATAATTCATAATGATTCATTAAATTCGCTTCTGTGAGATCTGGGTTAAGTTGATGGAATGTTTCCATGTTATGCTCGAACTTTTGCCAGTCAATTTTTCGATATTTTACGTTTTGCACTTGAGAGATGAAACGAATAGTTGGGTTAGGTGATACTGATGGAGTAATGGTCGCTCCCCATTGGATCATCCATTACTTCCCATAAAAGTTTTTGAAATATATTTTTAGCTATGGTAATGTCAGGGAAGCTGTTCCGATTCCAGACTATTGGTTAATCCATTGTTTAGAATGCATAGGTCTCCGAATTCTGAAAGTGAAGACACTAAGTTTCTACCTAGTTGATTTGTAAAGTCGCTCCCCCACTGACTATGCTGAATGATCATGTCTCCAGTTATAATAAGTTGACGGAATTGCGTGCAAGACTGAAAAAACTTGTTGAAGTCTGAAGTGGTAATGATATTTTCTAGTAGGTTATAGGTGAAAACGAGATCGATGTGTTTGTTGTGAACTGAGATTCTCAACCCGAGGCATTCCATACCCTTTGGCGAAAAAATGTAAATTTTTGAGTATTGGCTTTTGTTCCTTATATAAACCAAAAGGCCAACCCCGTCTCCCTCAGCCCATCAGTTCGATCCAATTTGATATGATTGAATCCCGCGACGGGCCTCGTAGAGTCAGAGTCAGTTAGCTTTGTTTCACTTAAGGAGAGTATGTCCCAAGGGAGTATAAAGTTCTCTATCTCGTTCTATTTATATTTAACGCCCCTAGCGTCCCAACAACAGATTTTTGTATATTTTTTCATGATCTGGAAAATTACTACGGGGAGTCTTGAAGGGAGGAAGGCTGTATGGAGGGCACCTGATGGGGGAGTCGGAGGACAGTGTAATGGTTTTCTGAATTATTGTATGATCGGTTGTACAACGTGAAGGTTACTGATGTTTGCAGGTTGTAAATGAGGAGGGTTATTATTATCATTGAATAGTGGAATTTAGAGATTCGAGGAATCCTTGTTTTTTAGCTCATTGTAGGACTTTATTGATTGATCGTTTGTTCTTTTTAATTGTCTTTTTGAAAGTTTTTGGGAAGTTATTTGGGTCTGTGAAGGTCTGGATTGGAGTTTTTGGTTTGTCTTTTTTGGGGGTTCGGGTGTTTGACGGTGTGTATTTGGAAGAAGAGTTTTTTTCTATAGGTGGTAAATTAATGGAATCTGATGCTATATTGGTGAGATTCCAGGGTTGGTTTGTATTTGAGGGAGTGTAGGTGCCTGTGTAGAGGTCCGGGAAGTTTCTTGGGGGAATGACCCCAATGATCTCATTGATCGAGTCTTGGAGGTTGTTATTGGGAACATCTTTGGGAGAAGATAGGATGGATTGATTTAGATCTCCATCGTAAGGAATTTCTTCCCTTAGGTTACGGTTGATGAAGACGTTCTCTAAATTAGAAGGTTCGTATACGGAGCTATATCCGTCTGATTGTTCTTGTTCAGATTCTAAAGTTGTATTATGTGAAGAGGTATTGTTGATATGGTTCTGAACCGGGGTTTTATGAGAGGGGTGGTTTGTACAGGGATTCTGGTATTATTGTTGATGTAAAGCGGGGTTTGGAATTTGAAGTGGGAGTCTATGACTTTTCTAGGAACAATGAATGGGTTAAGTTCTTCCATTAATATAGAGGGGTTTTCAAGCTTATTTTTATATCTTTGGCGAACAATAAACATAGCCTGGATGCTATTTATTTTTAGTAGGGGGTGGCATTGACCTCTTTATGAAATGAGAAGAAAATACAGCTCTTGTCTTGAACCTGGTGTAGACTTGGCAATTGGTGTATTTCGGGGTATTATTGCAATCATTGGAATTATAATTATGGTAGTCGGCGCAATTTACGCATCTCGTTTTGTTTTTACAAAATCTAGTGCCATGGCCATATCTTTGGCATTTGTAACACCTGATGACAGCAGGTATGAAGTTGTCGATTTTGTGAAATATCCCAAAGATTAGGACGAATTGAGGAAGTTCCCCTTTGGCATATATTTTGAGTCTAAGTGAATCTATTATTTGTGACAGACCCTCTGGTGCGGTTACTATTTGAAATATAAGTTCGATTTTGACAATGTTCTCTTTACTTTCATCATCTAAACCCTCCCATTTATCTTCTATAGTAACAATGGTTCCCACGTTATCCCAGGTTATTTTCAACGAAGTTAGCTTCTGGGTATGAATTTAAAGTTAGACAGAATCTTTTGGGACTAATTGGGCTTAAATTTGTTAATTGGACCCCAGCCTTATGGATTTTCAAATCGATCTCTGTAATGTAGATTTTACCTATGTTATGGTCGTCTCTTGAATCATACGCGTGTACAATATAAGGATCCTCTGATTCTTTGCTATAGAGGTTGTGTTTTTCTCTATCGTATAGTTCGTAACAGTTACCTGGGTGTTTGGTATATCTGGGGGGGGGGGGGGTATGTTAGGATTGTTATGTATGGTAGTTGAGGAGAAGGGAGTTGAAGATCCGATACCAACTCGTAAAGCATCCTCCTGGAATTGCTTATGGGAGTCAGCATTCACGACCATGTCCTAGTCTCTTTATGGTACTATGGTAGTTTTATACATGGGTCATGAGAGTGGAGGGATATACTAAAGTTTGTGTTATAATGGTAGACCAATACTGCTAGCTTAATCGACCAAGAAGCAAGCCATATGGACTATTCGAAATTGGATTGACACCGACTGTCTTGCCATCTGGTCCGACGGGGGCTGGCACGGGCGTTCCTACCGAGGAATAGGGTGGGGGTTCCTCATCATCTCGCTCCACGGTCCTTGAGCCACTGAAAACAAAAAAGGAACGTCCACGACTCGATCTTTCGCCTCTTCTCCTCTGGGCCCACTTCGTCCTTGTCCTTCCCCTCTCCCTAATTATCGATTTAGATATGCTAGATGCACCTGCTGGGAGCGCGGGCAACCTGATAGCGCACTGCTCCTTCTGCCGCAATTCTAGCAGAATTTATTTGTCTGGGGTCGGGGGCAGTGCTTGCGGAGGTGGCCCTCCTGCCAGCAGTTGAAACAGGAGTCTGACGGGGGGTCGAGGTGGGGAAAGGTGGGGATTTCTTTAAGTTTCCTAACTTGAGTACCTCGCTTCCGCGCTTCCCGTCCCCTCTGGTCTCTCCTATCCCTCGAGGTGTTAGCTGGTTCACTCCTAGCCAACTGAGTAGGTCCCGGCAGTGGAGAAGGTGAGCGCTCATGGGTAACCGCCCCCCCCCCCCCACACGAAGTCTTCGATCTCTAGGTATCGACGGGGGTTGTATCTGCGCCTCTTCCCATTAGGGCCTCTCAGTCAGGGCAAGTCGGTTAGAGTTGCTGGCGCCGGTGGTGGGACTGAGGACGGCGGTGGGGCCACCTCCTCAAGGTCCCACTCTATTAATTCCTCTCCCCAAATCTCGATTTCCAGGTAGTTCACCCCAGAAATCAGTTCTTCGACTGACACCCCTGACTCGATACTACGCGCTCTCTCGCTGTCCGCTACCCCGATTTTACCTTCGGGGTCTTCCAGCCGCCTACGCCGCATGTCCTCCCCAGAACTTGATGTACTGATCGGCGATCCCCTTACTTGTTCGGCGCCTGCGACCTCCGATGCCCGGGGTCGAGGGTGACGGGGAATCGCGCCTTGAGGATGGGAATGGACTTGAATCTCCGCCACCCGTGGTATCCGGGGTAGCCTGGACAAAGCAGCCCGTCGTGCCTCTCTAGCCTCCTGGTCTGATTCCTCCGGAGAGTCCATGTAGAACAGTAGGCTCTCCGGAGTCAGCATTGTAGGCGTTATCGCCGACGGGGGAAGGCAACGGGCGATCAAGGCCCGGACCAAATCC
The DNA here is from genome assembly GCA_949152435.1 of Gastracanthus pulcherrimus. Taxonomy (NCBI): domain Eukaryota; kingdom Metazoa; phylum Arthropoda; class Insecta; order Hymenoptera; family Pteromalidae; genus Gastracanthus; species Gastracanthus pulcherrimus. The sequence continues at coordinate 144,944,652 of OX424572.1, forward strand.
GTGTCCGGACGATCGCACTGGGCGGTTGTTTCCCCATCTTCGCGGGGTCGTTCTAGGGGGTTTCCCTGGGATCCAGCCAAGGAGGAAATATCCCCCAGAGTGGCTGCACTGACAGCCGACTCTAATCCTTCCGAAGGAAAGCTCTCGCGACTTTCCCCCGGGGATTGGTCCCTCGGGGTTCCCTCCGCTTTTCCAACCCCGCGGTGTACCGGCCCAGGCTCTGCCTGGTCCACCTCCCTCCACATCTCTTCCTCATGGATGGCAGCCAACTTCTCCGCATAACTCCAACGGGGTTCGGCCCTTACAAAGGAAGGAGGAATGAAACCCCCGTCTGGGCGATGGCGGGGACTAGCTTCCCGGGACGAAGAACGGCGACTGCGTACTTGTCTTGGCATCTGAAACACATTTAACTCAACCACTATTTCTCATTTCTAACTACTGTATCGGGACAACACAATTTGCAATACTTCTCCTGAACTCGACGACGTTCCTGAAATACACACGCGACACAAACCCCACAACATGCAATTCCGGACGGAATAGCTGTTTCGGAAATAGGAATAAAAATTTAACCGCTCACTACCCACCTTCCACGGGCTCGTGGGATTCCCCAGCGCTTTAACTTTGATGCATCACCACCCTCGATTCCTTTTCCCCATATTTCAGGGTGTAATTCCCTCTCCCCCGTGACTCGATAATTACCCACGGGCCCTCATACCACGACGCGCCGCTATCACGATCTGTATTTCATCTCATCATCCACTCGCCGACTGTGAACGGGCTCTGCATCTGTAACGGGAATCTCGAGTTATACATGCTCACGAGATCGAAACAAGGGCAGGTTTAGGTTAGTGCGGGATGGCTTCGCGGGGGAATGTACCGTTTCAACTCCGAGACATGCGCCTTGGCGTTCCTCCTCCCGTCCGTGGTCTCGAACACGTAAACCGTTGGGGACTTAATCTCGATTATCGCGAAAGGACACCGTCGGCCAATAATATTCATGAGCAACTCGATCGTAAGTTTTCTCTATACCCAGATGACTCGCTGACGCCTATCGGTGAGCATCTTCCATGACTCGATTACGTTTCTCCCATGGGACCACCAATCTTCATCCTTCGTCTCGATTCGTAATGGGATCCAACAATGGGTCATTCCGAAATCGATACAACATTTTATCTTCTATTCTCCAGTTTGGAAACTTCATTGGGAATTCTTCTAACCTTTGCAGATACCATGCATCCTGAATTTCGTAAAACTCTGCTACTTCTTCGTCCCCCAACTCGAACCCTCTTGACAGTGCATCTGGCACGTAGTGTATGGCCCCTTTTAGTGTATTATTTCTAAATCCCATTGTTGCATCTCTAACGCTCATCTTGCTAACCTTCCGGTGGGATCTTTAAGGTTTCTGAGCCATTTTAGTGCCGTATGATCGGTGATTGCCGTGAACTGGTAGCCCTCCAGGTACGGTCGGAGCTTTTTGATGGCCCACAAGAAGGTTAGACATTCTCGTTCCGAGGTGGTATAATTCCTCTCGGCAGAGGTCAGCACTCTACTTACGTAGACAATGGGATGCTCCCCATCCTCGAAATCCTGTGTTATCACTGACCCAATAGCAAAATTTGAAGTGGCTTGAGATCGTGTTAAGGAAGTTACAGGAAGCGGGACTAACGGTGAATCGAAATAAGTGCGAATTTGGATGTTCGAGAGTAAGATATCTGGGCTATCTACTGGACCAAGAGGGACTCCGACCAGACTCGGAAAGAATTGCGCCAGTAATCGAGTATCCAGCTCCCAAAAATAAGAAACAACTTAGACGATTCTTGGGAATGGTGGGATGGTACGCTAGATTTATTGAGAATGACTCAGAGATAAAAATTCCCTTGCTAAACCTGCTACGTAACAGTCAAGTTTGGGAGTGGGAAAAAGAGCAACAGGAGGCCTTTGAGAGCTTGAAAGTGGTATTGACGAAAGCTTTTATGCTAGCGAGGCCAGATTTCGAGAGAAGGTTCACGGCCCAAAGCGACGCGTCGAATTTTGCTAATGGGTCAGTGTTAACACAGGATTTCGAGGATGGGGAAACAACCGCCCGGTGCGATCGTCCGGACACGGATATGGTCCGGGCCTTGATCGCCCGTTGCCTTCCCCCGTCGGCGATAACGCCTACAATGCTGACTCCGAAGAGCCTACTGTTCTACATGGACTCTCCGGAGGAATCAGACCAGGAGGCTAGAGAGTACCGCCAGCGTGCGACCGTAAATACGGAATTTAAATCGGTAGAGTCGAGAAATAATTAGTGTCGAGGTGGTTAATTAAATTAATTTAGCTGAATTTCGGGGTTTATAAATTGGAATAAAGATCGCCGTTATAGATATGTATATTTATCGAGATTAATACAAATAATTAATGAATTGAATACATTTCCGTTGGTACATTAACTATTAAAGAATCAGCATAGAATCAATTACTATTACTAGTATATCTAAGCATCCCTAGGCTCGAACTTTGCGGTGCTCTCCTGCTTAGCCGCCTGATCGTCCAAGTCTTGGAGGATCTGGCCGACCCTGCGCTACCTTTCTTCTGCTGGTCCGACTCGCATGTGGTTCTAGCCTGGCTGCAAGGAATCCCAACTGAGTGGCAAATGTTCGTCGCCAATAGAGTGAGTGAAGTCCTCACTTTAATTCCCAGAGCAATATGGGATTATGTTCGCTCTCAAGGCAACCCCGCTGTCTTTGCCACGAGAGGATTGCTGCCAGATCAGCTGATTTTAAATGATCTGTGGTGGAAAGGACCTGAGTGGTTACTCAGCACGACTGACGCGCCAGTTCAAGACTTTACTGTGTTGGAAAAGAAAAACTGAGTCACGGACATGCACGCTACACACAAAACAACAACATCGCTTGTCGGTTATTATTTAGTTGCACTCGCAACGAGGTGGGCGGTATGTCCGGGACGCGGTAAGCCCCTGCATACCCCTCACCCTCTATACAGAGAAAGCATTGCTCCCTGCCTCCCCATGCAAGCTATCGACTTAAGGAGAGCGCGCAGAGGCGCGGGTGCATATGCTTTCTTCCACCTTTTTACCCGCGAGGACCGCTTAGAACAAAAATGATTGTCGCGGGCTACTCTGCCTCTGTTCCGGCCTTGACTCCCAGTCGATTATTCCAGCGCGGTCCTCGCGATTTTACAACACTACGCAACCGCGTGTTACAAGCCGACCAGTTACACACACACACATACACACACACACATCTTCACGAAGTTACAGCAAAAGTGGAAGAAAGATTTTAATGTAAGAAGAGACGGAGCAATAAAAGCTCAAATTGTTAGTGTTAATCGAGTCTACAATTAATTATTCAGTCTCCTATTCTCAGTTACCCTTCCCACGCGGCCGCGCTTAAATATCGCACGTTCTAAGTGCGCAGCGAATCGAATATCGCTACAACCATAATTAATAATTATTCAGGCTCGCTCTTGCGTTAAATAAAAGCGATTCGGTCGCAACAAATACAAATAATTAATGAATTGAATAAATTTCCGTTGGTATATTAACTATTTAAAGAATAAGCATAGAATCAATTACAATTACTAGTATATGTGGAATTTTATGTATATATATATATATATATTGAATCGAGAAATAAACGTTCGGAAATATCTATATATATAACTTAAGAAAAATAATTTACGTAGATAGAGCCCGCATGCATAGTAATAATTAACTGGAATATAATTAGTCATATTAAATAACTCGAGATTGGATCTCTGTGGGTTGCACCGTCTGTTCAGGCGTTCGTGCAGCGAACCTCCTCTCGAGATACGAGGAGTCGACGATAGGGAAAGTTTCGAGTAATAAAGTTACAGTATTGGCCTATCAATAAAATCGGTATCAATCCAATTTCGAATAGTCCATATGGATTGCTTCTTGGTCGATTAAACTAGCAGTACTAGTAATTGTAATTGATTCTATGCTTATTCTTTAATAGTTAATATACCAACGGAAATTTATTCAATTCATAAATTATTTGTATTTGTTGCGACCGAATCGCTTTTATTTAACGCAAGAGCGAGCCTGAATAATTATTAATTATGGTTGTAGCGATATTCGATTCGCTGCGCACTTAGAACGTGCGATATTTAAGCGCGGCCGCGTGGGAAGGGTAACTGAGAATAGGAGACTGAATAATTAATTGTAGACTCGATTAACACTAACAATTTGAGCTTTTATTGCTCCGTCTCTTCTTACATTAAAATCTTTCTTCCACTTTTGCTGTAACTTCGTGAAGATGTGTGTGTGTGTAACTGGTCGGCTTGTAACACGCGGTTGCGTAGTGCTGTAAAATCGCGAGGACCGCGCTGGAATAATGGACTGGGAGTCAAGGCCGGAACAGAGGCAGAGTAGCCCGCGACAATCATTTTTGTTCTAAGCGGTCCTCGCGGGTAAAAAGGTGGAAGAAAGCATATGCACCCGCGCCTCTGCGCGCTCTCCTTAAGTCGATAGCTTGCATGGGGAGGCAGGGAGCAATGCTTTCTCTGTATAGAGGGTGAGGGGTATGCAGGGGCTTACCGCGTCCCGGACATACCGCCCACCTCGTTGCGAGTGCAACTAAATAATAACCGACAAGCGATGTTGTTGTTTTGTGTGTAGCGTGCATGTCCGTGACTCAGTTTTTCTTTTCCAACACAGTAAAGTCTTGAACTGGCGCGTCAGTCGTGCTGAGTAACCACTCAGGTCCTTTCCACCACAGATCATTTAAAATCAGCTGATCTGGCAGCAATCCTCTCGTGGCAAAGACAGCGGGGTTGCCTTGAGAGCGAACATAATCCCATATTGCTCTGGGAATTAAAGTGAGGACTTCACTCACTCTGTTGGCGACGAACATTTGCCACTCAGTTGGGATTCCTTGCAGCCAGGCTAGAACCACCTGCGAGTCGGACCAGCAGAAGACAGGTAGCGCAGGGTCGGCCAGATCCTCCAAGACTTGGACGATCAGGCGGCTAAGCAGGAGAGCACCGCAAAGTTCGAGCCTAGGGATGCTTAGATATACTAGTAATAGTAATTGATTCTATGCTGATTCTTTAATAGTTAATGTACCAACGGAAATGTATTCAATTCATTAATTATTTGTATTAATCTCGATAAATATACATATCTATAACGGCGATCTTTATTCCAATTTATAAACCCCGAAATTGTACCTTACACCCGAAACAGTCCGAGTGCGTTGACCACCGTAGTCCTAGTGTGCTGATAGAGTCTTCTGAGTCGAAGGACCGATCAACTTGGTGTGCTGAGTGATTACTAGGAAGTAGTCTGTAGTCGTTTGCTAACCACTTGTCCAGCTCCATACCCGCAATGGCCAAGATTTGAATCAGCTGATCGCGTGCCTGCATAGCTTCCTCGAGCGTGTTAACGCCGCCCAGCGCATCATCGGTGTACGTATTTTCACGTAAAATGGCAGCTCCAAGAGGGAAGCGCGAGACTTAGTCGTTGGTTAGCTGCTGTAGAACACGTAGAGCTATATACGGGGCGCAGGCAGTTCCATAATTTACAGTGAGTAAATTGAAATCTTCTATTTTCCGTTCTGGCGAGGCTCGCCATACGATATGCAGCTGCATAGTGTTGTCTGGATCCATGCCGATTTGCCGGAACATCTTCACGATGTCTGCCGTGAATACGAAGAGGTGCGCCCACCAGTGCGTTAGAATGGTCGTACTCATCGCCTGCAGTTTCGGTCCTGTGTGCAGAAAGTCGTTAAGGGGTCGCTGGTTTTTGCCTGCAGAGTGAGAGGCATCGAAAACGACACGCAGCTTTTGACTTTCTGGCCATGCTACGGCATGATAAGGCGCGTAGCAGACGGGCGCCGACGTCAAGAGTTTAACAGGCATCTTCCTCATGTGGCTCAGCCATTCGTACTCCTCCATAAATGCGACGTAGGCGGCCCGCAGCCGATCGTCCTTTTGCAGGCGACGCTAGACCTGAAGTAAGCGTTTAACAGCAGTAGCCCTGGATTCAGAGATGATCGGCTTATCCTTGAGAGACAATCGGACGAAATATCGGCCTGATTCGTCGCGAAAATGTTCTTGCGTGAACAGCTTCTCACACTCTGCTTCTGACGGAGGTAGCTGGAGTGGTGCGGACACTTCTTCTATTTCCCAAAATCGCTGTAACTGCTTCGAGACAGAGCATGTCCTAGCATAGATTCCCTTGGTCGCAGCTGGCGTGGCATCAAAACTATTTCCGGTGGGACCAGTGATAATCCAGCCCAGTCTGGAATGCTGAGCGATGGGACTACCTGGGCCACCTCTGCGAAGTCCCTCGAGTATGATGTCAGCATACAATTCAGCTCCCAGCAAACAGTCGATGGGTCCAGTGGAACTGTGGAGCTGCCAGCGTAAGGCCATGCATGTGAAGTCAGTGCTCGTAACGGATGAGATGCTTCGGCTGAAGAGATGGGAGTTTGGTCAATACGGCAGCTGAAAAAGTCAGATTGAGGTTAGAGTCAACCCAGGATTTTAGGTTAAGTATAACAGTGGAAGTAGTCGTGGCAGACGAGTTCCCTCCCACTCCATAAATGTCTATCTGGAGGGGGGACTTTCTTAACCTGACTGCTTGCACAACCCTCTCCGTGACAAATGATACTTCGGAGGCAGGGCTATAACGGCCCGAACTTCAATCACTTCACCAGACGGAGACTCCAGGAGCACCAGAGCTGTGCCTAGTAGTGTGTTGCTTCCCACTATAGCGTGGCATGCGTTTACATGAGAAATGGTCATGATAGACAGCTGTGGCTTCGGTCCATTTGGCAGGAACTCTCCTCGTGATCTATCCAATTGAGCAGCACCGATAGATGCTTCGCTGTGCAGTGTTGTGTGGTGATCCTGGTTGCACTGCTTACATATGTATCTGGAGGGGCAAGTCGCAGATGTGTGTCGAAGACGCAGGCAGTTAGTGCACAGTCTCAATTCGTCCACGATCTTCCTCCTTTTGCCCAAGGCTGCCTTTAAAAAGGTTGGGCAGTAAAGTAGCCAACAAAATTGACTTTGAACCTGAAGTAGATGCGTGATGTGCTGCAAAATATTTATTTATTTTATTTGAAGGCATTGTTGCACTATTGCTTTGTTGTTTGGTCTTGACGCGTTCCTGAGCATCAAAATCATTGCAACGGGCAGCGTCAAGAGCTTTGATACGATTTTCTAAAAATGTTAAAAGTCGATCGTAAGTGGGATACGCTTAAAGACTATTAGCTGGACAAACCAATCATCCCAAAATTCTACTGGCCGACCAAGGGAGGTCATGGCTCGAACGCATTGGCTGGTTGTATCCAAAAGACGGGTAATTTCAGCTACGGACCTTAGTGTGGGAGACGACAAACCCAAAAGTTTGTTCATTTGAACTGCTAGACGGAGTCTTTTATTGTGATACGTGCGAAACACAGTTTCCCATGCTACCTTGAAATTGGCACCAATGATCTGCAAATTACACAGCCGACGAGCAGCCTCGCCTTCAAGGCAGGAATCAGATGTTGTAGCTTTAATACTGGTGAGAGCAAGGGTACGTCCTTCACCATGTAGGAGAAAATCTCTTTAAAGTCCCACTCTTCTTGCGTCCCACTGAACTTAGGTAGAGTAAGCTTTGGCAGCGAGGAGGCAGTGGTCTTGTACTCTATAGTTGGTGGCGCAGGGTCAGCTGGAGCAACGTTACCAATAACGTTCTGGACCTGACCTATAGCAAGAGATAGACGAATAGTGACATGTGACTTAGCTAATATGTACTGATTCTCTACGCCAGAGAAATAGTCATCCACAAAGTAAGGATCGTGCTGGAGAGTCTCATCGTTGATTAGTGTCCTATGCTGATCCTTAAATTCTTTCCAGTACTGCTCTAGCAGGATTAGCTTGTTACGCAGCGCTTCGAAAGTTAGATTTTTGTCCCCTGACGTATCACAGTTAAGGGGTAACACCACTCTAGCGGCCTGAAAAAATGCCTAACTTGTACGATTTTTTACAAGAGTAGGAAAGAAGGGATCAAATTTCTTTTGTGAGGGATTACTATACTTATATTGAGGTACAAAAATATATTTTTTTTACATTTAAATACAAAATGGCGGCTATACAGCGAATCTCGTAAGAACCTTTTTTCAAACTGGGAGAACAGATTACTCGTGAAACTATTACATGGATTGGATTTAAATTTTTACTGTAGCTTCACAAATAGATTCTCTAAAGATGTACGTAGCCGTTTTTCGATTGAATGTAAATTTTTTTTTATAAACACTTTACATTGTTTTTTTTCGAGAAAAATCGACTTTTTTTCAGAATTGCGCCATTTCTACAAAAATTGAAATAAAAAAAACCCTACGTACTTCCAAAGTTAACGTTATATAGATTAAGAATTTCTTTGGTTTTTTGTTCCAGGTCTCATACTTTCTGAGAAAAGTGTTCTCCCGTTTGTAGGTTTGAGAAAAAGGCTTCTCACGAGATTCGCTGTATAGCCGCCATTTTGTATTTAAATGTAAAAAAAATATATTTTTGTACCTCAATATATGTATAGTAAACCCTCACAAAAGAAATTTGATCCCTTCTTTCCTACTCTTGTAAAAAATCATACAAATTAGGCATTTTTTCTGGCCGCTAGAGTGGTGTTACCCCTTAATAATAAATTTGTCAATTCGCTCTCGAGTCGTAAGCTGATCACGGTATAGCTGGGGCTTAATATCTTCGTTTATAGACATGATTATAAATTATAGGCTAGTACAATGCAGCAAAAGTAAGGCAATGCGTATATATATAGCGTGAGGATATGCAGCTAAAGGGTATATAAGCTAATAAAGCGATAGCGAAAGGATATATAAGCTAATAAAGCGATAGCGAAAGGATATATAAGCTAATAAAGCGATCGCGAAAGGATGTATAAGCTAATAAAGCGATAGCGAAAGGATATATAAGCTAATAAAGCGATAGCGAAAGGATATATAAGCTAATAAAGCTATATCAAAAGGATGTATAAGCTAATAAAGCGATAGCGAAAGGATATATAAGCTAATAAAGCGATAGCGAAAGGATATATAAGCTAATAAAGCGATAGCTAAAGCAAAGCTAAAAGACTCAATTGAAATGATACTTAGACGTATAACGTAGTCGGCATCCAACGACGACTAGACGTGCAGCCTCGTGGTCGCTGGCGCGAGTTCCGTGACCCTGACCGTGACCTTGTGACGTCACGCGTCGTTCGATGCGGAGTTTGAATTTTTTAATTCAATTTCCTCTTTTGCATCACATTTTGCTACACCCGCCTGGATTTTGGGTAGGTTACTGGAGCACAACCTCCTTTTGTTTTCCTCTGTGCACAGCACGCACAGGATTACACACACACATTAGTATGTAGCTTCAGAAAATTTTTAGTTTTTTGTTCCAGCTCTCATGGTTTTCGAGGAATTGGTGCAACCGCGAAGCACCTTTAAAAAAATCTTTTTCCGCAAATCTGATGTAGTGCCACCATTTTGTAATAAAATCATAATAAAAAAATTTGTTTTCATACATCAATATGTGTTAAATGAACCATCTAAATATGAATACTATTCCTTTTCCCATAATCCCAGAATAAATTGTCAAAATTAGGCCTTTTTTTCGGCCTCTAGAGTGGTGTTATCCCTTAATAAACAACATTCTCCCTTGTTACCCCCTCCCTCTCCCCCCCAACGTCACCTGACCCAACCTACGCCGAAGCTAACCATATGCTGATTTTACATGCATTTTACATGCCACAAATATCCCCCCCCCCCCTCTAAACTGGAGATCGCTCCCATGGAGTGCATCTCCGGTTTAAAGGTACTTTAAAAGATGAACAAAAAGAAAAGAGACAGGAAGAAAAAAAAATTTTCCCAAAAAAACGAGTCACGTCCACCGAACCTACGACATCGAACGCTCGCATTTATCGCTGTAAATGACATTAGTTAGTCATCAATATTCTATAACGATTGAATTAAAAAAGGTATTATAAATAACAACGCCAAAATATATGTGGTTGTACGTTTATATTCTAAAAACCCCCTTCTTCCCCTTATTCGAATACCCGATTCACCGCCTAGGTGCGGGGTCGACCATCCACTTCCGAAGGAGCAAATCGTGGGTGTCCACCGGAAGGTGGGCAATACTCTGGACGAACTCGGCCAGTGCGGTGTGGGTGGAGTCTCCGGCACTGGTGGTTCATCCCACCGGGAAGGTCTGGACCCCGGGAGTTCGAGTATCGCCGCCTCAATGATGTGGGATGGGGGTACATACCATCTCGATCTGCGGCGCACCGAATCGGGCACTTCTACCGTTGAATATGGAGGTGGCTCTTCCCTTTTCCGCGCACTTGGACCGAAAGTTGTGACGTGTATTTCACGTCCCAATAATATTAAATACGGGCAGTCAATCGCGACCCAGTCGCCCGTCACCAGAGCCGAGCATTTCTCACATTTAATTAGTATTGTTATTAATGGGGGTATTGTTATTATTTGTTGAGGGAATGAGGATAAGGAGTCGCGAGCGAGGAAGGCCGCAGACCGGCACACACGCGCACACACCCATACCAGCGGCACCAGCTGATCGCCGCAGCGACGACTGCTCGGAGCGAGCAACGGCGACGAGTCTACACACAGGCACAGCACCAACATCACTGCACACTGTACGCGCGACTCTCTCTCTCTCTCGCTTGCTCTTTCTTCCTCGCCTCTCGAGGATGATGAGCCGCTGCCCGCGCACACATACATACACGCGCGCGCGGCCGCCCTCTCTCCCGATGCACGCAGACGCGGGAGGAGAGAGGATTCACAGCGGCAGCGGCGGCTTCCTCGAGGCACACCATCTCGGCTGTAGCCACGAGAGAGAGAGAGAGAGAGAGAGAGAGAGAGATATACCGACTCGGCTGTCGGCAGAGGGGAGAGCTAGCAGCCGCCGCGCCGCGAGCCGCATGAAGCTGCCGGCCTCTCCTAGCGTAGGCCGACGCGCGCACGTCGCCGCTGCCAACTGTGTTGGTCCGGCTGCGATAAAACCGAAAGCGCCCGATATAGATATACACGCCGGGTTGCCCGCGCGTGTATATCTAGCAATTCATAATTGCCCGCGCTGCTTAAACAGGGCGGCATTCGCGAAGCGAGCCAATGAGGAATAGCGACTCAAATCACCGCTGACTTGGCCTTGATTTTTGCGTCTAGGGAAAATCAAGGCCAATCACCGTAAAGGAAAGGGCGGAAGCAACAGGAGTTTGAGCTGAAGTTGCGCGAGAAGAAAAGTCCAAATTTTGAAAGAGATTTCCGCCCTCTCCGATTTTGAGCATTGACTGCCCGGCCTTCAAGGGAGATAGTTGAGAGAAATTGTGACTGCCGTCCGAGAAGTGAGACCGCGTGGGGAGACCTTTGGCGTAGAAAATCCCGGCGACCGATAGATTGGAGAATTTAACCGGCGACCTGTGACCTGCGAGGACGAACATCGCGGACGCGCCCGACTAACCACGGTGAGTGGACTGTAATTGCCGAGCTTCCCTCGGCACTTGCAAGTGAATTATATCATTGTTGTACATTGCCGCCATGTGCTCGGGGCTCATAGAAAGATAAAGCCGTGGTGGTGTGACACCAGTATATAAGATCAGTGCGGGTCGGACCGGTAGCAAATTTAAGCATTAGTGTGGGGAAATTTCCGCGACTCGGGAAGACGGGAGACGTGGTGAGTTTGATCGTAGCGAGGGACGCGTGATACGGCTAGCGTAGCCATTTTTTGTGTATAGCGATAACTTAGATTTAAGCGATATTGTAACTTGCGACCGGTAGTGTTACCCGACGATGAGAAATAAAGTTGAATATATTTAAAGTGAAATTTGTGGGTAATTATTATAAAGATATATAAATTCCTGATTTTTCCTCTTCACGGAACTTCCTCTGGGAAAGGGCTCGTGCCGAGTTAGCCGCGCTTTACCTGGCGCCCATTAATTGAGAAAATTTGGTAAAGTGTCGAGACAATGATAAGCATTACAAATGTAGTGGTTTCTGATTTCAAATCAGGAATGCCATGTTACAAATGGCGCCCAACGTGGGGCTTAGTGACTCAGGAAAAAAACAGGAAAAATAGCAAAATAAATTAATTAAGACAGTTCGGGAAAAATCAGAAATTTTTTTTTTACACAGTGTCGAGCCAGCGAAAGTGCAGCGACTAAAACGTTTTTTTTTGTCGTGTAAAAATTTAAGTAAAGTGGAAAAATTATTTTTTTGTGTGTTTAAGGAATTTATAAGTAGGACTTAGAAAATTTTTCACTTGAGCTATTGGGTTATAAATGGGACTTTAAAATTTTTTTCACTTGAGCTATGGGGTTATAAATTGGACTTAGAAAATTTTCAATTGGGGTAATCGACTAATAAATTTTTCGATTTCGAGAATTTTCCGGAAAATTTTTTTGGATATTTTTGAGAATTTTCCGAAATTATTTTTTGAAAATTTTTCGATTTTGAGAATTTTCCGGAAAATTTTTTTGGATGTTTTTCAGAATTTTCCGAAATTATTTTTTGAAAATTTTTTGATTTTGAGAATTTTCCGGAAAAGTTTTTTGGGATTTTTGAGAATTTTCCGAAATTATTTTTCGAAAATTTTTGATTTTGAGAATTTTCCGGAAAATTTTTTGGATATTTTTGAGAATTTTCCGAAATTATTTTTTTGCAAATTTTTTGATTTTGAGAATTTTCCGGAAAAGTTTTTTGGGATTTTTGAGAATTTTCCGAAATTATTTTTCGAAAATTTTTGATTTTGAGAATTTTCCGGAAAAATTTTTGGATATTTTTGAGAATTTTCCGAAATTATTTTTTTGAAAATTTTTCGATTTTGAGAATTTTCCGGAAAAATTTTTTGGATACTTTTGAGAATTTCCCGAAATTATTTTTTGAAAATTTTTCGATTGTGAGAATTTACGGAAAAATTTTTTGGATATTTTTGTGAAATTTCCGAAATTATTTTTTGAAAATTTTTGATTTTAAGAATTTTCCGAAAAAAAATTTTTTTTATGTGAGGAATGTTCCAAAGGAAGGAAGAGTTTTTTTGAGATTTTGAGAATTTTCGAAGATTTTTTTTTTTAAGGGTTTTTGTCGAAAATTTTTTTTTGAATTTGAGAGTTTTTTTTGAGATTCTTGAAACATTTTCGAAAATTTCTGAGCGATTTATTGAGGGCTTTCACAGGTTGGGTGTGTAGTGAAGAAAATTTTCGTTTCAATTGAGACCTTTCGTAGGATTCTTTTGAGTATTGAAAATTTTCGGTTATTGGAGGAAGCTTGTAGCGATATATAAAGAAAATAGCGAATTACCAGAGTAAGCGGAAGGCTGCGGCGACGCACTGAATATAATAGCGATAAATAGAGAAGGTGGGGAAAATAGGAGACAAATTCAGAAAATCTTTGTTGGAGATTTGGTGAAATTTGAGTAATGAGCTAGAGTGATAGATAAATTAATCGTGTGTAATTTTCTGAATTCTGACCTATTTTTCAAGTCTCCTCAACGACTTTTAAAGTAGTAGAGTAGGAGTCACACCACCGTATAGGGAAAATTGATTTTGCGAACACCTCCACAAAATATTATTTGCTGTGCTACTACTCCCAAATCGATTAGTAAGAACGATTTATAATTTAGTTAAGAATAAAATTTTTTCTAACAACTACTGGAAATTGGGTATAAAAATACAACAACTAAAGTTATTGTATTTTATATTATAACTACTGTGTCAAAGAAAAAATTGATTATTACATATACATATATTTATTTAATTGTATTGGAAATTATTTACTGAAAATTGATTGCGACCAAGAAGAAACCTCAGATTATTACTCCAGATATAAACAAGAAGAGAAGACCAAGAACTACTGAAGACTGAATAGCGACTTTATTACATTCGCGTCAGGGTATTTCAGCAGCTACTCAAGAGCTAGGCAAACAAATTTCGAGTAGGCATTTTCAGCTAAAGGAACCGATAAAGAAGACCTCAAGAAAAGAAGCTATTTTCTTTGTTTATCTCCTTTTGTCCCTTTAGCAAAAGTACATACGGTAATCTCCAGAGTAACATACATATATAAATACACATATTATTATTATAAATCATTATAAAAATTGAAAATTAGTGACACAGTAGTTAGGCAGGAAAATTGTCCCGTAAAAGAGTTAAGACTGATTCCTTTATTAGCGACCTCTCCATTCACGTGCACCAGGTATTGCAAGTTAAATCCCCGTCTTTGAAAAGATTCCAAAGACTTGGGCGGGCCCTCCCAACATAGCGAATACTGCAGTAACTGTAGAGTGTAACTAGCGACCAAACCGCTGTTTTTGTTTTCGTCCCTTAGTGTACGAGTAGAGTACAAAATGAACACAAGACAAGCAGCAAAGAAGGATCCGCGCATACGACAGCGAATGGCAGTATCAAGTAGAATAAATGGGATGGACCCGAGCGAACTTATAATAATTCTAGATCAGATGGGACTTAGCATATCTGGGACAACAGCCCAACTTAGAGACAGACTCTTGCGGGCAAGTATTAGGACAGTGGAACCAGGTGCAGCAGTAAATTGGGATACAGTATGGGACGAAAGACCATGGGATCAAGTACCAGCAACATCGGCGGCCATAATGCGAGAGGAATCTTTTGAACAAATACCTCAGAAGAAGAAAAGAGGTAGGAAGCCTAAGAGAAGGACCAAAGAAGTAGAGTTGCAAAGCACGAAAACGGAGTATAGCCAAGAAGAGGGACAGGCAATCACGGAGCAGATTCAAGAAGTCACAACACAACAACAAACGACCGATGTACCAGTAGTTACGCTAGAAACGATAAGCAAAGCGACCACCACTATCACTACGACGACACCAGTTCGTACACGGGGACCAACGGATAGCTTCGCGATGCAGATGGTGTCTGCAAACACACGACCAAGAGTGCAAACAGGGTTTCCACCGCAACTCTTAGCGATGAGCAGTCATACACAGTTGGCATATACTCCGGGACTAATGAAGATGATACCAACCGGCTACCAATGGAGGCTGCCAGAGCCACTTTTCCATTATACGGGAAATCATCCATCACCGGATTCCAGTACGGGAACTCCCGCGGTACCAATGATCCAGAGACCAATACAATTGATTACACCAACGTCAACGGCTTCGGAACAAACGTTACTTTCGATGCCAACCACCGCAGCGCCGTCGGTCACACGACCTCCTGCAATGGCACAAGCAACGAACGTCGGGGCCGGTCCGGGGACTAGTCAGAGGGGACAACCCCTAGCAGGAAGTGACAATCCGACAGGAACATCACAAAGCCAAACGCCACTGCAGGGGATAAACCCGAACGACAGTATTCAATATATTGGACAAGTAAAACATAGAGACCCCATAGCCAGTAACCCAAGAAATGGAAACTCAACAGACAGTAGCGACGTAAGCAACAAAGAAGAAGATGAGAATCGAGAAGAAGATACCATTCCACGAGGGGCAGGACCATACGAACGGCTACTGCAGGAGTTTGAACATCTGAAAATGGCACAACATAGACCAATTCTCCTCCGAGAACCGGTATACGCGCTACAACCTCCAGTAGTCCCACCTCCGGTAGCACACCCACAGGATTACGTAGACACTCCGAGACCACCGAGGGGATCTCAAGAGAGAAGAGAGCGACCCAGAAATCACGAAGTGGCAGTGATTCGGAGTCCTAAGGTGAACACCGTTCGTAGGCCAACAGACCAGCAAACCGAAGCATCAAAACAGAGAAGAGGAGAATGAAAGCGACTGTCATCAAGTAGCTCGGAAAGTAGCGTACTAGACCGAAGATTAGTAAAGAAGAGAGATAGCCGTAAAGTGAAAAACCGTAGACATAGGAGTTCGAGTAATAGTACCACAAGTAGCGACGGTAATACAACGTCATCAGACTCAGATAGCGACCACAATAAAAGAAGTACAAAACACAGGAGAGGCCACAAACGGAACCAGTCGATATCGACTAGCGACTCGGAATATGAAGATAAGAAAATGAAACAAAAAAATAGGAAAAGTCATTCGAATGCAGATATAGCGGGGAAGAATGTTAAAATATTGCAGAGCTGGAACCTAAAGTTCAATGGGGAAGATAAGGAGCCAGAGGAAATTTTGGACCGGCTGCAGGATTGCAAAGCAAGCCTAGCCATGAGCGACAGGGAGCTGTTGAATGCTTTACCATTGATCTTTTCGAAAAATGCTAGCAGATGGTATCGATCGAAGCGACCAGACTTAAAATCATGGAAAGACTTTAAAAAAGCATTCAGAAGGCAGTATTTGGGTCACAGAGATGAAGAAGACACGATGACGGACTTATGGAACCGATCGATGGCAAAAGGAGAAAAGATTGCCAATTATATATCCTGCGCAGAATACATTATCGACCACTTTAAGCGACCCCCATCCAGGAAAACAATAGTAAAAAAGGCCTACAAGGGCTTGAGGAAAGACTATCGACACTTCATGGCGGGGAAAGAAATCAAGACGCTCAAGGATATAGAGAAACTAGGAAGAATTTGGGAAAAGGAGAAAGAACTAGATGACCGGTTTGAAGAGCCTCCACCAAAGGAGAAGATGAGCATACCGGGTGCAGCATACTCTGGGACACCCTCAGTCCGTAAGGTAGCGGCAGCCTACGAGAAATTGAACCCAGAAAGCGACACTAGCGACAGCACATCAGCGACAACCAAACCGGCGAGAAAGAGAAATTGGAATAGAAAAGCGAAGAAAAAACAAAAACAAATAAATGCGGTAGCCGCTGCCAAGGAGAATCAAAGGCCTGAGGCCAACGTACAAGCGACCCCAGTACAGCCAGCCTCACACAACGCGACCGCAACGATGACGCACAGCACACCGCTGAATCCACTGCGACCGAGTTTTGTGCCCGCTTGGCAATGGTCTCCTCCCCAGAATGTTAACTCGTTTCAGGGTAGAGGTGGTCAAGCCCAAGGATTCACCGGCCAAGGCGCCTATAATATGAGAGGAACTAGAGACCAAAATGGGCCTTCTGCCCAAAATATACCAGTATATGGTGCATGCTATACATGCCAGACGGTAGGGCACCGAGCAAGAGAATGTCCACAAAGGACATGCTACTTGTGTAGGGCTATGGGACACTATGCAAACGAATGTCCCAATAGACAGCCGGCATGGCAGTCTTCTCCAAATAATGAGGCCATGGGAAACGGGATGCAGGGGAGGCAGAAGAGTCCCATACCTCCTCAGCAACCGCAAACGGGACGAAACTGGCAACAATAAAGGGAAGCCAGCATAGCGCCCAACCGACCATACAGGAGAAGAGAATAGCGACCCCAGAGAACGCAAAAATTAGTAGCAACCAAGAGAGAAGTGGATCGATGATAGTCGAGGCAGCTAAAAGTATTGAGTCGACATTGTCAGATGGGGAGACCCACCCAGTATGGAGCAATACTTCAAACAGCGGAGGATTAAATGGGACCTCACCAATAGCGACCACAAAACCAGAGAGTAGAAAGAGTAGAGAGAGCAACAAAATTCGAGAAGAGAGAGAAATAGTAGAGAGTAGAGAGAGTAGTGAGAGCAATAAAATTCGAGAAGAGAGAGAAAAAGTAGAGAGTAGAAAGAGTAGAGAGAGCAACAAAATTCGAGAAGAGAGAGAAATAGTAGAGAGTAGAGAGAGTAGTGAGAGCAACAAAATTCGAGAAGAGTGAGAAAAAGTAGAGAGTAGAGAGAATAGTGAGAGCAACAAAATTCGAGAAGAGAGAAAAAAAGTAGAGAATAGAGAGAGTCGTGAGAGCAAAAGGGTGACCGAAAGAGTGACAACCTTACCGATCCTCGAAGGGTCCGACGTAACGGCGTTCAATCCAACAGCTGACGAGCAGAAGGATTTCGAGCACCTAGCCCTCGTACGAGAGGCGGTCGACCTTCTAGAAGGGTCACAGGTGTCCACTCCCTCGTTGGAGGGCCCCTCCACCTTTGTTACAGACTTAGATGTTGGGGTGCCCACATCTAGTCTAGGGGGGGAGAGCAGCGTACTACGTACGCCGCAGGCCGACCAACTTGAGGTTCCGGAACCAGGCGAAGTCGAAGTCGCAGGTATGAGCGCAGAGAACCGCATCTTCACGAAGGTAATACTAGGTGGTAGACCGTACAGAGCCCTAATTGATGGAGGAGCCACGGTCTCCCTAGTAGGACCAGAGATAGCGGCTAAGTTCAAGGACCGATTGCGACCAGCGAACTCTGTTATAAGAAGTGTGTTAGGTGGAACAAAGAAAGTATTGGGGTATCTGGACATCAACATGGAATTGGATGGCAGGTCCAGGAAGCTGACGGTAAGAGCCGTAGATCCTTGCGACCACGACATTTTACTTGGACAGGACTTTACCACTCCATGGGACGTTGATGTAAGATACGGCAGACGGATGTGGAGGACTAACGAGGGCCCGTGGAAGCAATCTTGGGACGACGAGGAAATCGAAGCGACCCCAGCATACGCCGAATGCGCCGGAATTACCGAGGCAGACGACGAGCAGCGGAAAGCCATAGAAGACCTAGTGACCAAGATATTACCTCCGCCATCGGAAAATTTAGGAACGACCACACTGACCGAACATCACATAGATGTACTCTCCGCAGCCGCCATCAAACATCGGCCAAGGAGAATGTCACCCAAACTTCTGCAAGTAGTACACGAAGAGATAGAGAAGATGTTTAGGAGTGGAGTAATAGAGCGATCGGCAAGTGAATGGAGTAGCACCCCGGTAATCATCAAGAAGCCAGACGGGAGCTATAGATTTTGTATAGATTATCGCGACCTCAACAAAGTGACCCGGAAGGATGCATATCCTATCAGGAGCATGGATTCCATATTGGACAAATTGCGTAAAGCCAAATATTTGACCAAAATTGAGCTCAAGCAAGCCTATTTTCAAGTACCGATGGAGCAAAGCAGTAAGAAATTTACAGCATTTGCAGTGCCGGGGTCAGGGCTTTGGCAATTTGTAAAAATGCCCTTCGGATTAACGAATGCGCCCATGACCTTCCAACGCCTGATCGATGCTTTGTTTGGCGTCCAGTATGAACCATATGTGTTTGGATACTTGGACGACATCATTATAGCGACCGAGACCTTTGAGGAACATCTCCAATGGTTGGAACTGGTTCTCAAGAAGCTGGTCGAAGCAGGATTGGTAGTAAATTGGAAAAAGTGCGAATTCTGCTGCTCGAGAGTGACGTACTTAGGCTTCTTGCTTGATAAAGATGGATTGCGACCAGACCCAGAAAAGGTATCGCCAGTGACAGAATATCCAGCGCCGAAGACCGTTAAGCAGCTGAGACGATTTCTGGGTATGGTAGGATGGTACTCGCGATTCATTGAGAACGACTCAGAGATGAAAATTCCGTTAGTGAAGTTACTAAGAAAGGGGCAAGAATGGAAATGGGATAGCGACCAACAAGAGGCCTTTGAAGGTCTAAAGAAGGCGCTAACGGTAGCTCCGGTCCTGGCAAGACCAGATTTTGGCAAAACCTTCACGGTCCAGAGTGATGCAAGCGGAGTGGCGATTGGGGCGGTTTTGACACAGGAAGGGGATGATGGAGAGCACCCCATCGTATATGTGAGTAGAGTACTCACGGCGGCTGAACGAAATTATACCACGTCCGAAAGAGAATGCCTGGCGTTATTATGGGCCATTAAGAAGCTGCGACCATACCTTGAAGGGTACGAATTCAAGGCCATCACCGACCATAGCGCCCTCCAATGGCTTCGAAATCTGAAGGACCCTACTGGACGACTAGCCCGTTGGGCACTTGAAATGCAGCAGTGGGACTTCGAAGTAATCCATCAGAAGGGCACTCTGATGAAAGTGCCTGATGCGTTGTCCAGGATGTATGAAGATGGAGGGGAAATAGCTGGATTTGAAGAGATACAGGACGAGCGATACGTAACTAGGAGGGAAGAAGTACAAAGACACCCACACCGATTCCCAGACTGGCGAATTGAAGATGGCATGTTGTACAAATTTCGTAGCGACCCCCTATTAGACCCAGTGACATCTCGAGAAGAAGGATGGAGACTGGTCGTCCCAGTAGAGTACCGTGAGAGAGTGATGACGGAGAGCCACTCCATCACCTCCGCGGGACACCTGGGACTTGAGAAGACCTATGACCGAGTGGCCCGCGAGTACTACTGGCAAGGCATGTACTATGACGTGCGCCACTTCGTCCAGGCTTGTCTCGAATGCCAGAAGCACAAGTCCTCTCAGACGGGACCCCTAGGGCTACTAGGCAAAAGAATTGTAGAGCGACCATGGGCCGTAGTGGCAGCAGATCTTATGGAATTTCCACCAAGTAAGAGCCAATTCAAATACTTGGTGGTATTCCAAGATCTCTTCACGCGGTGGATCGAGCTGAAGCCGCTGAGGAAGGCGGATGGCAAGTCGGTGGCTCGCGCCCTAGAGGAGCTCATCTTGTTTCGGTGGGAGACGCCGAACTACGTACTCACAGATAACGGGAAAGAGTTCATCAATAAGCACCTGACCGCCACGCTGAAGGAGTATGGAGTGACCCATGTGACCACGCCACCGTACCATTCGCAAGCCAATCCAGTGGAGAGAAGCAATCGAACCCTAAAGACCATGATAGCGACCTTCGTAAAACAAGACCATCGGAATTGGGATGCCCATCTTCATGAGTTTAGGCACGCAGTCAACACTGCCATGCAAGCGACCACCAAGGTATCACCAGCCTTCTTGAATTATGGACGACACTCAAGGCCGGTGAGTTTATGAAGAGAAGTAGAGCCAAAGCGACCAATTATTAGTAGCGACCCTGAAGATTGGTTAGAGAGAGTAAGAAGACTGGATGCCCTACGCGACCTAGTAATCACGCATATCGATTCTGCAAAGGAGCGACAAGCCAAATACTACAATCGTGGCAGGAAGGAGGCGACATTCCAGGTAGGAGACTTAGTAATGAGGGCAAACCACCACTTGTCAAACAAAGACAAGCGTTTTTCGGCTAAGTTAGCTGGCCGGTTTGACGGCCCGTTTGCCATCAAAGAAGTTAAGTCTCCGCTGGTATACGTGCTAAATATGGGTGAGGATAAAAGAATACCCGAGGTGCACGTGAGCGAATTGAAAAGATATTCCCCCAAGGGGGAGAGCCCCGTAGTAGCGACCTCCTCTTTACAAGCGACCTTGAAGTGGTTATTTATCGAAGCGACCAGTAGAAGGAGAACAAACTGATCACTCTAGCGACCACAATGCTAATAGCGACCCATCCGAGACCCTAAGCATCGGCGACCAAAGGGACATAACCTGAGAACTACTAGCGACCGAAACCTGGAGTGACGGAGGCATACCCATGCCCAGAAAGTTGTTAAAAGTCTTGTTATTTATTTATTTATTTGAAATTTTTTATTTAGGATATTATAATTTCCCCTATGGTCGCGCGATCTATGAGCGCTGTTGCTCTGTGGTCGGATTGGGAGTAGTAAGGTGGAGGTATTAATACATTTTTTTTTGTTGTTTTCAGCTTGATTAGTTTAAGTGTAGAGATGTATATGTATATTGTTTTTGCAAAAGCTCTGGTGCCGAGGGTTGTTCGGGAATCGCGTTGATGGGATACGATGGCCCAATTAGAGTCTCGTTTGATTATTGGAATAACCAGTCCACTCCTGGCGGTGTGTCCCGTTTAGGGGGGGAGAGTTTGTGACGTGTATTTCACGTCCCAATAATATTAAATACGGGCAGTCAATCGCGACCCAGTCGCCCGTCACCAGAGCCGAGCATTTCTCACATTTAATTAGTATTGTTATTAATGGGGGTATTGTTATTATTTGTTGAGGGAATGAGGATAAGGAGTCGCGAGCGAGGAAGGCCGCAGACCGGCACACACACGCAGACACCCATACCAGCGGCTGCTCGGAGCGAGCAACGGCGACGAGTCTACACACACAGGCACAGCACCAACATCACTGCACACTGTACGCGCGACTCTCTCTCTCTCGCTTGCTCTTTCTTCCTCGCCTCTCGAGGATGATGAGCCGCTGCCCGCGCACACATACATACACGCGCGCGCGGCCGCCCTCTCTCTTGATGCACGCAGACGCGGGAGGAGAGAGGATTCACAGCGGCAGCGACGGCTTCCTCGAGGCACACCATCTCGGCTGTAGCCACGAGAGAGAGAGAGAGAGAGAGAGAGAGAGATATACCGACTCGGCTGTCGGCAGAGGGGAGAGCTAGCAGCCGCCGCGCCGCGAGCCGCATGAAGCTGCCGGCCTCTCCTAGCGTAGGCCGACGCGCGCACGTCGCCGCTGCCAACTGTGTTGGTCCGGCTGCGATAAAACCGAAAGCGCCCGATATAGATATACACGCCGGGTTGCTCGCGCGTGTATATCTAGCAATTCATAATTGCCCGCGCTGCTTAAACAGGGCGGCATTCGCGAAGCGAGCCAATGAGGAATAGCGACTCAAATCACCGCTGACTTGGCCTTGATTTTTGCATCTAGGGAAAATCAAGGCCAATCACCGTAAAGGAAAGGGCGGAAGCAACAGGAGTTTGAGCTGAAGTTGCGCGAGAAGAAAAGCCAAAATTTTGGCAGAGATTACCGCCCTCTCCGATTTTGAGCATTGACTGCCCGGCCTTCAAGGGAGATAGTTGAGAGAAATTGTGACTGCCGTCCGAGAAATGAGACAGCGTGGGGAGACCTTTGGCGTAGAAAATCCCGGCGAGCGATAGATTGGAGAATTTAACCGGCGACCTGTGACCTGCGATGACGAACATCGCGGACGCGCCCGACTAACCACGGTGAGTGGACTGTAATTGCCGAGCTTCCCTCGGCACTTGCAAGTGAATTATATCATTGTTGTACATCGCCGCCATGTGCTCGGGGCTCATAGAAAAATAAAGCCGTGGTGGTGTGACACCGGTATATAAGATCAGTGCGGGTCGGACCGGTAGCAAATTTAAGCATTAGTGTGGGGAAATTTCCGCGACTCGGGAAGACGGGAGACGTGGTGAGTTTGATCGTCGCGAGGGACGCGTGATACGGCTAGCGTAGCCATTTTTGTGTATAGCGATAACTTAGATTTAAGCGATATTGTAACTTGCGACCGGTAGTGGTACCCGACGATGAGAAATAAAGTTGAATATATTTAAAGTGAAATTTGTGGGTAATTATTATAAAGATATATAAATTCCTGATTTTTCCTCTTCACGGAACTTCCTCTGGGAAAGGGCTCGTGCCGAGTTAGCCGCGCTTTACCTGGCGCCCATTAATTGAGAAAATTTGGTAAAGTGTCGAGACAATGATAAGCATTACAAATGTAGTGGTTTCTGATTTCAAATCAGGAATGCCATGTTACAAAGTTGCCCGCCTTCTAAACTATGGGGCTCGTCTCGTGACCTTCTCCTCTCTTTCGCTTCCTGGGATCGTTCCCGCGTCCGGTCGTGATTGGTTCTCCTGTCGGTTGGCCGTTCATCGATTCGGGGAGCGACGTGGGTCCTCTCTTGGTTGGTGCCCCTGATCTGAATGACCTGAAATTTTTGGACATCTTCTAGCCTCTGGATGTGTACCATGTATCCTAAATTTCGTCGAACGCTGCCACTTCCTCATCCTCTAACTCGAAACCTCTTGACAGCGCATCAGGTACATAGTGTATGACCTCTTAACGATGTATAATCTCGAAGTCCTACTACTACATTTCCAAAGCCCATGTCGCGAGTCTCCCTGTGGGGTCTTTCAGGTTCCTGAGCCATTGTAGTGCGGTGTGGTCCGTAATGACCGTGATATCCTTCTAGGTACGTCTTAACTTCTTGATGGCCACAATAGTGCGAGACATTCTCTTTCCAACGTGGTATAATTTCTCTATGCGAGTGTGAGCACTCGACTTACATACACGATGGGATGCTCCCCATCCTCGAATTCCTGGGTCAGCACGGCCCCGACCGCAAAGTTTGATGCGTCACTCTCGACTGTGAATTTCCTCTCGAAGTCTGGCCTTGCTAGCACGGGGGCTTTCGTCAATGCCAGCTTCAATTTCTCAAAGGACTCTTGTTGCTCCTCTCCCCACTCCCACGCTTGACTATTTCGCAGTAGTTTCAACACAGGGATTTTGAAACCTAGCGTACCATCCAACCATTCTCAGGAATCTTCTCAACTGTTTTTTATTCTTCGGTGCCGGATACTCGATCACTGGAGCTATCCTTTCAGGATCTGATCTCAGTCCCTCTTGGTCCAACAGATAACCCAGATACCGTACTCCAAATTCACATTTATCTCGATTCACCGTCAGCCCCGCCTCGTGTAGCTTCCTTAACACGATCTTCAAACACAATTTAGTGCTCCTCTAAGGTTTCCGTCGGAATGATTATGTCGCCTAAGCAGCCAAAACTGAATGGCTCGATCTCTGGACCAAATAATGCATTGATTAACCTTCGGAAGGTCATTGGTGGAATGGTTAAGCCAAAGGGCATTCTTGGGAACTGCCACAATCCTGAGCCGGGCACTGTGAAGGCTGTGTACCTTTTACTTGATGCTGCCATGGGAATCTGGAAGTCGCAACGTTATTTTTCCTTCTAGCACCTCCGATCGTCTCGATAAAAGACTGCTTGGCTTCCTCCTCTTGCAATTGCTTGAATTCCTCTACACCCCCGCCGTGCAATATGCGAATATAGTATCTGCTCTGACGTAGACTACACAATCAGGTGCGTTTTGTCCCGTAGCCTGTGGTATATCCCGTATTCTGCAATCCGTCAACTGATAAGCTATTTGGTTACACTTGTAGTACCGCTCTGTGCCCTACTCCTCTGCACTCAAAGCAGGGTCCGTAAAATGATTGGCTGCCCTGGTTCCCAGGCGCGGAAATTCTCGTAGCACCATTTGCTGCTGTTGTACCCGGTCTCGCTTGACTAACTCCGCTCTGGTTATTTTGCCCTTCTGTTTAGCCTCTGTGTTCACTTCAACTTGCATTATTGTTCTTTAGCCAATTCTGGTTATTGCCTCTGGTGTTACTCTGGTTTTGCCAGTTTTGTTGGCGGTTATTGTCATAAACGTTTCCTCCTTGCGTCGCTTGAGCATAGGTATTGCATGTCAACGTGGGCCCTTGTGCTTTAGATGCGATTTGTATTGCAGCGTGCACCGGTGTCTCCTTTTGTGCTGCCACTTCTGACTGCCTCATCTGTTCCTTCGCCTGTGTTCTCCCTCTTCTCGACGACTCTTCTTCTACCGCTGTCACATTACTTGACTTAACCTCCTTTGACGTGGGTACGTACGCTGCCCCTTGAATTTTCATTTATTCTTTGGGTGGTGGGGTTTCCCAACGCTTGTTTAACTCCTTCTGCCGCTCTCACTCTCGATCGTAATGCTCAATATCGTCTAGACTCCTCACTCGTTTATCTTTCATATAGTTTCTATATTCCGACCCGATATTCTCATATGCTGTTGACACCTGCTCTCTCATCGATGGTGGCTGCCTGAAGTGGCTGATAATAAGTTTGAAGCAAGAAATGAAGATCGTAATTTTTTCTCCTGGTCCCTGAGTCCATTTATGTAGATCGCTCTCCACATCCTTATGTTCAATACTTCCCACGTATTGGTTTTTGAACGCTCTCTTAAATTCTCCCCAAGACTGGATGTCTCGGCGAATTGTTCTAAACCACGTGTCCGATGAATTTGTCAGCACGCATAATAGTGCTGCCATCAGTTGTCTATCCGACATCATAGCGTTCGTTCGACAATCCTTCATTTGCTCTATGAACTCTTCCGCTCCTTTTGACTGTCCCCAGAAAATATCGTGCACCATGTTTGCAGTGTTTTGATGAGATAAGTATTTGCCGAGGCTGCTCCGTGACGTTGATCTCTATGTCCTCCATGCCCCCTTCGTCTCACTCGATCGTAACTGTTTATTTAAATTGGATGATATATATATATACATAGTATATCTAGTATCGTATTGAAGTGGGTGTGCTGGAGTAGTAAAATCATACAGCACTATATGTATGAAAAGAGTCAATTTTACCGACCACTAAGGAATTCTGTACTATTTCAGTTAGTTATAACCATACAAAAATAATTGGATTTTATAAATTCGATGTTTGTATGTATGCATAGTGTGGCTAGGACCGTTTGGTAGTAGTTATGATGGAGTAATAAAATCATACAGCAATATGTTTCTGAAAAAGGTACATTTTATCGTCCACTGGGACATTCTGTACTGTTTCAATTGGTTATATGTATAAAATCATTTGGATTTTGTAAATTGGATGTTCGTATGTATGTATGGTGTAGCTGGTACCGTATTGAAGTGGTTATGCTGGAGTAATAAAATCATACTATTTCAGAGGTGACATGATGAACGAAAATTTTTTCCGATGATTATTCGACTAGTTTTGACATGTATTACAAAAAGGGCAGAACACTTTTTGTTAAAATTCTTTTTATTTTTTTCAGATATCCAATCAGTTTTCTGAAACCATATTTTTATAATTTTTTAAAAAATTGATTAGATCTACAAAAATGAATAATAAAAAAAAATCTAACGAAAAAATGCTCCGCTTTTTTCGTTGTACATGCCAAAGACAGTGGAATCACCGTCGAAAAAAAATTTCGTTTTTCACGTCACCCCGGAGGAGCGGCGACGCTAACGACAGCAGAATATTCTGCGGCGATGCAGATAGCGATAGAACTATCGGTGGTGGACCTACCGGAAACGGAGCGCTCAGCAGTGGCACTATTGGTCGGTTCGGGGTGAATTATACGCCAACCGCGTTGCCGCAACGGGACAGCATGACGCAACTGATCGCTGCTATGACTGCGTTGATGAATCAAAATGCCCAAATCCACAATCCACAAACAATCCAAAAACATCTTATGGACGAGATTCAGTATAATATACTTCCTAATTTGTCGCATAACATTGACATTTTTATTGACTTTTGGGAGCGACACACGCGCACTTATGGCTTAATCATCTGGAGTAAACAGTAACACTCCATCGTTGGACAGAAGTTGTAGCCTTCGAGACTGCACGAAGTCACTTAACTAAAGCAGCGGAAAATTGGTACTTAACCAATTTTGACACAATAACTGATTGGCAAACTTTCAAGAAACCCTTCTCCAATACTTTCCTGATCCAGAAGTCGTTGACCAAGAGATTCCAAGAAATTCAGCTACGAAGCCAAAATTCGGTCGAGGATATTATTGAATACTTTTTTGTCAAAGTTCTGCTGTGTAAACAATTGGATTTCGGGCTGCAAGAAAGCAAAATACATGTCGCTGTAGGATTTTGATCTAGATCAACAAGCGCAGCGATCATGAGTTGGAGCCATTTAGAGATGGATAAGTTGCTGCGAAATATTCGTGAGTTCCAGACTTTTGATACTGCTAGGAAGCAGCGCATCAAAGACAAGGCGGAGAGTTCGCCGAAGACGGCGCCAGAGGACCGGCGGAAACCAGCAACCGAGAACACCAGCCAGTCCACGACACAGCGAAGCTACGAGTCGCCGCGCAGCAACGTAGCACAGCGAAGCAGCGAAGGCAGTTCAAGACCGTATAACGCGACCGAGTCGAAAGTAGAATATTATCGGTGTCATCAAAGCAGACATATCGCGAAAAATTGCAACTCGAGGTGCGTAATTAAATGTTTGAATTGTCAAGAAAACAGGTATTTTTAAAAACATTGTACGAAACCAAAAAATTGTCAAACGCGACAAATATGTTTATTGAATCGGATTTTGAAAGCAGTGCTGTTAAATATTGCAAAAATATTAAAATTGTCGAAATCGAAGTACGTAGTTTGGTAGATCCGAGAAGCTCGGATTGCACAATTAAGGCACAATAATTTTGATTTTATTCGCGTTCAAAGCATACTTAGAAGATTTGGAAAAGCGGGAACTAAAGTCAAGACAAACGGTATTGTAAAAGATACGGATTCGGTGTATGCAAGTCCGTGTCTTTTAATACAAAGATCAGATGGTTCGCATAGGTCAGTTGTACATTACTGTAGATTAAATAAAAAAAAGGAGCATGTGAATTTTCTTCTTAAATATGGATGACGGGTTAGAATAATTCCATAGAAGTAAGATTTTTGCAGTTTTAGATTTAGCTAATGGCTAATTACAAATGCCCCTAACGGAATGGACCAAAGAGAAAACCGCGTTTATAACGCCTGATGATACTCGTCAGTTTGAGCGTGCAATACTAGATCTGATGAACATACTTTTTTATTTTGCAAAACTTTTAAGAAAGTTTTCGGTATTTATGAGAACAAATTAATGCTTATATTTTTCGATGATTTTCTGTTAAATGCGAAAAATTGGGAAAATTTTTTTGAAAAACTGTATTTAGTTTTCCGTCTTTTAAAAAATGTGCGTCTTACTTTAAACTTAAAAAAGTGTAACTTCGGTCTTGAAGGAGTAAATTTTCTAGTGCTTATGATAGGTAAAAGTGTTGGTTTTAAGCATAAAAGAACAATTGGATTTTGTAAATTCGATATTTGTAGATATGTATAGAGTAGCTAGTGCCATATTGATGTGATTGTGTTGTAGTAATAAAATCATGCAGCCGTATATTCATGAAAACAGCCTACTTTACCGCCCACTAGCACATTATGTACAATTTCTGTTGGTCATATGTATCAAAAACAATTTGATTTTGTAAATTAGATGATTCTATATATATATATATAATGTGTCTAGTATCGTATTGAAGTGGGTGTGCTGGAGTAATAAAACCATACATCATTATATTTATGAAAAAAGTTAATTTTCCCGACCACTAAGACATTCTGTACTACTTCAGTTGGTTATAAGGATACAAAAACGATTTGAATTTGTAAATTGGATGTTTGTATGTATGTATAGTGTGGCTAGTACAGTTTTGTAGAAGTTGTGCTGGAGTAACAAAAACATACAGCAATATATTTCTGAAAAAAGTCCATCTTACCGAACACTTGGGCATTCTGTACTATTACAGTTGGTTTTAAGCATAAAAGAACAATTGGATTTTGTAAATTTGATATTTGTAGATATGTATACAGTAGCTAGCGCCAGATTGATGTGATTGTGTTGTAGTAATAAAATCAAGCATCCGAATATTCATAAGAAAAGTCTATTTTACCGATCACTGGTACATTCTGTACTATTTCAATTGGTTATATGTATAACAAACAATTGGATTTAGTAAACTGAATGTTTGTATGTTTGTATAGTGTAGGTAGTACAGCTTTGTAGTAGTTATGCTGGAGTAATAAAATCATACAGCAATATATATCTGAAAAAAGTACGTTCTACCGGATATAAGCATACAAAAACAAGTGGATATTGTAAATTGGATGTTTGTATGTATGTATAGTATGGCTAGTACCGTATTAGAGTGGTTATGCTGGAGAAATTAATTCATACAGCATTAACTTTATGAAAAAAGTCAAATTTACCGATAACTAGGACATTCTGTACTATTTCAGTTGGTTAAATGTTGCGACGTGTATTTCACGTCCCAATGATATTAAAACACGGTCAGTCAATCACGACCAAGTCACCCGTCACCAGAGCCGAGCATTTTTTATATTAAATAATATTGTTATTAATGGGGGGAATTGTTATTTATTTGTTAAGGGAATGAGGATAAGGAGTAGCGACCGAGGAAAGCCGCAGACCGGCACACAATTTAGAGGACAAAAGTACTTTTAAAGTACTTTTAAGGGTATAAAGAACTTTTAAGGGTCAATAGTACTTTTAGAGGACAAAAGTACTTTTAAGGGTAAAAGTACTTTTAGAGGACAAAAGTACTTTTAAAGGTATAAAATACTTTTAGAGGACACACGTACTTTTAAGGGTAAATAGTACTTTTAGACGACAAAAATACTTTTAAGGGTCTAAAGTACTTTTAGAGGACTAAAGAACGTTTAAGGGTATATGGTACTTTTAAAGGACAAAATTACTTTTAAAGGCAAAAAGTACTTTTAAAGGACAAAAGTACTTTTAGAGGACAAAGGTACTTTGAAAGGACAAAAGTACTTTTAAGGGTCAATAGTACGTTTAGAGAACAAAATTACTTGTAACGGTCTAAAGTACTTTTAGAGGAAAAAATAATTTTAGAGGACAAGAGTAATTTTAAAGGACAAATGTAATGTTATAGGACACTAGTACTTTTAAATGAAAAAAGTACTTTTAAAGGACAAAAGTACTTTTAAGGGTCAAAAGTGCTTTTAGAGGACAAAAGTACTTTTAAATGACAAAAGTTCTTTTACAGAACAAAAGTACTTTTAGAGGACAAAAGTACTTTTAAAGGACAAAAGTACTTTTAAAGGACAACAGTACTTTTTAGGGTCAAAAGTACTTTTAGAGGACAAAAGTACTTTTAAGTGTATACAGTACTTTTAGAGGACAAAAGTACTTTTAGAGGACAAAAGTACTTTTAAAGGACAAAAGTACATTTAAAGGACAAAAGTACTTTTAATGGACAAAAGTACTTTTAGAGGACAAAAGTACTTTTAAAGGACAAAAGTACTTTCAGAGGACAAAAGTACTTTTAAGGTTATAAAGTACTTTTAGAGGACAAAAGTACTTTTAAAGCACAAAGGACTTTTAGAGTAAAAAGTACTTTTAAACGGCAACAGTACATTTAAGTGTATAAAGTACTTTTAAGAGGACAAAAGTACTTTTAAAGGACAAAAGTACTTTTAAGGGTCAAAAGTACTTTTAGAAGACAAAACTACTTTTAAGTGTATAAAGTACTTTTAGAGGACAAAACTACTTTTAAAGGACGAAAGTACTTTTAAGGGTCAAAAGTGCTTTTAGAGGACAAAAGTACTTTTAAATGACAAAAGTTCTTTTACAGAACAAAAGTACTTTTAGAGGACAGAATTACTTTTAAGGGTATAAAGTACTTTTAGAGGACAAAAGTACTTTTAAGGGTATAAAGAACATTTAAGGGTCAATAGTACTTTTAGAGGACAAAAGTACTTTTAAGGGTCTAAAGTACTTTTAGAGGACAAAAGTACTTTTAAATGACAAAAGTTCTTTTACAGAACAAAAGTACTTTTAGAGGACAAAAGTACTATTAAAGGACAAAAGTACTTTTAAGGGTCAAAAGTACTTTCAGGGGACAAAAGTACTTTTAAGGTTATAAAGTACTTTTAAGGGTCAAAAGTGCTATTAAAGGACAAAAGTACTTTTAAGGGTCAGCAGTACTTTTAGAGAACAAAAGTACTTGTAGGGATCTAAAGTACTTTTAAAGGTCAAAAGTGCTTTTAAAGAACAAAAGTACTTTTAAAGAACAAAAGTACTTTTAGAGGACAAAAGTACATTTAAAGGATTAAAGTACATTTAAAGGACAAAAGTTCTTTTAAAGGAGAAAAGTTGCTTTAAAGGACAAAAGTACTTTTAAGGGTATAAAGTACTATTAGAGGACAAAAGTACTTTTAAAGGAAAAAAGTACTTCTAAAGGACAAAAGTACTTTTAAGGGTATAAAGTACTTTTAGCGGACAAAAGTACTTTTAAAGGACAAAAGTGCTTTTAGAGGATAAAAGAACTTTTAGAGGACAAAAGTACTTTTAGAGGACAAAAGTACTTTTAAAGAACAAAAGTACTTTTAGATGACAAAAGTACTTTTAAAGGACAAAAGTACTTTAAGAGGACAAGAGTACTTTTAAGTGTATAAAGTACTGTTAGAGGACAAAAGTGCTTTTAAAGGTCAAAAGTACTTTTAGAGGACAAAAGTACTTTTAAAGGACGAAAGTACTTTTAGAGGTCAGAAGAACTTTTAAGGGTATAAAGTACTTTTAGAGGACAAGAGTACTTTTAAGGGTCAAAAGTGCTTTTAGAGGACAAAAGTACTTTTAAAGGCAAAAAGTACTATTAAAGGACAAAAGTACTTTTAAAGGACGAAAGTACTTTTAAAGAACAAAAGTACTTTTAAAGGAGAAAAGTACTTGTAAAAGACAAAAGTACTTCTAGAGGCCAGAAGAACTTTTAAGGGTATAAAGTACTTTTAGAGGACAAAAGTACTTTTAAAGGACAAAAGGACTTTTAAAGGACGCAAGTACTTTTAAAGAACAAAAGTACTTTTAAAGGACAAAAGTACTTTTAAAGGACAAAAGTACTTGTAAAAGACAAAAGTACTTTTAGAGGCCAGAAGAACTTTTAAGGGTATAAAGTACTTTTAGAGGACAAAAGTACTTTTAAAGGACAAAAGTATTTTTAAAGGACGAAAGTACTTTTAAAGAACAAAAGTACTTTTAAAGGCAAAAAGTACTATTAAAGGACAAAAGTACTTTTAAAGGTCAAAAGTACTTTTAGAGGACAAAAGTACTTTTAACGGACGAAAGTACTTTTAAAGAACAAAAGTACTTTTAAAGGACAAAAGTACTTTTAGAGGACAAAAGTACTTTTAAAGGACAAAAGTACTTTTAAAGGCAAAAAGTACTATTAAGGGACAAAAGTACTTTTAAAGGACAAACGTACTTTAAGAGGACAAGAGTACTTTTAAGTGTATAAAGTACTGTTAGAGGACAAAAGTGTTTTTAAAGGTCAAAAGTACTTTTAGAGGACAAAAGTACTTTTAAAGGTCAAAAGTACTTTTAGAGGACAAAAGTACTTTTAAAGGATGAAAGTACTTTTAAAGGACGAAAGTACTTTTAAAGAACAAAAGTACTTTTAAAGGACAAAAGTACTTTTAAAAGACAAAAGTACTTTTAAAGGACAAAAGTACTTTTAAAGGCAAAAAGTACTATTAAGGGACAAAAGTACTTTTAAAGGACGAATGTACTTTTAAAGAACAAAAGTACTTTTAAAGGAGAAAAGTACTTGTAAAAGACAAAAGTACTTCTAGAGGCCAGAAGAACTTTTAAGGGTATAAAGTACTTTTAGAGGACAAAAGTACTTTTAAAGGACAAAAGGACTTTTAAAGGACGCAAGTACTTTTAAAGAACAAAAGTACTTTTAAAGGACAAAAGTACTTTTAAAGGACAAAAGTACTTGTAAAAGACAAAAGTACTTTTAGAGGCCAGAAGAACTTTTAAGGGTATAAAGTACTTTTAGAGGACAAAAGTACTTTTAAAGGACAAAAGTATTTTTAAAGGACGAAAGTACTTTTAAAGAACAAAAGTACTTTTAAAGGCAAAAAGTACTATTAAAGGACAAAAGTACTTTTAAAGGTCAAAAGTACTTTTAGAGGACAAAAGTACTTTTAACGGACGAAAGTACTTTTAAAGAACAAAAGTACTTTTAAAGGACAAAAGTACTTTTAGAGGACAAAAGTACTTTTAAAGGACAAAAGTACTTTTAAAGGCAAAAAGTACTATTAAGGGACAAAAGTACTTTTAAAGGACAAACGTACTTTAAGAGGACAAGAGTACTTTTAAGTGTATAAAGTACTGTTAGAGGACAAAAGTGTTTTTAAAGGTCAAAAGTACTTTTAGAGGACAAAAGTACTTTTAAAG
Organism: Gastracanthus pulcherrimus; assembly: GCA_949152435.1. NCBI lineage: Eukaryota > Metazoa > Arthropoda > Insecta > Hymenoptera > Pteromalidae > Gastracanthus > Gastracanthus pulcherrimus. The sequence goes on from OX424572.1 coordinate 144,978,111, forward strand.
GTCAAAAGTACTTTTAGAGGACAAAAGTACTTTTAAAGGATGAAAGTACTTTTAAAGGACGAAAGTACTTTTAAAGAACAAAAGTACTTTTAAAGGACAAAAGTACTTTTAAAAGACAAAAGTACTTTTAAAGGACAAAAGTACTTTTAAAGGCAAAAAGTACTATTAAGGGACAAAAGTACTTTTAAAGGACGAATGTACTTTTAAAGATCAAAAGTACTTTTAAAGGACAAAAGTACTTGTAAAAGACAAAAGTACTTTTAAAGGACAAAAGTACTTTTAAGGGTCAAAAGTACTTTTAAGGTTATAAAGTACTTTTAGAGGACAAGAGTATTTTTAAGGGTTAAAAGTGCTTTTAGAGGACAAAAGTACTTTTAAGTGTATAAAGTACTTTTAGAGGACAAAAGTACTTTTAAAGGACAAAAGTACTTTTAGAGGACAAAAGTACTATTAGAGGACAAAAGTACTTGTAAAAGACAAAAGTACTTTTAGCGGACAAAAGTACTTTTAAAGGACAAAAGTGCTTTTAGAGGATAAAAGAACTTTTAATGGTATACAGTACTTTTAGAGGACCAAACTACTTTTAAAGCACAAAAGTACTTTTAAGGGACAAAAGAACTTTTAAAGTACAAAAGTACTTTTAGAGGACAAAAGTACTATTAGAGGACAAAAGTACTTGTAAAAGACAAAAGTACTTTTAGCGGACAAAAGTACTTTTAAAGGACAAAAGTGCTTTTAGAGGATAAAAGAACTTTTAATGGTATACAGTACTTTTAGAGGACCAAACTACTTTTAAAGCACAAAAGTACTTTTAAGGGACAAAAGAACTTTTAAAGTACAAAAGTACTTTTAAAGGACAAACGTACTTTTAAAGGACAAACGTACTTTCAGAGGACAAGAGTACTTTTAAGTGTATAAAGTACTGTTAGAGGACAAAAGTGCTTTTAAAGGTCAAAAGTACTTTTAGAGGACAAAAGTACTTTTAAAGAACAAAAGTGCTTTTATAGGACAAAAGAACTTTTAGAGGCCAGAAGAAATTTTAAGGGTATAAAGTACTTTTAGAGGACAAAAGTACTTTTAAAGGACAAACGTACTTTCAGAGGACAAGAGTACTGTTAAGAGTATAAAGTACTTTTAGAGGACAAAAGTACTTTTAAAGAACAAAAGTGCTTTTATAGGACAAAAGAACTTTTAAGGATATAAAGTGCTTTTAGAGTACAAAAGTACTTTTAAAGAACAAAAGTACTTTTAGATGACAAAAGTACTTTTAAAGGACAAAAGTACTTTAAGAGGACAAAAGTACTTATAAAAGACAAAAGTACTTTTAAACGACAAAAGTACTTTTAAGGGTCAAAAGTACTTTTAAGGTTATAAATTACTTTTAGAGGACAAGAGTACTTTTAAGGGTCAAAAGTGCTTTTAGAGGACAAAATTACTTTTAAGTGTATAAAGTACTTTTAGAGGACAAAGGTACTTTAAGAGGACAAGAGTACTTTTAAGTGTATAAAGTACTGTTAGAGGACAAAAGTGCTTTTAAAGGTCAAAAGTACTTTTAGAGGACAAAAGTACTTTTAAAGGACGAAAGTACTTTTAAAGAACAAAAGTAATTTTAAAGGGAAAAAGTACTTTTAAGGTTATAAAGTACTTTTAGAGGACAAGAGTACTTTTAAGGGTCAAAAGTGCTTTTAGAGGACAAAAGTACTTTTAAAGGCAAAAAGTACTATTAAAGGACGAAAGTACTTTTAAAGAACAAAAGTACTTTTAAAGGACAAACGTACTTTTAAAAGACAAAAGTACTTTTAAAGGACAAATTTACTTTTAAAGGACAAAAGTACTTTTAGAGGCCAGAAGAACTTTTAAGGGTATAAAGTACTTTTAGAGGACAAAAGTACTTTTAAAGGACAAAAGTACTTGTAAAAGACAAAAGTGCTTTTAAAGGACAAAAGTACTTTTAAGGGTCAAAAGTACTTTTAAGGTTATAAAGTACTTTTAGAGGACTAGAGTACTTTTAAGGGTCAAAAGTGCTTTTAGAGGACTAAAGTACTTTTAAGTGTATAAAGTACTTTTAGAGGACAAAAGTACTTTAAGAGGACAAGAGTACTTTTAAGTGTATAAAGTACTGTTAGAGGACAAAAGTGCTTTTAAAGGTCAAAAGTACTTTTAGAGGACAAAAGTACTTTTAAAGGACGAAAGTACTTTTAAAGAACAAAAGTACTTTTAAAGGGAAAAAGTACTTTTAAGGTTATAAAGTACTTTTAGAGGACAAGAGTACTTTTAAGGGTCAAAAGTGCTTTTAGAGGACAAAAGTACTTTTAAAGGCAAAAAGTACTATTAAAGGACAAAAGTACTTTTAAAGCACGAATGTACTTTTAAAGAACAAAAGTACTTTTAAAGGACAAAAGTACTTGTAAAAGACATAAGTACTTTTAGAGGCCAGAAGAACTTTTAAGGGTATAAAGTACTTTTAGAGGACAAAAGTACTTTTAAAGGACAAAAGTACTTTTAAAGGACAAAAGTACTTTTAAAGGACAAAAGTACTTTTAAAGGACAAAAGTACTTTTAGAGGACAAAAGTACTATTAGAGGACAAAAGTACTTTTAAAGGAAAAAAGTACTTTTAAAGGTCAAAAGTACTTGTAAAAGACAAAAGTACTTTTAGCGGACAAAAGTACTTTTAACGGACAAAAGTGCTTTTAGAGGATAAAAGAACATTTAATGGTATACAGTACTTTTAGAGGACCAAACTACCTTTAAAGGACAAAAGTACGTTTAAGGGACAAACGAACTTTTAAAGTACAAAAGTACTTTTAAAGGACAAAAGTACTTGTAAAAGACAAAAGTACTTTTAGAGGCCAGAAGAACTTTTAAGGGTATAAAGTACTTTTAAAGGACAAAAGTACTTTTAAAGGACAAAAGTACTTTTAGAGGATAAAAGTACTTTTAAGGGTATAAAGTACTTTTAGCGGACAAAAGTACTTTTAAAGAACAAAAGTGCTTTTATAGGACAAAAGAACTTTCAAGGATATAAAGTGCTTTTAGTGTACAAAAGTACTTTTAAAGGACAAATGTGCTTTTAGAGGATAAAAGAACTTTTAATGGTATACAGTACTTTTAGAGGACCAAACTACTTTTAAAGAACAAAAGTACTTTTAAGGGAAAAAAGAACTTTTAAAGTACAAAAGTACTTTTAAAGGACAAATGTACTTTTAAAGGACAAAAGTACTTTTAGAGGCCAGAAGAACTTTTAAGGGTATACAGTACTTTTAGAGGACAAAAGTACTTTTAAAGGACAAAAGTACTTTTAAAGGACAAAAGTATTTTTAGAGGACAAAAGTACTTTTAAAGGACAAAATTACTTTTAAAGGCAAAAAGTACTATTAAAGGACAAACGTACTTTTAAAGGAAAAAAGTGCTTTTATAAGACAAAAGAACTTTTAAGCGTACAAAGTACTTTTAAAGGACAAAAGTACTTTTAAGGGACAAAAGAACTTTTAAAGTACAAAAGTACTTTTAAAGGACAAAAGTACTTTTAGAGGCCAGAAGAACTTTTAAGGGTATAAAGTACTTTTAGAGGACAAAAGTACTTTTAAAGGACAAAAGTACTTTTAAAGGACAAAAGTACTTTTAGAGGACAAAAGTACTTTTAAGGGTATAAAGTACTTTTAGCGGACAAAAGTACTTTTAAAGAACAAAAGTGCTTTTATAGGACAAAAGAACTTTTAAGGGTATAAAGTGCTTTTAGAGTACAAAAGTACTTTTAAAGAACAAAAGTACTTTTAGATGACAAAAGTACTTTTAAAGGACAAACGTACTTTCAGAGGACAAGAGTACTTTTAAGTGTATAAAGTACTGTTAGAGGACAAAAGTGCTTTTGAAGGTCAAAAGTACTTTTAGAGGACAAAAGTACTTTTAAAGGCAAAAAGTACTATTAAAGGACAAAAGTACTTTTAAAGGACGAAAGTACTTTTAAGGGTCAAAAGTGCTTTTAAGGGTCAAAAGTGCTTTTAGAGGACAAAAGTACTTTTAAGTGTATAAAGTACTTTTAGAGGACAAAAGTACTTTAAGAGGACAAGAGTACTTTTAAGTGTATAAAGTACTGTTAGAGGACAAAAGTGCTTTTAAAGGTCAAAAGTACTTTTAGAGGACAAAAGTACTTTTAAAGGACGAAAGTACTTTTAAAGAACAAAAGTACTTTTAAAGGACAAAAGTACTTTTAAGGTTATAAAGTACTTTTACAGGACAAGAGTACTTTTAAGGGTCAAAAGTGCTTTTAGAGGACAAAAGTACTTTTAAAGGCAAAAAGTACTTTTAAAGGACAAAAGTACTTTTAAAGGACGAAAGTACTTTTAAAGAACAAAAGTACTTTTAAAGGACAAAAGTACTTGTAAAAGACAAAAGTACTTTTAGAGGCCAGAAGAACTTTTAAGGGTATAAAGTACTTTTAGAGGACAAAAGTACTTTTAAAGGACAAAAGTACTTTTAGAGGACAAAAGTACTATTAGAGGACAAAAGTACTTTTTAAGGAAAAAAGTACTTTTAAAGGACAAAAGTACTTGTAAAAGACAAAAGTACTTTTAGCGGACAAAAGTACTTTTAACGGACAAAAGTGCTTTTAGAGGATAAAAGAACTTTTATTGGTATACACTACTTTTAGAGGACCAAACTACCTTTAAAGGACAAAAGTACTTTTAAGGGACAAACGAACTTTTAAAGTACAAAAGTACTTTTAAAGGACAAATTTACTTTTAAAGGACAAAAGTACTTTTAAAGGACAAAAGTACTTTTAAAGGAAAAGGAATTTTAAGGGTCAAAAGTACTTTTAAGGTTATAAAGTACTTTTAGAGGACAAGAGTACTTTTAAGGGTCAAAAGTGCTTTTAGAGGACAAAAGTACTTTTAAGTGTATAAAGTACTTTTAGAGGACAAAAGTACTTTTAAAGGACAAAAGTACTTTTAGAGGACAAAAGTACTATTAGAGGACAAAAGTACTTTTAAAGGAAAAAAGTACTTTTAAAGGACAAAAGTACTTGTAAAAGACAAAAGTACTTTTAGCGGACAAAAGTACTTTTAAAGGACAAAAGTCCTTTTAAGGGTCAAAAGTACTTTTAAGGTTTTAAGTACTTTTAGAGGACAAGAGTACTTTTAAGGGTCAAAAGTGCTTTTAGAGGACAAAAGTACTTTTAAGTGTATAAAGTACTTTTAGAGGACAAAAGTACTTTTAAAGGACAAAAGTACTTTTAAGGGACAAAAGTACTATTAGAGGACAAAAGTACTTTTAAAGGAAAAAAGTACTTTTAAAGGACAAAAGTACTTGTAAAAGACAAAAGTACTTTTAGCGGACAAAAGTACTTTTAAAGGACAAAAGTACTTTTAGAGGATAAAAGAACTTTTAATGGTATACAGTACTTTTAGAGGACCAAACTACTTTTAAAGGATAAAAGTACTTTTAAGGGACAAAAGAACTTTTAGAGGCCAGAATAACTTTTAAGGGTATAAAGTACTTTTAGAGGACAAACGTACTTTTAAAGGACAAAAGTACTTTTAAAGAACAAAAGTATTTTTAGAGGACAAAAGTACTTTTAAAGGACAAAATTACTTTTAAAGGCAAAAAGTACTATTAAAGGACAAACGTACTTTTAAAGGAAAAAAGTGCTTTTATAGGACAAAAGAACTTTTAAAGAACAAAAGTGCTTTTATAGGACGAAAGAACTTTTAAGGATATAAAGTGCTTTTAGAGTACAAAAGTACTTCTAAAGAACAAAAGTACTTTTAGATGACAAAAGTACTTTTAAAGGATAAAAGTCCTTTTAGAGTATAAAAGTACTTTTAAAGAACAAAAGTACTTTTAGATGACAAAAGTACTTTTAAAGGACAAAAGTACTTTAAGAGGACAAGAGTACTTTTAAGTGTATAAAATACTGTTAGAGGACAAAAGTGCTTTTAGAGGTCAAAAGTACTTTTAGAGGACAAAAGTACTTTTAAAGGACGAATGTACTATTAAAGGACAAAAGTACTTTTAAAGGAAAAAAGTACTTTTAAAGGACAAAAGTACTTTTAAGGGTATAAAGTACTTTTAGCGGACAAAAGTACTTTTAAAGAACAAAAGTGCTTTTATAGGACGAAAGAACTTTTAAGGATATAAAGTGCTTTTAGAGTACAAAAGTACTTCTAAAGAACAAAAGTACTTTTAGATGACAAAAGTACTTTTAAAGGACAAAAGTACTTTAAGAGGACAAAAGTACTTTTAAAAGACAAAAGTACTTTTAAAGGACAAAAGTACTTTTAAGGGTCAAAAGTACTTTCAGAGGACAAAAGTACTTTTAAAGTTATAAAGTACTTTTAGAGGACAAGAGTACTTTTAAGGGTCAAAAATGCTTTTAGAGGACAAAAGTACTTTTAAGTGTATAAAGTACTTTTAAGTGTATAAAGTACTTTTAAGTGTACAAAGTACTTTTAGAGGACAAAAGTACTTTTAAAGGACAAAAGTACTTTTAGAGGACAAAAGTACTTTTAATGGTATACAGTACTTTTAGAGGACCAAACTACTTTTAAAGGATAAAAGTACTTTTAAGGGACAAAAGAACTTTTAAAGTACAAAAGTACTTTTAACGGACAAATGTACTTTTAAAGGACAAAAGTACTTTTAGAGGCCAGAAGAACTTTTAAGGGTATAAAGTACTTTTAGAGGACAAAAGTACTTTTAAAGGACAAAAGTACTTTTAAAGAACAAAAGTATTTTTAGAGGACAAAAGTACTTTTAAAGGACAAAATTACTTTTAAAGGCAAAAAGTACTATTAAAGGACAAACGTACTTTTAAAGGAAAAAAGTGCTTTTATAGGACAAAAGAACTTTTAAGGATATAAAGTGCTTTTAGAGTATAAAAGTACTTTTAAAGAACAAAAGTACTTTTAGATGACAAAAGTACTTTTAAAGGACAAAAGTACTTTAAGAGGACAAGAGTACTTTTAAGTGTATAAAGTACTGTTAAAGGACAAAAGTACTTTTAAAGGACAAAAGTACTTTTAAGGGTCAAAAGTACTTTCAGAGGACAAAAGTACTTTTAAGGTTATAAAGTACTTTTAGAGGACAAGAGTACTTTTAAGGGTCAAAAATGCTTTTAGAGGACAAAAGTACTTTTAAAGGACGAAAGTACTTTTAAAGAACAAAAGTACTTTTAAAGGACAAAAGTACTTTTAAGGTTATAAAGTACTTTTACAGGACAAGAGTACTTTTAAGGGTCAAAAGTGCTTTTAGAGGACAAAAGTACTTTTAAAGGCAAAAAGTACTTTTAAAGGACAAAAGTACTTTTAAAGGACGAAAGTACTTTTAAAGAACAAAAGTACTTTTAAAGGACAAAAGTACTTGTAAAAGACAAAAGTACTTTTAGAGGCCAGAAGAACTTTTAAGGGTATAAAGTACTTTTAGAGGACAAAAGTACTTTTAAAGGACAAAAGTACTTTTAAGGGTCAAAAGTACTTTTAAGGTTATAAAGTACTTTTAGAGGACAAGAGTACTTTTAAGGGTCAAAAGTGCTTTTAGAGGACAAAAGTACTTTTAAGTGTATAAAGTACTTTTAGAGGACAAAAGTACTTTTAAAGGACAAAAGTACTTTTAGAGGACAAAAGTACTATTAGAGGACAAAAGTACTTTTAAAGGAAAAAAGTACTTTTAAAGGACAAAAGTACTTGTAAAAGACAAAAGTACTTTTAGCGGACAAAAGTACTTTTAAAGGACAAAAGTACTTTTAAGGGTCAAAAGTACTTTTAAGGTTATAAAGTACTTTTAGAGGACAAGAGTACTTTTAAGGGTCAAAAGTGCTTTTAGAGGACAAAAGTACTTTTAAGTGTATAAAGTACTTTTAGAGGACAAAAGTACTTTTAAAGGACAAAAGTACTTTTAAGGGACAAAAGTACTATTAGAGGACAAAAGTACTTTTAAAGGAAAAAAGTACTTTTAAAGGACAAAAGTACTTGTAAAAGACAAAAGTACTTTTAGCGGACAAAAGTACTTTTAAAGGACAAAAGTACTTTTAGAGGATAAAAGAACTTTTAATGGTATACAGTACTTTTAGAGGACCAAACTACTTTTAAAGGATAAAAGTACTTTTAAGGGACAAAAGAACTTTTAGAGGCCAGAAGAACTTTTAAGGGTATAAAGTACTTTTAGAGGACAAAAGTACTTTTAAAGGACAAAAGTACTTTTAAAGAACAAAAGTATTTTTAGAGGACAAAAGTACTTTTAAAGGACAAAATTACTTTTAAAGGCAAAAAGTACTATTAAAGGACAAACGTACTTTTAAAGGAAAAAAGTGCTTTTATAGGACAAAAGAACTTTTAAAGAACAAAAGTGCTTTTATAGGACGAAAGAACTTTTAAGGATATAAAGTGCTTTTAGAGTACAAAAGTACTTCTAAAGAACAAAAGTACTTTTAGATGACAAAAGTACTTTTAAAGGATAAAAGTCCTTTTAAGGGTATAAAGTACTTTTAGCGGACAAAAGTACTTTTAAAGAACAAAAGTGCTTTTATAGGACGAAAGAACTTTTAAGGATATAAAGTGCTTTTAGAGTACAAAAGTACTTCTAAAGAACAAAAGTACTTTTAGATGACAAAAGTACTTTTAAAGGACAAAAGTACTTTAAGAGGACAAAAGTACTTTTAAAAGACAAAAGTACTTTTAAAGGACAAAAGTACTTTTAAGGGTCAAAAGTACTTTCAGAGGACAAAAGTACTTTTAAAGTTATAAAGTACTTTTAGAGGACAAGAGTACTTTTAAGGGTCAAAAATGCTTTTAGAGGACAAAAGTACTTTTAAGTGTATAAAGTACTTTTAAGTGTATAAAGTACTTTTAAGTGTATAAAGTACTTTTAAGTGTATAAAGTACTTTTAGAGGACAAAAGTACTTTTAAAGGACAAAAGTACTTTTAGAGGACAAAAGTACTTTTAATGGTATACAGTACTTTTAGAGGACCAAACTACTTTTAAAGGATAAAAGTACTTTTAAGGGACAAAAGAACTTTTAAAGTACAAAAGTACTTTTAACGGACAAATGTACTTTTAAAGGACAAAAGTACTTTTAGAGGCCAGAAGAACTTTTAAGGGTATAAAGTACTTTTAGAGGACAAAAGTACTTTTAAAGGACAAAAGTACTTTTAAAGAACAAAAGTATTTTTAGAGGACAAAAGTACTTTTAAAGGACAAAATTACTTTTAAAGGCAAAAAGTACTATTAAAGGACAAACGTACTTTTAAAGGAAAAAAGTGCTTTTATAGGACAAAAGAACTTTTAAGGATATAAAGTGCTTTTAGAGTATAAAAGTACTTTTAAAGAACAAAAGTACTTTTAGATGACAAAAGTACTTTTAAAGGACAAAAGTACTTTAAGAGGACAAGAGTACTTTTAAGTGTATAAAGTACTGTTAGAGGACAATAGTGCTTTTAAAGGTCAAAAGTACTTTTAGAGGACAAAAGTACTTTTAAAGGACGAATGTACTATTAAAGGACAAAATTACTTTTAAAGGAAAAAAGTACTTTTAAAGGACAAAAGTACTTTTAAAGGACAAAAGTACTTTTAAGGGTCAAAAGTACTTTCAGAGGACAAAAGTACTTTTAAGGTTATAAAGTACTTTTAGAGGACAAGAGTACTTTTAAGGGTCAAAAATGCTTTTAGAGGACAAAAGTACTTTTAAGTGTATAAAGTACTTTTAATTGTATAAAGTACTTTTAAGTGTATAAAGTACTTTTAAGTGTATAATGTACTTTTAAGTGTATAAAGTACTTTTAAGTGTATAAAGTACTTTTAGAGGACAAAACTACTTTTAAAGGACAAAAGTACTTTTAGAGGACAAAAGTACTTTTAATGGTATACAGTACTTTTAGAGGACCAAACTACTTTTAAAGGATAAAAGTACTTTTAAGGGACAAAAGAACTTTTAAAGTACAAAAGTACTTTTAAAGGACAAATGTACTTTTAAAGGACAAAAGTACTTTTAGAGGCCAGAAGAACTTTTAAGGGTATAAAGTACTTTTAGAGGACAAAAGTACTTTTAAAGGACAAAAGTACTTTTAAAGAAAAAAGTATTTTTAGAGGACAAAAGTACATTTAAAGGACAAAATTACTTTTAAAGGCAAAAAGTACTATTAAAGGACAAACGTACTTTTAAAGGAAAAAAGTGCTTTTATAGGACAAAAGAACTTTTAAGGATATAAAGTGCTTTTAGAGTATAAAAGTACTTTTAAAGAACAAAAGGACAAAAGTACTTTAAGAGGACAAGAGTACTTTTAAGTGTATAAAGTACTGTTAGAGGACAATAGTGCTTTTAAAGGTCAAAAGTACTTTTAGAGGACAAAAGTACTTTTAAAGGACGAATGTACTATTAAAGGACAAAAATACTTTTAAAGGAAAAAAGTACTTTTAAAGGACAAAAGTACTTTTAAGGGTATAAAGTACTTTTAGCGGACAAAAGTACTTTTGAAGAACAAAAGTGCTTTTATAGGACAAAAGAACTTTTAAGGCTATAAAGATCTTTTAGAGTACAAAAGTACTTCTAAAGAACAAAAGTACTTTTAGATGACAAAAGTACTTTTAAAGGACAAAAGTACTTTAAGAGGACAAGAGTACTTTTAAGTGTATAAAGTACTGTTAGAGGACAAAAGTGCTTTTAAAGGTCAAAAGTACTTTTAGAGGACAAAAGTACTTTTAAAGGACGAAAGTACTTTTAAAGAACAAAAGTACTTTTAAAGGACAAAAGTACTTTTAAAAGACAAAAGTACTTTTAAAGGACAAAAGTACTTTTAAGGGTCAAAAGTACTTTCAGAGGACAAAAGTACTTTTAAGGTTATAAAGTCCTTTTAGAGGACAAGAGTACTTTTAAGGGTCAAAAATGCTTTTAGAGGACAAAAGTACTTTTAAGTGTATAAAGTACTTTTAGAGGACAAAAGTACTTTTAAAGGACAAAAGTACTTTTAGAGGACAAAAGTACTTGTAAGAAAATAAAATACTTTTAGAGGATAAAAGTAATTTTAGAGAACAAAAGTTCTTTTAGGGTATAAAAGTTCTTTTAATTGACAAAAGTACTTTTAAAGGACAAAAGTACTTTTAAGGGTCAAAAGTACTTTTAGACGACAGAAGTACTTTTAAAGGATAAACGACGGACAGGCGGTCAGACAGACGGACAGGCAGACGGACAGACATACCGACAGACGAACAGACAGACAGGCATACAGGCAACGACAGACACCGCTGGACAGGCAAACAGACAGACACCGACGGACAGGCAAACAGACAGACACCGACGGACAGGCAGACAGACAGATACCAACGGACAGGCAGACAGACAGACAGTCACGGACAGACTGACAGACACCGGCGGGCTGGCAGGCAGACCGGCACCGACGGTTAGACTGTTATGTTCTGAATTCCCAATAATATGAGAATTCAGAACATGTATGTATATATCTAGTGGCAGGCTCTACCATGTAATCTGGTACTCTCACTACCAGCAGCCTGCTAAATATTCTTATAGGTTTTGGAGATTGTTTTACTTACTTTGTTGGATCTGTGTAGTTTTTTTCTGGAGTAAAGTTGAATTGAAGGTTGATTGAATAATGATCTCTGTTAATTCTTGTATTCACCAATAGAACTTTTATTTATTTATTTATTTGCTCAATTTATTACAAACTCTAATAATTGGATCGCACAATATTTGTTTTTAAGAGTACTTTATAATGTAATATATTTATTTGTAGTTTTGTCTATTTTGTAAATTGCTTGTCTGTACTTTGTTTGATAGATAGATAAATATTGATATAGATTTTAATGGATATTTTGTAAATTCTGTATATAGATTTATTCGGTTTGCTTGTATTGTTTTATTTTTTATTGAGCCGCGAGTCAGCCTACTGTGGGTCTTACGAACGAACTTCCGTTTTGCGCTCTCATTCTCTTTTATATCTTATTCTTTGTTGATCAAAACGCATAATATTTTGAAAATTAAACAAAAACATTATTTCGAAAAAGATACACAATGTCGTAAACTATATTGTGAAACGCTTATTTTACAATTTCGCGGGGTCCGATTTATGATTGCTGCACGTTAGTATTCCGAAATGACATTCTTTTTGCCGAACTTTATGTCAGCGCTTTCAAGTCGGCACTCTTGAATCATCCTCTTAGCTTGACAAAAAGTATGTCACTGTTCGGTCATTTTAATGATTTGAAAAGTACGTCTACTAGACGTAACACCTTGGCGGCCAAATATTGCTAAACGAAGGTTAGCAATTTTTAGATGCATCAATCATAAATCGTTTACAGAAATCAATTATAATAATAATAATAATAACAGTTGTACATAGTTTCTGCTTATCTCGATTCATAACTGATTCGGATCAAGTCACGTTCATTTTTGCTCTAACACTGTTTAGTATACCTTACAAAGATGCGTTAAAAAGAAAAAGAAAGTTTCGTCTTATGTCGTAACATCTGGGCGGCCAAATGTTACTATCCGTAGGCTAGCAATTAAATGGATCAGTGACAAATCGTTCACAATAATTATAATAACCTATGTATATCATTATAATACAATAAATAATACGTTACAATAAATAATGAAACTTTAATAATTTTAAATTAATTGTAAAATAAACAAGAGTAAAAAATAAAAATTCTTACGTATATATGTGAGTATCCTAAATTTAATAACTATATATTTAACAATTCGTTCAATAATTATTTTCTTAATTATTATAATTTGCTTATGTTTTGGTTCAACATTAATTTTACTTTTATAACAATTTCTCCAGAATATTTTTCATTCATTGAATGTGCTTATAATAAAACGATGCATAAAAACATTTAACGAAATTTATTCAAAATTTAATGAGAATATTCCGTGATTGGCTTTAGTAGTTGAAAGAGTTAAGGTTGAGGGTCTGTTTGGTAAAGGTGGTGGTGGTGGTATGGGTAATAATTTTTTGAAGTTGATGATTCATCAAATTTTTGTATTGCTACTGGGTAAGAAATTGCTGATGGTGTTGGTTGAGGAACTGTTTTTTCGATTTTAATTTCTTTTAATTCAGTTTCTTCGTATCTTGAGTTTCTTTCTTTATCTTCCCTTATTACCTTTTCTTTATAGTCTATTTGTCCTAGATGAGTTAGCAAGTGCGTTATACAGCTAAATATAGCTCCAAGTAGTTTTATTGACAGTAAGTTCATTCCTTAAATGTTTTTCTACATATACGAACTTAGAAGTAACATACGTAAATAAATCTAAATTTATCGTATTTTTAAATCTAATAATATCATTATCGATATAGTACTCGTTTGTCTCAAAGTTCCTTTCAAAAATCATCAATTTCGGATGTTCAGTTCGAATAAATTCGCGATTACAACGCATAATTTTGTCCCTAGCTGATAATGCAAAAGTTATATCATTTGAACTTAAAGTATAAATAATTTCATTGTTTACGCCGCTAAAAAGTTCAGTTGCTATACCTTTGAATAAAATGTCATAAGAATTTTTAAAACATTCTTATCTAGGTAATATTTTCCAAAAGGTATCCCCTCCTTCCATATCAATACAATGTTTATCTGAAAATTTACAGACTGTCCCCGAACTTAATCTTAACTTATCATTATTTAAATTTACTTGGGCATTAGATTCTATTAATGTAATTTTAATAGTGCCATGAACAAAAACTTTGTTCCACGTACCAAAATTATCTGAATAAGATGTTCCTGAACATGAGTTTCCTTCAGCACTGCCCGCGAAGTCGACTCCTCTTGTTACCGATGAATTTACTTTAAGATTTGCTATAGTGTGTCCGTACTCATATTTAAAAATTCCTGTATCATGATTAATTTTACATTGTTCATGGCTTGTGTCGTAAAGGTATTCTTGTTCTGCATTTTCCGTAGGTATAAGATGTCCAAAAATTCCACATTGAAAAATCGTACGATGAATTTCTATTTTACATTGATGCGTTTACTGGTGTGTTGTGAAAGTCGCACTCTCCAGAATCCAATAGAGAGAATGTCGTAATATTTGGAGTTGTTGAACCGCAATCATATCCAATTATGGTTTGTTTGAGGTTAAAAAATGTAATAAAAATTAGTATGTTGATGAGCATGATTGCGATGTTCCTTAAACAGAAAAATATGTGAATTTTGTTATTTATATAAAATTAACTTGTTAGCATGAACTGTTTTTGGTTTTCCTCTATAGTTAATGACAATGTTACTATTTTCATTAACTTTTAATATTTCAAAATGACCAATATTATGATCTTTTTCCAGTTTTCCAGGTTTTGGTTCTTTTACTAACCAAACTTTATCATTTATTTTAAAATCCAATGAATTTAAGAATCTATCATAATATTATTTTGATTTTTCTGTAGATAATATTACATTTTCTCGTTCCGAGGTAGCGATTTCTCTCATATTCGTAACTAGATTTTCTATATAATTATTAAAAGTAGGAATTTGTTCAGATTTTTTTAGAGGTTCACTAGATGGTAAATTAGGAGGATAATCAAAAACAAGTTCATGGGGTGTAAATTTATGGCTTGTATTTATAGATGTGTTATGATGAAATTGAGCTAGTTCTAGTAAACTATCCCATTCGATTTTCTTAGTCGAAAAATTTTTCAAATATTCACACAGAGGATGATGAGCTCTTTCTAAAGAACCATTAGATTGAGATGAGAAAGAAGTAGTTTCGATTTTTGTAAATTTGAATCTACGTGCGATAGTTTTTTTACTTTACTTTACATTACATTTTACTACGAGTAGTAAAGTTTGCTCCTCTATCTGTTAATACAATTTTTGGTGAACTAAAAATACATATGAATCTTTTTATAAAAGCATCAGCTATCGATTCTGCGGTTTGATCTTTAAGTGCTATAGTAATCAGAAACTTTGATAATTGATCCTGAATTGTCAAAACATATTTATTACCATTTTTTGTTAAATTTAAAGGTCCATCTATATCCATGGCAATTTTATCAAATGTTTTAACAGGTGTGTCGGTATTAACCATAGGTTGCTTTGTTTTAATATGTTTCAATTTATTTCTTTGGCAAACTTCACAGGATCTTATTTTATTTTGAACGTCTAGCTTTAAATTTTCCCAAAAATATTTATTTTTTATTTGGTTATACGTTCGGTTAACCCCTGAAAGTCCCCCTATACTTGTAGAATGGTTTAATTCAAATATTCTATCTCTGTCTCCCATTTCTACATATACTGTAATATTTAAACAGATTGTTACTTTGATTTGTGTGTTCTTAAATATCTTAATTATTATTTCTTCTATTTCATTCCAATTTATATTACGTATTTTTATATTCTTAGAAATACTAAAAGTATAATATTTCTTTTCTAACATTATTTCCTTTAATAATTCAAAAACTTTATGTAAGCTTTCTTTTACTCTTATTACAGATTCTCTTGTATCAATACATAACACAAATAATTTTTTACTCTCGAAATCTACAACATCAATTTCATTTTTGCTTAAATGATCATTCCAAATTAATTTTTTATTTTCGATTAACTTATCAGTATTTTCATCAAAAGATTTTCTTTGCATCGTAATTAAATGCACAATATTATATTTTTGAAACTGGATACAATTAGTTGAAAAAATAATGTTATGTGGTTTGTGCATATGTATAATATTCTCTAAATTTTTATCAACATTTCCGGTCTTATCTTTTGATTTCTTTTTCTTATTGTTTTTCTTTTCTTTTAGACGAATACGTTCGTCATTTAATTTCTGGATTTTCATGTCGTTTGTTGGTACTGTTTTAGGAATATTTGTTAAACCTGATTCCTTAGCTTTTTGAGCCCTAGTAATTACGTTTATTTGAATATACCCTATCGGGTTTCTTGATAATGCATCTGCATTAGTATTTTGTCTACCAGGTTTATATATTACTTCATAATCATAATCTAATAATTTTAATCGCCATTTTTGAACTCTACTATTCTTATCTGCTGACTTTAACGAAAGTAAAGGTTTATGGTCAGTTATTATTGTAAATTTGTTTCCATATATGTAATTTCTAAAAGTTTTTACAGTAAACATTATAGCTAAAGCTTCTTTTTCAAAAGTATGATAATTTTTCTCTGCAGCTTTCAGAACTCTAAAGGCGTACGCGACAGGCTTATTTTGTTGAGACAAAATAGCGCCTAGAGCTACCTGGCTCGCATCAGACGTAATTACAAAAGGTTTTTCCATATCGGGAAACTCTAATACAGGAGCTGTACATAGTGCCTCAACTAACTTGTTAAAAGCTTCCTGTTTTTCAGCGTCCCATGAAAATTTCATATCTTTCTGTAACAATTTTGTAAGTGGCTTTGCTATGTTTGCAAAATTATTTATGAATCTTCTATAGTAACCTGCAAGTCCTAGAAATTCTCGAATATTTTTAACATTTTTAGGAATTGGAAATTTCTTAATAGCTTCTACTTTTTTTGGATCGGTTTTAAGACCGCCTTCACTCAACACATGACCTAAAAATGTAATCTCTTTGTGTAAAAAATTACATTTACTGGATTCTAATTTTAATCCCGCCTTTCTGAGTCTTTCCGCGACTAAATTAAATCTTTCGTTATGTTCCTGTACCGTATTTACAAATATTATAATATCATCTATATAAACATAACAGATTTTAGCCGCTATTAGATCTTCTAAAATTTCTAGCATTATTCTCTGAAAAATTCGTGGTGCGCTCGTTAAACCAAATGGTAAAACTAAAAATTCAAAAGCTCCCAATGAATGTACTCTAAAGGCTGTTTTATGAATATCAGATGGTTTCATTTTTATCTGATGGAAACCTGAAGCCATATCTATTGATGTATAGTATTTATTCTTACCGATTGCGTCAAACATTTCGATTATATTGGGTAATATAAATGTGTCTGGTATTGTTTTTTCGTTTAATTTCCTGTAATCAATTACTAAACGCCATCTTTTTTTTCCATCACTACCTGGCTTTTTACTAACATGAAAAGCTGGAGCATTATAAGGGCTTTTTGAAGGCCTAACAAGATTATTGTTTATTAATTTTTTTGTTTCTTCAATAGCTATTTCTTTTAGTTTATATGGTAAAGGAAATTGTTTCACGTATATTGGTTTATCATCCATCAAATTTATTTCATGCTCTTCTATATTACATAACCCAAGTTTTTCCCCTTCTAACCAACAAATATCCTAATTCTTTAAAATTAAGTCTTCTATGATTTTTCATTTTCGCTTTGATAAATGCTGTAAGGGTATTTTTTCAAGAAGTTTTTTCCGACGTATTTCTTTATCTCTGGCCGTTAGATATTCCTGATTTTCATTTTGATTTTCTGAATTAGGATTAGTTAAAGAAATGTTACCACAAAAATATGTTTCATCTATATTTGGCATTTCCTGCTCACCTAAATCTTCAAAATCGTCAGGCATGCCTACCACATCGAATGTAATATAGTTTATTTTCTTAGAGTATTTAACATTTTCTTCAAAATTTACATTTTCCATAAGTGTTTTTATAAAAGTTGAATAATTATGAATTATGTACTCTTCCTCGATTTCTTTACTAGTATCGATTAAAGAATTATTGATTCCATCTAGTAGATTTGCAACGATTTCTTCTGAATTTTTAATAAATTCAATTAATCTTTTTCTACTCATATCGGAAATCTGAGAAAACTTTCTAATATTGTCACTTTTATCATTATCATTTACTAGCAGTTTTTCGGAAATAATTACGCCCGGATTTTCTTTTATTTTAATACTATTTTCAATGTCATTTTTCTGTAAGGCCCTAGCAATACAGACATTTTGATTCATATTTCTGACTAACAGATAGACAGGCACTGATAAACAGACAGACACCCACAGACAGACAGACACCGACGGACAGGCAGACAGACAGACACCGACGGCCAGGCAGACAGGCAGACAGACTAACAGACAGACAGACACACTGACAGACATACAGACAGACGCCGATGGACAGGCAGACAGACAGACACCGACGGATAGGCAGACAGACATCGACAGACAGACAGACATCGATGGACAGGAAGACAGACAGACATACAGACACCGGCAGACAGGCAGACAGGCAGAGAGACTGACAGACAGACAGACACACTGACAGACATACTGACAGACGCCGATGGACAGGCAGACAGACAGACACCGACGGAGAGGCATACAGACACCGACAGACAGGCAGACAGGCAGACAGACTGCCAGACAGACAGACACACTGACAGACATACAGACAGACGCCGATGGACAGGCAGGCAGTCAGACACCGACGGACAGGCAGACAGACACCGACAGACAGACAGACACCGACGGACAGGAAGACAGACAGAGACCGACGGACAGGCAGACAGGCAGACAGACGGACAGGCAGACACACTGACAGACATACAGACAGACGCCGATGGACAGGCAGACAGACAGACAGACACGCACCGACAGACAGACAGGCGGATAGGCAGACACCGACAGACACACAGACAGACAGACACCGGCATACAGGCAGACAGACAGAGAGAAAGCCACAGACGGACAGGCAGACAGACAGGCAGACAGACAGACCCCGACTGACAGACACCGACGGACAGGCAGAAAACACCGACAGACAGACAGACAGACAGGGAGACAGACAGACAGATAGACAGTGAGGCACCAGCAGATAGACAAGCACCGACCGACAGACCGACAGACAGACAGACAGACAGGCAGACAGACACCGACAGACAGACAGACAGACAGACAGACAGCACGACACTGACATACAAACAGACACACATATAGACAAACAGGCAGACAGACATCGAGAGTCAGAGAGACGGACTGACCAACAGACAGAGACCGACGGACAGACACCGAGAGACAGAGAGCCACCGACGGACAGGCAGACAGACAGACACCGACGGACAAACAGACAGACAGACGGACATTCGCCGTTAAACAGACAGACAGACCGACATCGACGGCCTGACAGACACCGACGGACAGACAAACACCGCCAAACAGGCAGACGGGCAGTTGCCGCAAACAGACAGACAGATAAACACCGACAGACAGACAGGGACGCACAGACAGACGGACAGATTGATTGATTGATAACAAATTTATTCATGCCAAGGATATAATAACCGTATGGCAAAACAATACAATAAATTTTAATGATCATAACATGTATAAAAAGTCACCGACAGACAGACAGACAAACACCGACGGATAGGCAGACAGACAGACAGACAGACAGACAGACAGACACCGACAGACAGACACCGACGGACAGACAGACACCGAGTGCCAGACAGACAGACAGGGACGGAAAGACACCGACGGAAAGACAGACAGACAGATTGATTGATTGATAACATATTTATTCATGCCTAGATTATCATAACCGTATGGCAAATAAATAATATAATAAATTTTAATGATGTACAAAAATATATATAGTAAATAGCTATTATTACAAATTAATACTAATAAAAAAAATATCCTGTCAGTTAATATATTCGCAATGTATAACGCATGAGTATAAAACTAATATTAACAGACAGACTCCGACGGACAAGCAGACAAACAGACACCGACGGACATTCAGACAGGCAGACAGACAGACAAACACCAACGGACATTCAGACAGGCATACACCGACAGACGGACAGATAGACAGACACCGACGGACATACAGACAGACAGACACAGACAGACAAACAGACAGACCGACTCCGACAGACAGACATACAGATGCCCATGGAGAGGCACACAGACACCGACCGACTGACAGACAGACTGACAGACACCAACTGACAGGCAGACACCAACAGACAGTCAGACAGACAGACACCGACGGTCAGGCAGACAGACAGACACCGACGGACAAACAGACAGACAGACGGACATTCGCCGTTAAACAGACAGACAGACCGACATCGACGGCCTGACAGACACCGACGGACAGACAAACACCGCCAAACAGGCAGACGGGCAGTTGCCGCAAACAGACAGACAGATAAACACCGACAGACAGACAGGGACGCACAGACAGACGGACAGATTGATTGATTGATAACAAATTTATTCATGCCAAGGATATAATAACCGTATGGCAAAACAATACAATAAATTTTAATGATCATAACATGTATAAAAAGTCACCGACAGACAGACAGACAAACACCGACGGATAGGCAGACAGACAGACAGACAGACAGACAGACAGATACCGACGGACAGGCAGACAGACATCGACAAACAGGCAGACACCGACGGACAGACAGACAGACACCGACGGACAGGCAGGCAGACACCGACAGACAGACAGACCGCCAGTCAGACACCGACGGACAGGCAGACAGAAACCGACAGACAGACAGACACCGACAAACAGACAGACAAACTGACACCGACCAACCGACAGACAGAGAGACAGATACCGACGGACAGGCACTCTGACAGACAGACAGCGATGGACAGGCAGACAGCCACACACCGACGGGCAGACAGACGGACACCGTCAGACAGGCAGTCAGACAGCGGCGGACAGGCAGACACCGACAGCCAGTCAGACACCGGCAGACAGACAGACAGACTGACAGACACCGACGGACAGGCAGACAGACAGACAGACACCGACGGACAGACAGACAGACAGACGACAGACAGACACCGACAGACACACAGACAGGCAGACAGCGACAGACGGACAGACAGTTAGACACCGACGGACAGGCAGATAGACAGACACCGACGGTCAGACAGACAGACAGACACACAGATATACACCGATGGACAGATACCGTCGAACAGGCAGACAGACAGACAGACAGACACTGATAGACAGACAGACACCGACGGGCAGGCAGACAGTAACCGATAGACAGACAGACAGACACCGACAGACCGACAGACTGACAGACGAATGCCGAGAGAGAGACAGACACCGACGGACAGGCAGACAGACCGACACCAATAGAGAGGCAGACACCGACAGACAGACCGACATACAGACAGACAGACAGACACCGACAGACAGAGAGACAGACAGACAAACAGACGAACAGAAAGACACCGACAGAGAGACAGACACCGACGGACAGGCAGACAGACAGACAGACAGACAGACAGACAACGGCAAACCGACAGACTGACAGACAGACAGGCAACGACGGACAAGCAGACAGACACAGAGACTGACAGACACCGACAGACAGACAGACACCGACGGACAGGCAAACGGACAGTCACCGTCAAACAGACAGCCAGACAGACACCGACAGGCAGACACTGACAGAGAGATAGACAGACAGGCAGACAGACACTGGCAGACAGGCAGACAGACTGACAGACAGACAGACACACACCGACAGACAGGCAGACGCCGACGGACAGACTCCGACGGACAGGCGGACCCCGACAGACAGACAGGCAGACAGACAGGCAGACACCGACGGACAGACAGACAGGCAGAGACCGATGGACAGGCAGACAAACCGACACCGACAGACAGTTAGACTGATGCCAACGGACAGACAGGCACCGCCGGACAGGCAAAAAGAGACCGACAGACAGACAGACGCCAACGGACAGACAGGCACCGACGGACAGGCAAAAAGAGACCTACAGACAGACAGACAAACAGACAGATAGACAGTCACCGTCGGACAGGCAGACAGACAGAAGATAGACTCCGACGGACAGGCGGACCCCGACAGACAGACAGGCAGACAGACAGGCAGACACCGACGGACAGACAGACACCGACGGACATGCAGACAAACACCGACTGAAAGACAGACAGACAGGCACCGACGGATAGGCAGACAGACAGACAAACAGACAGACAGACACCGACGGACAGGCAGACACTTACGGACGGGCAGACAGGCAGGCACCGTCAAACAAACAGACAGACACCGACAGACAGACAGACAGACAGACAGACAGGCAGACAGACAGACACCGACGGACAGGCAGACAGACAGACAGACAGACATCGTCAGAGAGACAGACAGGCAGTCAGAGAGACACCAGCAGTCAGACAGACACTGGCAGACAGACAGACAGACATCAACGGACAGGCAGACAGACAGGCAGACACCGACGGACAGACAGACAGACAGGCCGACAGACAGACACCGACAGACACACAGACATACAGACAGCGACAGACGGACAGACAGTTAGACACCGAAGGACAGGCAGACAGGCAGGCACCGACAAACAGACAGACAGACAGACAGAGAACAACGGACAGAAAGACAGACACCGACCGACGGACGGACAGACAGACAGACAGACGCCGACGGACAGACAGACACTGACAGACAGACAGACACCGACGGACAGGCTGACAGACACCGCTAGACAGACAGACAGACAGTGACCGACGGACAGGCAGACAGACAACGACAGACAGACAGACAGACAGACACCGACAGACAGGCAGACAGACACACAGACAGACAGACAGACACCGATGGACAGATACCGTCGAACAGGCAGACAGACAGACAGACAGACACCGACAGACAGACAGACACCGACAGACCGACATACTGACAGACAAACGCCGAGAGACAGACAGACACCGACGGACAGGCAGACATACCGACACCAATAGAGAGGCAGACACCGACAGACAGACAGACATACAGACAGACAGACAGACATCGACAGACAGAGAGACAGACAGACAGGGAACGACGGATATGCAGACAGGCAGAAACCGACAAACAAACAGACGGATAGATTTGCAAGTCGTCTGCGTATAGCAAGTGTTCAATATCGCCACCAGTCAGTACGTTTTGTAGGTCATTAAAGTACAAGCTGAAAAGCAGAGGCCCCAGGACTGAGCCCTGTGGCACGCCCAGATTGGTGGTCAGCCAATCTGAATCCCCATTGCTATTTATGACCTTTTGTTTACGACCAATAATATAAGATTTAATCCACAGAAGCACACCCCTAGAGAACCCCATGCCAATCAGCTTACGGAGAATTTTAGATGGCGATATACTGTCGAACGCCTTGCTAAAGTCAAATAGTAAAGGAATCGTTAGTAAGTTTTCTCTTATCGTTAATACCCGTTCGAATGTCCTCTGTTAGCTTTATTAATGCAGTTTCTGTACTGTGATACTGTTGGAATCCTGTCTGTAGTGGGTCAAGGATCTTCTTTCTATAAATGAACTCTTTGATCTGGTCATGGGTTATCTTCTCCAACATCTTGGAGAGGAAGCTCAACAATGCTATTGGACGGAAGTCGGAGGCCGATGACGGCTCAGAGATCTTCTTAAGCGGCACTAGATGAGCCCCCCTCCAAGCTGATGGGAAAACCCCCGTAGACAAGGAGGAGTTAAAAATGCGTAATATGTGATTGCCAATGAAAGGTAGAGCCTTGACTGTCACACTTTGGGGAATACCGTGGAATTGCTAGGACCACATCTGACATTGTCAAAGGTTCAAATTTAAAGCCGTCATCACTGGCTGAGTCCAAGATGTCCCGCAAATCTACGCCACTCTCAGTTTGGGAGATCGATACACCCGCAAAGTGCGTATTTAGCTCGTCCGGCATGAAACCATGAAGCTCGTCTTGCGTTTTTGCAGGAGTCCCAGGCCCGTCAGTACTTTCCATACATCCCTTTTGTTATGAAGGGCATCAGATATTTTATTTTGTATGTAAGCTTCTCGCTGAGACTTGAAACACTGTTCCACCCTTGTGGCAAGGGCGTGGTACTCCTGTCTAAAGGTTTCGTCGTTGGTCCGTGCGTAACGTCTCCGTCAACGTCTTTATCGTCAGTGCATTCAAACGGCGACCAACCACAAATTGCTAGGTAAGACAGTAGGTCATCCTGTTTTATAGATTTAAAGTCACTATACAGTGGGGACCCTCCCCGTCGGTCGGTGTCTGTCTGTCTGCCTGTCTGCCTGTCCGTAGGTGTCTGTCTCTTCGTCGGTGTCTGTCTGTCTGCCTGTCCGTCGGTGTCTGTTTGTGTCTCTGTCTGTCTGTCTGTCCGTCTGTCTGCCTGTCGGTGTCTGTCTCTCTGTCTGTTTGTCTGTGCCTGTCTGTCCGTCGGTGTCTGTCTTTCAGTGGGTATTTGTCTGTCTGTCTGCCTGTCCGTCGGTGTATGTGAGTCTGTCTGTCTGTGTGTCGGTGTTTGTCTGTCATTGTCTATCTGTCTGTCTGTCTCTGCGTCGGTGTCTGTCTGTCCGTCGGTGTCTGTCTGTCTGCCTGTCCGTCAGTGTCTGTCAGTCTGTCTATCTGTCTGACGGTCTCTGTCTGTCTGTCTGTTTGTCGGTGCCTGTCTGTCTGCCTGTCCGTCGGTGTCTGTCTGTCTGCCTGTCCGTCGGCGTCTGTCTGCTTGTCTGACTGTCTGCGTGTCCGTCGGTGTGTGTCTGACTGTCTGCGTGTCCGTCGGTGTGTGTCTGCCTGTCTGTCTGTCCGTCGGTGTCTGTCTGTCTATTGGTGTCTGTCGGTCTGTCTGTCTGCCTGTCCGTCGGTGTCTGCCTATCAGGGTCTGTCTGTTTGCCTGTCTGTCCGTCAATCTGTCTATCTGCCTCTCTGTCTGTCTGTGGATGACTGTCTGTATATCTGCCTGTCGCTCTATCTCTCTGTCCGGTCGGTGTCTGTCTGCCTCTCTGGCTGTCCGTGTCTCTGTCTGTCCGTCTCCCTGACTGTGTGTGTGTCTCCCTGACTGTCTGCCTGGCTGTGTGTCTGTCTGTCAGACGGTGGCTGACTGTCTGTCTGTCTGTCGTTCAGTCAGTGTCTGTCTGTGTGTCTGTCTGCCTCTCTGTCTGTCTGTCTGTCTGTCGGTGTCTGTCTGTCTGCCGGTGTCTGTCTGTCTGTCTGCCTGTCCGTTGGTGTCTGTCTATCAGTCGGTGTCTGTCTGTCTGTCTGCCTATCTGCCGATGTATGTCTGTCTGTATCTGTCTGTCTGTCTGTCTGGCTGTCTGACGGTGTCTGTCTGTCTGTCTGTCAGCCTGTGTGTCTGTCTGCCTGTCTGTCGGTGTCGGTATGTCCGCCTGTCCGTCGGTGTCTGTCTGTCTGTCTGTCTGTCTGTCGGTGTCTTTTTGTCAGTCTGTCTATCAGTGTCTGTCGGTGTCTGTCCGTCTGTTTGTCGGTGTCTGACAGTCTGTCTGCCTGTCCGTCGGTGTCTGTCTGTCTGCCTGTCCGTCGGTGTTTGTCTGTATTTCGGTGTCTGTCTGTCTGTCTGTCCGTTGGGCTCCGTCTGTCTCTCTGTCAGTCGGTGCCTGTGTGCCAGTCCGTTGGCTTTAGTGTGTCAGTGTCTGTCTGTCTGTCTGTCGGTGTGTGTCTGTCTGTCGGTGTCTCCCCGTCGGTCGGTGTCTGTCTGTCTTCCTGTCCATCGGTATCTGTCTGTCTGTCTGTCCCTCTGTCCGTGTCTGGCTGCCTGTCCGTCGGTGTCTGTCTCTCCGTCGGTGTATGTCAGTCTACCTGTCCGTCGGTGTCTGTCTGTCTCCCATTCTGCCTGTCAGTGTCTGTCTGCCTGTCTGACTGTCTGCCCGTCTGCCTGTCCGTAGGTGTCTGTCTGTCTGCCTGTCCGTAGGTGTCTGTCTGTCTGCCTGACCGTCGGTGTCTGTATGTCTGTCGGTGTCTGTCTGTTTGCCTGTCCGTCGGTGTCTGTCTGTTTGTCTGTCCGTCGGTGTGTGTCTGTCGGGGTCTGTCAGTCTGTATGCCTGTACGTCGGTGTGTGTCTGCCTGTCTGCCTGTCTGCCTGTCTGCCTGTCTGCCTGTCCGTACGTGTCTGTCTGTCTGCCTGTCCGTCGGTGTCTGTATGTCTGTCGGTGTCTGTCTGTTTGCCTGTCCGTCGGTGTCTGTCTGTTTGTCTGTCCGTCGGTGTGTGTCTGTCGGGATCTGTCTGTCTGTATGCCTGTACGTCGGTGTCTGTCTGTTTGTCTGTCCGTCGGTGTGTGTCTGTCTGTCTGTCTGTCTGTCGGTGTCTCTGTGTCTGTCTCTCTGCCTGTCTGGCTCTCTGACTGTCTGTCTGTCTGCCGGTGTCTGTCTGCCTGTCCGTCGGTGTCTGTATGTCTGTCGGTGTCTGTCTGCTTGCCTGTCCGTCGGTGTCTGTCTGTTTGTCTGTCCGTCGGTGTGTATCTGTCGGGGTCTGTCTGTCTGTATTCCTGTCCGTCGGTGTCTGTCTGTTCGTCTGTCTGTCGGTGTCTGCCTTTCTGTGTGTCTGTCTGTCTGTCTGTCTCTCTCCGTCGGTCTGTCTGGCTGTCTGTCTGTCTACCGGTCTCTGTCTGTCTGTCTGTCTGTCTGTCGGTGTCTCTGTGTCTGTGTCTCTGCCCGTCTGGCTGTCTGTCTGTCTGTCTGTCTGTGTGTCAGTGTCTGTCTGTCTGTCTGCCTGTTGATTTCTATCTGCCTGCCTGACTACAGGTGCCAGTGTGTCTGCCTGTCTAACTGTCCGTAGGTGTCTGTCTGTCTGCCTGTCGATCGGTGTCTGTCTCTCTGTCTGTCTGTCTGTCGGTGTTTGTCTGCCTGTCCGTAGGTGTCTCTCTATCTGTGTGTCTGTCTGTCGGTGTCTGTCTGTTTGCCCGTCTGTCTACAGGTGCCACTGTATCTGCCTGTCTGCCTGTCCGTAGGTGTCTGTCTGTCTTTCTATCCGTCGGTGTCTGTATGTCAGTCGGTGTCTGTCTGTCTGCCTGTCCCTCGGTGTCTGTCTGCCTGTCCGTCGGTGTCTGTCCGGCTGCGTCCGTCGGTGTCTGTCTGTCTTTCTGTCGGGGTCTGTCTGTCTGTATTCCTGTCCGTCGGTAACTGTCTGTCTGCCTGTTCATCGGTGTCTGTCTGTCTGTCTGTCTGTCGGTGTCTGTCTGCCAGTCCGTCGGTGTCTGTCTGTCTGCCGGTATCTGTCTGCCTGTCTGTCTGTCTTTCGGGGTCTGTCTGCCTGTCTGTCGGTGCCTGTCCGCCTGTCTGTCTGTCTGTCGGTATCTGTCTGTCTGTCTGCCTGTCAGTCGGTGTCGCTCTGTCTGTCGGTGTCTGTCTGTCTCTGTCGGGGTATGTCTGTATGTCTGTCGGTGTCTGTCTGTTTGCCTGTCCGTCGGGGTCTGTCTGTTTGTCTGTCCGTCGATGTGTGTCTGTCGGGGTCTGTCTGTCTGTATGCCTGTCCGTCGGTGTCTGTCTGTTTGTCTGTCCGTCGGTGTGTGTCTGTCTGTCTGTCTGGCTGCCGGTGTCTGTCTGCCTGTCCGTCGGTGTCTGTATGTCTGTCGGTGTCTGTCTGTTTGCCTATCCGTCGGTGTCTGTCTGTTTGTCTGTCCGTTGGTGTGTGTCTGTCAGGGTCTGTCTGTCTGTATGCCCGTCCGTCGGTGTCTGTCTGTTTGTCTGTCTGTCGGTGTCTGTGTTTGTGTCTGTCTGTCTGTATGTCTGTTGGTGTCTGTCTGTCTGTCTGTGTCCGTCGGTCTGTCTGGCTGTCTGTCTGTCTGCCGGTCTGATTATTATATCTGCACTATACTATTAGCCAAAGAGCCACATATATATATATATATATATATATATATATATATATATATATATATATATATAATGTTTATATAATTAGTTACAAGCGATGACAGATATATATGGAATGTTATTCTACTTGCACTTATTTATTTATTTTATTTTTGTATAATTATGTATTTTGGTCTATATGCCAGATGAAATTAATTATTCCCAGGACGGAAATAAATTATAAAATCTAAAATGTAAAAAATCTGTCTGTCTGTCTGTCTGTCGGAGTCTGTCTGTCTGGGCGTCGGCGTCTGTCTGTCTGTCTGTCAGTGTGTGTCTGTCTGTTTGTCTGCCTGTCCGTCGGTGTCTGTCTGTTTGTCTGTCTATCTGTCGATGTCTGTCTGTCTGTCGGTGTCTGTCTGCCTCTCCGTCGGTGTCTGTCTGTCTACCTCTTCGTCGGTGTCTGTCTGTCTGCCTCTTGGACGCTGTCTGTCTGTCTGTCGGTTTCTGCCTGTCCGTCGGTGTCTGTCTGCCTCTCCGTCGGTGTCTGTCTGTCTGCCTCTTCGTCGGTGTCTGTCTGTCTGCCTCTTCGACGCTGTCTGTCTGTCTGTCGGTTTCTGCCTGTCCGTCGGTGTCTGTCTGTCTGTCTGTCTTCCTCTCTGTCGGTGTCTGTCTGCCTCTCCGTCGGTGTCTGTCTGTCTGCCTCTTGGTCGGTGTCTGTCTGTCTGCCTCTTCGACGCTGTCTGTCTGTCTGTCGGTTTCTGCCTGTCCGTCGGTGTCTGTCTGTCTGTCTGTCTTCCTCTCTGTCGGTGTCTGCCTGCCTGTCCGTCCGTGTCTGTCTGTCTGTCGGTGTCTGTCTGTCTGCCTGTCGGTCTGCCTGCCCGTCGGTTTCTGTCTGCCTGTCCGTCGGCGTCTGTCTTTCCGTCTGTCGGTGTGTGTCTGTTTATCTATTCGTCTGTGTCTGTCCATCTGTCTGTCGGTGTCTGTCTGTCTGTCGGCGTCTATCTGTCGGTGTCTGTCTGTCTGTCGACGTCTATCTGCCTGTCTGTCTGTCTGTCCGTCTGTCTGTCTCTCTGTCTTGTCAGTCTGTCGGTATCTATCTCTCCGTCTTTCTGTCTGCCTGTACGTCGGTGTCTGTCTGTCTATCGGTTTCTGTCTGTCTGTCTGCCTGTCCGTCGGTGTCTGTCTGTCTGCATGTTCATCGGTGTCTGTCTGTCTGTCTGCCTGTCCGTCTGTGTCTGTCTGTCTGGCCGTCTATCTGTCTGTCTGTCAGTCTGCCTGTCCGTCGGTGTCTGTCTGTCTGTCTGTCTGTCTGTCTGTCGGTGTGTGTCTGTCAGCCTGTCCGTCGGCGTCTGTCTGTCTGTCTGTTCCTCCGTCTGTCTATCTGACGGTATATGTCTGTCTGTCCGTCGGTGTCTGTCTGCTTGGCTGTCCGCCGGTGTCCGTCTGTCTGCCTGTCTGTCTTCCTGCCCTTTGGTGTCTGTCTCTCTGTCTGTCTGTCTGTCTACATGTCCATCGGTGTCTATCCGTCTGTCAGTGTCTGTCTGTTTGTCCATGTCTGTCTTCCTGTCCGTCGGTATATGTCGGTTTCTGACCTCCTATCCGTCGGTGTCTGTCTGTCTGTCTGTCTGACTGTCTGTCTGTCTGTCGGTGTCTGTCTGTCGGTGTCGGTCTGACTGTCTATCTGTCAGGGCCTGTCTGCCTATCGGTCGGTGTCTGTCGGTCTTTCGGTGTCCGTCTGACTACCTGTCCGTCTGTGTCTGTCTGTCTGTGGTGTCGGTTTGTCTGTCTGTCTACCTGTCCGTCGGTGTCTGTCTGTCTGTCTGTCTGTCTGTCGGTGTCTGCCTGTCTGTCTGTCGGTGGCTGTCTGTCTGTTGGTGCCTGTCTACCTGTCTACCTGTCTGTCTGTCTGTGTGTCTGTCTGTCTGTCTGCCTGTGTGTCTGCCTGTCTGTCTGCTGGTGCCTCTCTGTCTGCTTGTCTGTCTGTCTGTCTGCCTGTCCGTCGGTGGCTGTCTGTATGTCGGTGTCTGTCTGTAGGCGTCTGTCTGTCGGTCCGTCTGTCTGTCTGTCGGTCCGTCTGTCTGTCTGTCGGTGTCTGTCTGTCTGTCTGTCTGTCGGTGTCTGTTTGTCTGTCAGACTATCTGTCTGTCGGTATTTGTCTGTCTGTCTGTCTATCTGTCTGCCTCTTCGTCGGTGTCTGTCTGTCTGCCTCTTCGACGCTGTCTGTCTGTCTGTAGGTTTTTGCCTGTCCGTCGGTGTCTGTCTGTCTGTCTGTCTTCCTCTCTGTCGGTGTCTGTCTGCATGTCTGTCTGTCGGTGTGTGTATGTCTGTCGGTGTCTGTCTGTCTGTCGGTGTCTGTCTGTCTGTCTGTCTGCCTGTCCGTCGGTGTCTGTCCGTCCGTCGGTGTCTGTCTGTCTGTCAGCCTGTCCGTTGGTTTCTATGTGTCTGTACGTCTGTCTGTCTCTCTGTCTGTCACCCTGTCCGTCGGTGTCT
Source organism: Gastracanthus pulcherrimus (assembly GCA_949152435.1). Lineage (NCBI taxonomy): Eukaryota > Metazoa > Arthropoda > Insecta > Hymenoptera > Pteromalidae > Gastracanthus > Gastracanthus pulcherrimus. The sequence goes on from OX424572.1 coordinate 145,008,068, forward strand.
GTCTGTCTGTCTGTCTGCCTCTTCGTCGGTGTCTGTCTGTCTGTCTCTTCGACGCTGTCCGCCTGTCTGTAGGTTTCTGCCTGTCTGTCAGTATTTGTCTGTCAAAGCTATTTTTAATTCTACTTACAATTATTTCAGACGACAATTACATTTTTTAATAGTGCCTACCATTGCTGATTCCGTGCCTAATGACACATTTCCTCGGGAGTTATTTGATATACCCAAAAATCTACAACTTGCTGACCCTCAATTTCATGTACCTAAACCAATTGATGTTTTATTAACATCACGTACATCTTTATCAGTATTAGCGATAGGTCAAATCAAACTTAAAAACAAAGATGCTCAGATCATACTTCAGAATACTAGTTTAGGATGGATAGTAGCAGGAGTGTCAGATGCCCTCACAACATCAGCAAATTCCTCATGTAATGTAGTTAACCTAGACAAACTTCTCGAGCGTTTTTGGCTAATAAACGATTTCGATCACGAGCCTGCTAAATCCCGCGATGACATCGCTTGCGAACAGTATTACGTGGATAACACTCAGCGCGATAAAACGGGTAGATACGGGGGTAGTTCAATAAGTCTTTAGAATAAAGTATAAAAACAATGTTATTTGGGTAAATTTTTTTTTATTTTTCAACATAATCTCCTTGGAGCTCTATACACTTGGTCAATCGCTTTTTAAGTTTTTTTAATCCTTCAGAAAAGTGCGTTTTCGGAAGTTCCTCAAAATAAGCACTTACAGAGGCAATGACGTCTTCTTTGTCCGTAAATCTCTGTCCACCGAGCCATTTTTTCAAGTTTGGAAATAAGAAAAAGTCACTGGGGGCTAAATCTGGTGAATACGGTGGGTGTTCGACCAATTCGAATTTTAGTTCTTCAATTTTAGCCATTGAAACGAAGCATGTGTGAACTCGGGCGTTGTCGTGATGAAAGAGAATTTTTTTTCTCGCCAAATGTGGTCGTTTTTTTTTAATTTCTTCTTTCAGCTGCTCTAATAATGATGCATAATACTCACTGTACATTACACAGTAATTGTTTTACCCTTTTCCAAGTAGTCAATAAGTATAATTCCACGTGCATCCCAAAAAACGGTAGCCATAACCTTACCAGCTGACTTTACGGTCTTTGCCTTCTTTGGAGCTGGTTCGCCTGTGGAAATCCACTGTTTGGATTGTTCCTTTGTCTCAGGAGTGTAGTGGTGTATCCATGTTTCATCCACAGTCACAAATCGACGAAAAAATTCCTCAGGATTCCGACTTATGCGCGCCAAAAGAGCCTCAGAGGCGACCACTCTATTGCGTTTATTCTCAGCTGAGAGCAAACGCGGCACCCATCTTGCCGATAGCTTTTTCATGCCTAATTTTTCATGTAGAATTGAAACAACTGCACCTATAGATATCCTTGTTGCCTCAGCTAACTCACGCACTTTTAATCTTCTATCCTTCAACACCATATCGTCGATTTTATTGATGATTTCGGGAGTAGTTGCTTCTACGGGCCTTCCTGAACGTGGTTCGTCACTTATTGATGTACGACCACGCTTAAATTCATTTACCCAGTTATAAACCGTTGCTAAGGCAGGGGCAGATGTGCCATGAACTGAGTCCAATTCATTTTTTATCTCATATGGAGTTAAACCCTTTAAATGAAAATGTTTAATTACCGCTCTGAACACGTTTTTTTCCATTTTTCTTAACAAGCAATTTTTTTTTTCAATTGGTTATAAAAACACGTAAACTCAGAAGATGTGGACTGTGACTGCACCATATATCTAGTCGGGAGTGGTGCTGACTGAAAACAGATGATTTGGAGCGATTCGCGCGCCATCTGTTGGTCATTCTAAAGACTTATTGAACTACCCTCGTATATTGTTCGTCTCCCTTTTAGAGATAGCAAATTCAAATTAGGTGAATCTTGAAGATTAGCTTTGAACCGTTTTTATGCCTTCGAAAGAAAGTTTGAATCCAATCCACAGTTAAAACAAGAATACTTTAGGGTGATGAAGGAGTACATTTTATTATGTCACATGTCACTCTGCGACGACACTAATTAAGGATGTTATCTTCCTCATCACGCTGTGATTAAGACATCCAGCGAAACTACAAACGTTAGAACGGTATTTGATGCGTCAGCCAAAACTTTGACTGGTATTTCATTAAATGAAGTTCTTTTGATAGGTCCCACTATTCAAAACACAATCTTCGAACAGCTTTTTAGATTTCGCACACATGGTTACGTCATCACAGCTGACATTGAGAAAATGTATCGGCAAGATTTAGTTCACCCCGAAGATAGGAAGATTCAGAAAACGTTGTGTTATCATCAAGGCAAAATCCGAACTTTTCAATTGAACACGGTCACATTTGGAATAGCATGCGCACCCTTTCTAGCTATCCGCACACTTCATCAACTCGTGATGAAGCGGAAAACTACCCACGTACTTGGAAACTTTTGACACGTGATTTTTATGTAGATGATTTCATTTCAGGCGCGGACTCAATCGATGAAATTTTAAGCATTCGCGACGAAATGATCGAATTGTTAAGTCATGGCGGCTTTGTCATTAGACAGTGGGCGTCTAATCATGAATCCGCTCTGAATAACATCGAAAAAAAGGTTTTCAATCTCGATTGCGCATTTAAGTTAAATCCCATTCATAAAACTCTCGGAATCATTTGGGATTCACAGTTAGATTGTTTCGCATACAAAGTACAACCTTTAGATCCTCAAACGATTTCAACCAAAAGAAAGCTGATATCCGAAATTGCCAAAATTTTTTACTCTCTTGGTCTGTTAGGCCCAGTTATTCTTTACGCCAAGGTGTTAATTCAGGATTGCTGGAAAGCCAAGATCACTTGGGACGAATCTCTTCCTCAAGACATTCATACTAAATGGAAGTCTTTAGCTGATCAGTTACCATGTTTACAAGATTTTTCAATTCCCCGACACATATTTAGTGTTAGTTCCGTGAGCATAGAAATTCATGGTTTCTGTGATGCAAGTCTTTCTGGGTATGGTGCATGTCTTTTCATTAGATCCATAGATTCAAAGGGTATCGTCAAAACAAATCTTGTGTGCAGCAAAGCTAGAGTTGCTCCATTGAACGGCGTCACTATCCCTCGGTTAGAACTTTGTGCTGCTTCAATTCTCAAAAAACTCTATGTTGAATCAAAGGTTCAATTCGATTTCCCTTTAGAGAGAGAGTAATTTTCTGGTCAGACTCCACAATAGTACTTTGTTGGCTAACTAAGGCTCCTCACTTGTTGAGAACATTCGAATCTCATAGAGTAGCAGACATTCAAACGATAGGCAATCAAGTTCAATGGAGACATGTCCGTTCTGAGGACAATCCAGCAGATTCTCTATCTAGTGGACAATTACCATCAGATTTTGTTAAAAATTCTCTATGGACTTCAGGTCCTCATTGGTTATCTCGTCCTGAAGAAGAATGGCCTAGGATGATAGAAGTCCGATTTGACAAAACTCCCGAATCAGAGAAAGAAACTTGTTTGTTAGTTGATCAGACAGAAGATTTTTTCAAAAATTTTTATAGTAGATTTTCGTCTTACTCTCATCTTGTTAGAACCACTGCAGTTATATTACCGTGTAAAGGTTTAGAATACTGGAAATAAACTAGATGTCAAGGAAGCAGAACGGTTCATTTTAGCTAAGGTTCAACGTGAAAGTTTCGATAAGGAGATTAAACTTCTCAAAACCGCTCGGGACACCGCCCCCGGCGAAATTACCGTTCCATTTCGGAAAGGGACCAAGTTAGATGAAATGAATGCTTTTCTTGACGAACTAGGGATGGTTCGTGTGGGCGGTCGTTTGAAGAAGTCAGAACTGCTCTATAATCAAAAACATTCTTTATTGCTACCTAGTAAACATCATTTGTCTGATCTCCTCATTCGTGGAGTCCACGAAACCAATTTACACGCTGGTAACCAATCAATCCTGTACGCTGTTCGCGAACGCTTCTGGATCCTCAATGGAACAAATCAGGTTAGAAAGATTGTACATAATTGTGTTGAATGCATTCGTCAACGTCCAAAAATGATGCAAGCGACAATGGCGGATTTGCCGGAGCCTCGGCTAACTGCAGCCCCAGTGTTCAGTCGTACAGGTCTAGATTTCTTCGGTCCTATCCTCATCAAGGAGAAAAAAGATAGGAATAGAAGTTTCATCAAAACTTACGGTTGTGTGTTCTTGTGCATGGCAACGAAGGCCGTACATATCGAATTAGCAACTGATCTGTCAACCGAAGGGTTCTTAGCAGCTTTTCGTAGGTTTATCAGTCGAAGGGGAATATCAGAACACATCTATTCAGACAATGGTACTAATTTTGTAGGAGCCAATAAAGAACTTCGTCAAATCTTCGAATTGCTAGACACTCCTAAATTCAAAGAAGCGATAGGAAATGTCGCTTTGACAAAACGAATTGAATGGCATTTCAATCCACCTTTATCACCACATTTTGGGGGTCTCTGGGAAGCAGCCGTAAAGAGTTTTAAACATCATCTAAAACGAGTGATTAAAGACCAAAAGCTCACTTATGAGCAGATGAACACGTTGTTAATCGAGATAAAAGCTATCCTGAATTCAAGACCATTATGCACTCTTTTGGCTGATCCCAATGATCCTCTAGCCATAACACCGGCTCATTTGCTTATCGGTCGACCCTTCAATTTCTTACCCGAGAAAAATTTGATTTCAGTTCCTGATAACAGACTGTCGACCTACAACTTCATCACCAAAGCCAGACAGGATTTTTGGAAACAATGGCACAAAAATTACCTAAACGAACTTCAAAAGCGCCAGAAATGGTATTACTCGAATGCAGAGTTGAAAATCGGATCTGTAGTCGTCTTAATGGAAGATAATCTCGGATGTGCAAGGTGGCCACTGGGTGTGATCGTCGAGGTGTTTCCTGGGAGCGACGACATCGTTCGAGTCGCCTCTGTCAAGACTGCGAGCGGCGTTTATAAACGCAATATTACTCGTCTTTGTTTATTACCCGTTACTTAAGTTATAAATTTAAGGATTGAGTTTGATTAATTAATTTAGAATTAAATTCATAATCTTATACTTAAAGTTACTTACGTTTAATTTTTTAAAATAGTTTAAAGTCAGTTAACTATTTTCAAGTAGATACTATTCTTATCAATTTTTATTGTGATAATCAATGCCAATCAATAGATCAGTCCCTCCAACGGAAACTGGTTTAACTTGTATTATTCACCAAAGATTCGGTAAATATAAATTTAATTCCGTTATAGGTCGTATTTTGTATAATGTTGAAAATTAATTTAAGTATAGATTCAAGCGTGTTTCATAATAGCAATATATTATATCTTCTATATAGTTTTATCAAACTCTGCTACATTCGTTGTAATCCAACTCATTCCTCAGCTTCGCCCGGGAGCATGTTCCATTCCAATATGTAATTTTATATATATATATATATATATATATATATATATATATATATATATATATATATATATATATATATATATATATATATATATATATATATGTGTGTTTATTTACTTATAATTTCGTAAAATTATGGCTAACCCGCACGCTGAGTGAATGTTGTACGAACGAGTGAGAATATGCGCATGCGCGAACAACTGATGTACAAGATCGACTAGAGGCGGCGGCGCTGCGTGCGACTCGTTACCGCCACGAGCGATAGACGCGCGCGGCGGACATCTTTAGATTCTACGACTGAATCTCACAGCGTGCGGAGCTCCCTCGCGTTTTTGGGGGTTTGCGACCGTATCGCAATTGTTGCGAATATCTTTCTTGTCCGCTAACGGGTCGTCAAATTCTTTAAGAATCACATCAAATCGCCAATCTGGATGGACAATTCATTGCGAATCATATCGAATATACATTAACCTCTGTGAAGCAGTGTGTGTGTGTCTTTTCATCGACTAGCGAGCACGTGGCCGCATGCGGCGGTCGCCCAGCGTTCTTACTGTGTTATTCGACTTAGTGTGTGTGCGCGAGACGTCAATGCATATTAGTTATCGTATCCTTGTTCCTGGTTTTTTATGTAGATTTATATTTTGTTCAGTGTAAAATAAATTTAGGGTTTTTTATGCCGTCACGGCTTTTTTCCATAATAGTGTGTTTTAATTTACCGACCTAACTTAAATATAAAAATTCACAATAAATAAAAAAAGGAAAATAGAACATCAAGCCTTTATCGAAACAATTCAGTCTGTCCGTCGGTGTCTGTCTGACTGCCGGTGGCTGTCTGTCTGTCTGTCTGACGGTACCTGTCTGTCTGCCTGTCCGTCGGTGTCTGTCTGAATGTCTGTCTGTCTGTCGGTACCTGACTGCCTGTCCGTCGGTGTCTGTCTGTCTGTCGGTGTCTGTCTGTCGGTACCTGACTGCCTGTCCATCGGTGTCTGTCTGTCTGTCGGTGTCTGTCTGTCGGTGTCTGTCAGTGTTCGTCTGTCTGTGTGTCCGTCGGCGTCTGTCTGCCTGCCTGCCTGTCTGTCTGTCTGTCTGCCTATCCGTTGGTGCCTGTCTGACGGTCTGTGTGTCTGTCGGTGTCTGTCTGTCTGTCTTTCTGCCTGTCTGTCTGTCTGTCTTTCTGCCTGTGTGTCTGTCTTTCTGCCTGTCCGTCGGTGTCGGTCTGTCTGCCTGTCCATCGGTGTCTGTTTATCTGTCTGTCTTTCGGTGTCTGTCTGCCTGTCCGTTGTTGTCTGTCTAACTGTCTGTCTGTCTGTCGTTGTCTTTCAGTCTATCTGTCTGTGGGTGTCTGTCTATCCGCGTGTCTGTCTGTCGGTGCCTGTGTGTCTGTCGGAGCCAGTCTGCCTGCCTGTCTGTCTGTCTGTCTGTCTGTCTGCCTATGCGTTGGTGCCTGTCTGACGGTCTGTCTGTCTGTCGGTGTCTGTCTGTCTGTATTTCTGCCTGTTCGTCGGTGTCGGTCTGTCTGCCTGTCCATCGGTGTCTGTTTGTCTGTCTGTCTTTCGGTGTCTGTCTGCCTGCCCGTTGTTGTCTGTCTAACTGTCTGTATGTCTGTCGTTGTCTTTCAGTCTATCTGACTGTGGGTGTATGTCTGTCTGCGTGTCCCTCTGTCGGTGCCTGTATGTCTGTCGGTGCCTGTCTGTCTGCTTGCCTGTCTGTCTGTCTGTCTGTCTGCCTTTCCGTCGGTGTCTGTCTGTCTGTCCGTCGGTGTTTGTATGTCTGACTGTGTCTGTCTATCTGTCTGTCTGTCTGCCTGTCTGTCCGGCCGACTGCCTGTCCGTCGGTGTCTGTCTGTCTGTCGGTGTCTGTCTGTCGGTGTCTGTCAGTGTTCATCTCTCTGTGTTTCTGTCTGTTTGTCTGCCTGTCCATCGGTGTCTGTTTGTCTGTCTGTCTTTCGGTGTCTGTCTGCCTGTCCGTTGTTGTCTGTCTAACTGTCTGTCCGTCTGTCGTTGTCTTTCAGTCTATCTGTCTGTGGGTGTCTGTCTGTCCGCGTGTCTCTCTGTCGATGCCTGTGTGTCTGTCGGAACCAGTCTGCCTGCCTGTCTGTCTGTCTGTCTGTCTGTCTGCCTATGCGTTGGTGTCTGTCTGACGGTCTGTCTGTCTGTCGGTGTCTGTCTGTCTGTATTTCTGCCTGTTCGTCGGTGTCCGTCTGTCTGCCTGTCCATCGGTGTCTGTTTGTCTGTCTGTCTTTCGGTGTCTGTCTGCCTGCCCGTTGTTGTCTGTCTAACTGTCTGTCTGTCTGTCGTTGTCTTTCAGTCTATCTGACTGTGGGTGTCTGTCTGTCTGCGTGTCCCTCTGTCGGTGCCTGTATGTCTGTCGGTGCCTGTCTGTCTGTCTGTCTGCCTTTCCGTCGGTGTCTGTCTGTCTGTCCGTCTGTCTTCCTGTCCGTCGGTGTTTGTATGTCTGACTGTGTCTGTCTATCTGTCTGTCTGTCTGCCTGTCTGTCCGGCCGACTGCCTGTCCGTCGGTGTCTGTCTGTCTGTCGGTGTCTGTCTGTCGGTGTCTGTCAGTGTTCATCTCTCTGTGTTTCTGTCTGTTTGTCTGCCTGTCCATCGGTGTCTGTTTGCCTGTCTGTCTTTCGGTGTCTGTCTGCCTGTCCGTTGTTGTCTGTCTAACTGTCTGTCCGTCTGTCGTTGTCTTTCAGTCTATCTGTCTGTGGGTGTCTGTCTGTCCGCGTGTCTCTCTGTCGATGCCTGTGTGTCTGCCGGAACCAGTCTGCCTGCCTGTCTGTCTGTCTGTCTGTCTGCCTATGCGTTGGTGTCTGTCTGACGGTCTGTCTGTCTGTCGGTGTCTGTCTGTCTGTATTTCTGCCTGTTCGTCGGTGTCCGTCTGTCTGCCTGTCCATCGGTGTCTGTTTGTCTGTCTGTCTTTCGGTGTCTGTCTGCCTGCCCGTTGTTGTCTGTCTAACTGTCTGTCTGTCTGTCGTTGTCTTTCAGTCTATCTGACTGTGGGTGTCTGTCTGTCTGCGTGTCCCTCTGTCGGTGCCTGTATATCTGTCGGTGCCTGTCTGTCTGCCTGCCTGTCTGTCTGTCTGTCTGTCTGCCTTTCCGTCGGTGTCTGTCTGTCTGTCCGTCTGTCTTCCTGTCCGTCGGTGTTTGTATGTCTGACTGTGTCTGTCTATCTGTCTGTCTGTCTGCCTGTTCGTCGATGTCTGCCTGTCTGTCCGGCCGACTGCCTGTCCGTCGGTGTCTGTCTGTCTGTCGGTGTCTGTCTGTCGGTTTCTGTCAGTGTTCGTCTCTCTGTGTGTCTGTCTGTTTGTCTGCCTGTCTGTCGGTGTCCGATTGTCTGTATGTCTATCGGTGTCTGTTTGCCTGTCCGTCGGTGTCTGTCTGTCTGTCAGTGCCTCTCTGTCTGTCGGTGTCTGTTCAGTGTCCGTCGATGTATGTCTGCCTAACTGTCCGTCTGTGTCTGCCTGTCCGTCGGCGCCTGTCTGTCTGTCTGTTGGTGTGTAACTGTCTGCCTGCCTATCCGTTGGTGCCTGTCTGACGGTCTGTCTGTCTTTCGGTATCTGTCAGCCTGTCCGTTGTTGTCTGTCTGCCTGACCATCGGTGTCTGTCTGCCTGTCCGTCGGTGTCTGTCTGTCTGTCAGTGCCTCTCTGTCTGTCGGTGTCTGTTCAGTGTCCGTCGATGTATGTCTGCCTAACTGTCCGTCTGTGTCTGCCTGTCCGTCGGCGCCTGTCTGTCTGTCTGTTGGTGTGTAACTGTCTGCCTGCCTATCCGTTGGTGCCTGTCTGACGGTCTGTCTGTCTCTCGGTATCTGTCAGCCTGTCCGTTGTTGTCTGTCTGCCTGACCATCGGTGTCTGTCTGTGGGTGTCTGTCTGTCTGCTTGTCGCTCTGTCGGTGCCTGTGTGTCTGTCGGTGCCTGTCTGCCTGCCTGTCTGTCTGTCTGTCTATCTGTCTGCCTGTTCGTCGTTGTCTGCCTGTCGGTCTGTCGATGTCTGTCTGCCTATCTGTCTGCATGTCTGTCTATCTGTGGCTGTCTGTCTGTCGATATCTGTCTTCCTGTCCGTCGGTGTCTGACTGTCTGTCTGGCCATCTGCCTCTCCGTCGGTGTCTGTCTGTCTGTCTGTCTGTCTGTCTCTCTGTCTGTCCGCCCGTCTGTGTGTCTGTCGGTGTCTGTCTGTCTGTTTTCCGGTCTGTCGGTGTCTGTCTCTCTGTCGGTGTCTGTCTGCCTGCCTGTCCGTCGGTGTATGTCCGTTTGTCTGTCTGTTTGCTGGTGTCTGTCTGCATTTAAATCGGTGTCCGTCTGACGGTTATTCTTTCGATGTCTGTCTGTCTGTCATTACCTGTCTGTATGTCCGTCGATGTCTCTCTGCCTAACTGTTCGTCGGTGTCTGTCTGCCGTCATTGCGTCTGCATGTCTGTCTGTCCGTCTTTCTGTCTGTATGTCTGTCTGTCTATCTGTCTGACGGTGTCTCTCAGTCTGTCTGCCTCTACGTTGATGTCTGTCTGTCTGTCTGACGGTACCTGTCTGCCTGCCTGTCCGTCGGTGTCTGTCTGTCTGCGTGTCCGTCGGTGTCTGTCTGTCTGTCCGTCTGTATCTCTGTCTGTCTGTCTGGCTGCCTGTCCGTCGGAGTCTGTCTGTCTGTCCGCCTTACCGAAGGTGTCTGTCTGTCCATCTGTCTGTCTGTCGGTGTCTCTTTGTCTGTCTGTCTATCGGTGGCTGTCTGTCTGTCTGACAGATAGACACTGATGGACAGACAGTCAGACGCCGACAGGCAGACAGACAGACAGCGATGGACAGGCAAACAGACAGGCACCGACAAACAGACAGACAGATAGACACGGATATACAGATAAACAGCGACGGATAATCAGACAGACTGATAGACACCGACAGAAAGGCAGACAGAGTGACTCCGATGGTCGGGCAGACACAAGAAGGACACCGACGGACAGACAGACACCTACAGACAGACAGACAGACAGACAGAGAGACACCGATACACAGACAGAAATCGACGGACATGCAGACAGACAGACACCGATGGACAGACAGACAGACACCGCAAGACAGACAGACACCGACGGAGAGGCAGACACCGACAGATAGACATCGACGGACATGTAGATCGAAATCGACGAATAGGCCGGCAGTTACCGACGGAAAGGCAGACAGACCGATACCGATCTACAGGCAAACACCGACAGACAGGCGGACAGGCAGACAGACACCGACTGACAGACAGACACCGACGGATGGACAGACACCGACAGACCGACAAACAGACAGACAGACAGACAACGACAGATAGGCAGACACCGACAGACCGACACAGACGGACAGGCAGACAAACACCGTCAGACATACAGACAGAGAGACGCCGTCAGACAGACAGAGAAACAGGCGGACATACAGACAGAAAGACAGACAGACAGACAGACACCGACTTACAGACAGACAGACAGACACCGACGGACAGGCAGATGCCGACAGACAGGCAGACCCCGAAAGACAAGCAGACTGGCAGACAGACTTACAGATATCGAGGGACAGGAAAACAGACAGACACCGATAGACAGACAGACACCTATGAACAGGCAGACAGACAGACACCTATGGACAGGCAGACAGACAGACACCGTCACATAGAAAGACAGACAAACAGATATACTTAGACGGAAAGACAGACAGACAGAACGGACAGGCTGACAGACAGACAGATATACAGACGGACAGGCAGACAGACAGACAGATAGACAGACAGACGGACTTACCGACAGACAGATACCGACGGACAGACAGACAGGCACCGCCAGACAGACAGACAGACAGTGACCGACGGACAGGCAGACAGACAGACACCGACGGACAGACAGAGAGACAGACCGACAGACAGACACCGACAGACAGACAGACACCGAGAGACAGACAGACCCCGAAAGACAAGCAGACTGGCAGACAGATACCGAGGGACAGGAAAACAGACAGACACCGATAGACAGACAGACACCTATGGACAGGCAGACAGACAGACACCTATGGATAGGCAGACAGACAGACGCCGTCAGATAGAAATACAGACAGACAGACAGACACCGTCAGATAGACAGACAGACATACAGGCAGACAGACAAACAGACAGACGGACAGACAGACAGACAGACAGACAGACAGAAAGATATACACAGACAGACCGACAGACAGACATACAAACAGACAGACAGATAAACAGACAGACAGACAAACAGACAGACAGACAAACAGACAGACAGACAAACAGACAGACAGAAAGATATACACAGACAGACCGACAGACAGACATACAAACAGACAGAAAGACAGACAGGCAGACAGACAGGCAGATACCGACAGACCGACAGACAGACAGACGAAAAGACAGACGGACAGACAGAAAGACACTGACCGACAAACAGACAGACAGGCAGGCAGACAGACAGATAGACAGACAGGCAGACAGACATACGAACAGACCGACACCGTCCGATAGACAGACAGACAGACAGATATGTACAGCCAGACAGACAGTCCAGACAGTCTGTCTGTCTTCCTGTCCATCGGTGCCATTCTGTCTGTCTGTCTGCCTGTCCATTGGTGTGTGTCTGACTGTTGGTGTATGCCTGCCTGTCTTCGGTGACTGTCTGCCTGTCTGTCTTTCGGTGTCTGTCTACCTTTCTGTCTCTATGTCTGTCTGTCTGCCTGTCTGTCTGTCTGTCTGTCGGTGTCTGTCTATCCGTCTGTCTGTCTGTCTGTCGGTGTCTGTGTCTCCGTCTGTCCGTCTGTCGTTGTCTAACTGTCCGTCTGTCTGCCTCTCGGTATCTGTCTGTCGGTCCGTCTGTCTGTATGTCTGTGTCTGCCTGTATGCCTCTCCTTCGGTCTGTTTGTCTGTCGGTTTGTTTGTCTGTCTGTATGTCTGTCGGTGTCTGTTTGTCTGTCTGTCTGTATGTCTGTCGGTGTCTGTCTGACTGTCTGTCTGTCTCTCTATTAGTTTGTCGGGGTCTGTCTGTCTGTCGGTGGATGTTTGTCTGTCTGACTGTCTGTCTGTATGTCTGTCGGTGTCTGACCTACTGTCTGTCTGTCTGTCGGTGTATCTGTCTCTGTCTCCCAGCCTGTGTGTCTGTCGGTGAGAGTCTGTCTGCTGGTACCTCTCCGTCAGCCTGTCTGTCTGTCGGACGGTGACGATCTGTCTGACGGTGTCTTTGTGACTGTATGTATGTCTGTTGGTGTCTCTCTGTTTGTCTGTCGGTGTCTGTCTGTCTGTCGGTCTGTCTGTCAATCTGTCTGACTATCTGTCTGTCTGTCTGTCCGTGTCTGTCTGTCTGTCTATCTGTCAGTCTGTCTGTCTGTCTATCGTTGTCTGTCTCTCTGTCTGTCTGTCTGTATGTCTGTCTGTCTGTGGCTGTCTGTCTCTATGTCTGTCTGTCTGCCTGTCTGTCTGTCTGTCGGTGTCTGTCTGCCTGACTGTCTGTCTGTCGGTGTCTAATTGTCCGTCTGTCTGCCTCTCGGTATCTGTCTGTCAGTCCGTCTGTCTGTCTGTCTGCGTGACTGTCTTCATGTCAGTGTAGGTCTGTCTGTCTGTCTGTCGGTGTCTGTCTATCTCTCTGTCTGTCTGTCTGTCGGTCTGTCTGTCAATCTGTCTGACTATCTGTCTGTCTGTCTGTCCGTGTCTGTCTGTCTGTCTGTCAGTCTGTCTGTCTGCCTATCGTTGTCTGTCTCTCTGTCTGTCTGTCTGTCTGTCTGTCTTTTTGTCTGTGGGTGACTGGCTCCATGTCTGTCTGACTGCCTGTCTGTCTGTCTGTCTGTCGGTGTCTGTCTCTCCTTTTGTCTGTCTATCTGTCCGTCGGTGTCTGTTTGCCTCACTGTCTGTCTGTCGTTGTCTAACTGTCCGTCTGTCTGCCTCTCGGTATCTGTCTGTCGGTCCGTCTGTCTGTCTGTGTGTGTGACTGTCTTCATGTCAGTGTAGGTCTAACTGTTCGTCTTTCTGCACTCGGTATCTGTCGGTCGGTCCGTCTGTCTGTCTGTGTGACTGTCTTCATGTCAGTGTAGGTCTGTCTATCTGTCTGTCAGTGTCTGTCTGTCTGTCTGTCTGCCCGTCTGCCTCTCCTTCGGTCTGTCTGTCTGTTGGTTTGTTTGTCTGTCTGTATGTCTGTCGGTGTCTGTCTGTCTGTCTGTCTGTATGTCTGTCGGTGTCTGTCTGTCTGTCTGTCTGTATGTCTGCCGGTGTCTGTCTGACTGTCTATCTCTCTCTCTATTAGTTTGTCGGGTTTTGTCTGTCTGTCGGTGTCTGTTTGTCTGTCGGTGTATGTCTGTCTGCTGGTACCTCTCCGTCAGCCTGTCTGTCTGTCTGACGGTGACGGTCTGTCTGACGGTGTCTTTCTGACTGTGTGTATGTCTGTTTGTGGGTCTCTGTCTGTCTGTCTGTATGTCTGTCGGTGTCTGTCTGACTGTCTGTCTGTCTGTCTGTCTGTCTCTCTGTCCGTCTTTATGTCTGACTGTCTGTCTGAACTTCTGTCGGTGTCAGTCCGTCTCGGTGTCCGTCTGTCCGTCTGTCTGTTGGTGTCACTGTGTCTGTCTCTCTGCCTGTCTGCCTGTCTGTTTGTCTGTCTGTCTGTCTATCTGTGCGTCTGTCGGTGTATGCCTGTGTGTCTGTCAGTCTGTCTGTCCGTATGTCGGTGTCTGTCGGTGTCTGCCTCCCTGTCTGTCTATCGGTGCCGTCTGCCAGTCTGTCTGTCTGTCTGTCGGTGTCTTTCTGACTGTCTGTATGTCTGTTGGTTTCTGTCTGTCTGTCTATCTGTATGTCTGTCTGTGTCTGTCTGACTGTCTGTCTGTCTCTCTATCTGTCGGTCTGTCTGACCGTCTCTGCCTGTCTGTCTGTCTGTCTGTCTCTCTGTCTGTCTGTCTGTATGTCTGTCTGTCTGTCTGTCGGAGTCTGTCTCTCTGTCTGTCGGTCGGTGTCTGCCTGCCTGTCTGTCTGTCCGTCGGCGTCTGTCTGTCTGTCCGTCGGCGTCTGTCTGTCCATCTGCCTGTCGGTCGGTGTCTGACAGTTTGTCTGTTTGTCGGTGTCTGTCTGTCTGCCTGTCCGTCGGTATCTGTCTGGCCGTCAGTGTCTGTCTGTCCGTCGGTGTCTGTCTGTTGGACGTTGTCTGTCTGCTTATCCGTGGGTGTCTGTTAGTCTGTCTGCCTGTCTGTAGGTGTCTGTCTGTCTGTCTGTCTGTCCGTCTGTCAGTCTGCCTTTCCGTGGGTGTCTGTCCGTCCGTCGGTGTCTGTATGAATGTCTGTGTGTCTGTCGGTGTCTGTCTGTCTGTCTATCTGTCTGTCGGTGTCTGTCTGTCTGTCTGTCTGTCTGTCTATCTGTCTGTCGATGTCTGTCTGTCTGTCCGTCGGTGTCTGTCTGTCGGTCAGGGACTGTCTGGCTATCTGTCTGTCTGTCTGTGTGTCGGGGTCTGTCTGTCTGTCTGTATCTCTGTCGTTGTCTGTCTGACTGTCTGTCAGTCTGTTGGTGTATCTGGGTCTGTCCCTCTGCCTGTCTATCTGTCTGTCTGTCTGTCTGTCTATCTGTCGGTGTCTGTCTGCCTGTCTGTGTCTGTCTGTCTGTCTGTCTGACTGTCTGTCCGTCTTTATGTCTGACTGTCTGTCTGTCTGACTGTCTGTCCGTCTTTATGCCTGTCTGTCTGAATATCTGCTGTCTGTCTTGGTTTCTGTGTCTGTCTCTCTGCCCGTCTGTCCGTCTGTCTGTCTGTCTGTCTGTCTATCTGATTGTTGGGGCCTGTCTGTTTGTCTGTCTGTCTGTCTGTCCGTGTCTGTCTGTCTGTCTGTCTGTCTGACTGTCTGTCTGTCAGTCTGTCTGAATGTCGGGGTCTGTCTGTTTGTATGTCTGTTAGTCTGTCTGTCGGTGTCTGTCAGTCGGTGTCTGTCTCTGTATCTGTCTGTCGGTGTCTGTCTGTCGGGGTCTGTTTGTCTGTCTGTCTGCCTGTTTGTCTGTATGTCTGTCGGTGTCTGTCTGAATGTCTGTCTGTCTGTCTTGGTCTCTGTGTCTGTCTCTATGTCTGTCTGTCTGTCTGTCTGTCTGTCTATCAGTTTGTCAGGGCCTGTCTGTCTACCTGTTTGTCGAGGCCCATCTGTCTGTCGGTTTATCTGTTTGTCGAGGCCTGTCTGTCTGTATGCCTGTCTGTCTGTCTGTCCGTGTCTGTCTGTCTGTCTGTCTGTCTGTCTGTCTGTCTGTCGGTGCATGTCTGTCTGTCTGTCCATCGGTGTCTGTCTGTCTGTCGGTGTCTGTCTGTCGGTGTCTGTCTGTCGGTGTCTGTCTGTCGGTGTCCGTCTGTCTGTCGGTGTCCGTCTGTCTGTCGTTGTCTGTCTGTCTGTCTGTCGGTGTCCGTCTGATTGTCCTTCGGTGTCTGTCTATCTGTCTGCCTGTCCGTCGGTGTCTGTCTGACTGTCTGTCTGTCTGTCGCTGCCTGTCTGTCTGGTGGTGCCTCTCTGTCTGCCTGTCTGTCTGTCGGTGTCTGTCTGTCTGTCTGCCTGTCCATCAGTGTCTGACTGACTGTCTGTCTGTCTGTCTGTCGGTGCCTGTCTGTCAGGTGGTGCCTCTCTATCTGCCTGTCTGTCTGTCTGAAGGTGTCTGTTGTCTGTGGGTGTCTGTCTGCCTGTCCTACGGTGTCTATCTGTCTGTCTGTCTGTCTGCCAGCCGTCGGTGTCTGTCTGGCTGTCAGTGACTGCTGTCTGTCTGTCCGTCGGTGTCTGTCTGTCTGGTTGTCGTTGCCTTAATGCCTGTATGTCTGTCCGTCTGTCAGTCTGTCTTTCCGTCTGCATGTCCGTGTGTCTGTCTGCCTGTCTGTCGTTTGTCCTTTAAAAGTACTTTTGTCCTCTAAATGTACTGTATACCCTCAAAAGTACTTTTGACCTTTAAAAGTACTTTTGTCCTCTAAAAGTACTTTTGACCCTGAAAAGTACTTTTGTCCTTTAAAAGTACTTTTGCCGTTTTAAAATACTTTTGTCCTTTAAAAGTACTTTTGTCCTCCAAGAACTTTTAAAGTACTTTTGTCCTCTAAAAGTACTCTTGACCCTTAAAAGTACTTTTGTCCTTTAAAAGTAGTTTTGTTCTTTAAAAGTACTTTTGTCCTCTAAAAGTACTTTTGACCTTTAAAGGTACTTTTGTCCTCTAAAAGTACCTTTGACCCTTAAAAGTACTTTTGTCCTCTAAAAGTACTTTATACCCGCAAAAGTACTTTTGTCCTTTAAAAGTACTTTTGTCCTCTAAAAGTACTTTTGTCCTGTAAAAGTACTTTTGTCCTTTTAAAGTACTTTTGTTCTCTAATAGTACTTTTGACCCTTAAAAGTACTTTTGTCCTTTAAAAGTACTTTTGACCCTTAAAAGTTGTTTACTCCATTTTTACAGGTCTTAATAGTATAGGTAGATTTCTGTAGATTTGAATTTCGCGCCATTTTGTGCGGTCAATTGCGACGTTGCGTGACCGTTCAGCGCGAGCGGATCTGGCTCGATTCGCGCCCGCTCTCGCAATTGTTCACTTTTGACAGGACCCCGAAGCTGTTCGCGCGCTTAATAGCCCTGCTCAATTTGTAGTTTCATTTTCAGCCCTTTTTGCGTCCTGATTGTCGCGAGTTCCTGTTCGGTAGGCTGAGATATATTTCCGTTCATTTCAGAGCGATTATATTCAGCCTTCCTGCGATCGTGACTCGTGTCGATTGGGGCCTGCCCTGGAACATTGTAACTGCGTTCGTGCGAGCGTTCGTGAGAATTCGCGCGTGTGTGTCTTGTGTTTTCCTCGTGGCAGTGTTAAGGACAATTGTGGGGACGGGGTCCACGTGTTGGACGTGACCCGTCTAGGGCGAACGCATCGTGGCAACACCCTTGTTGCCCGGCATCGATGCGTCTGGCTCCCCGAGACGTCGGAGCGCGCCCGGTGCAGGTCGTGGACCATTTTGTGCTCCCCTCGCCCTGCTTGCCAGCCCACCAGGACTCGGCGAGAAGATGCGGCGGCGTTTCACGACATTCTCGACTCAGTAACATCCAGGCGGTGGCGTTCGAGCTTCGTGCGCCGGTTTTGCACGGGCTGCCTGCCCAGGTAAGAGATCTCTCTGCGACGTTAATATTAAGAGTCTAGGGTAAAGCGTTATCATTAAATTCTTATTTCCCGCGTCTATTGTAATTGTCTGTAGCTTCATTTTCTTATTACATGTTTACGGTTGCTTCGGCTTTTCCCGCCAAGCCGTGCGGTTTTTTACGCCGAAACAAGTCCTTTTTTTATCGCGAAATTAATTGTGTTTTTTATTTACTCAACCTTTCACTCACTTATCCCAATCCTTTTATATTTGTCTGAACTCACCTTGAGTTTATTATTTTAAGTAGATTATTGTTCATGGTGCCCCGGGTGAGGAGTGAGTGATTGGTTTTTTGTGCATTTGTGTATTCGCGATTGCGCATTTTCGTGCTTTACTAATGTAATTCGTGGGTTAAGCGTAGCCTAAGAAATACATTAACAAACGCGGGAACACTGTATCGGTTTTTTTTTCGATATTATATTGCCTTAGTTTGAATTCCAAGTAGTCGCTTGTTATGTTACTGTGTGAACGCATTGTTGCGCCGCGCGCTTTTGTTTACGTTTCGGCCAGCCGTATTTTCTCTGAACCGAGCCGCCGCGCCTAATGTGTGTGTTTACAGCATCGCTCTCGTTGCGTGCGAGTCTTGCGTGCGGTGTTTAGCAGTGTTCATTTAGGATATATTATTTTGCGCTTCTAGACACTTATAGGTATGTTCGTCGATTCTACCGAGTTGCGTCATGGCTCCTGTAGCTTTGAAAAAGCTGACTGCATTGCAGACGTCGCGCGAGGCCGAGATTGAGAGTACACGCGCGCGTTTGGCAGCTAAGCCGCGTGAGTCTCTCAATAAAAATATAGTGCAGGCGCGACTTGAAGCAGTGAGAGATAGTTGGGCAGAGATTCGGAAGACGCACTCCGAGATTATCGTTAGAGAAGATGCAGAGACAGATGCTTACGTTGCCGATAACTGGTTTGGTCGTATACAGGTTATTTTTGAGAATGCCCTTGACGATTTTCTGACGTTGTTTACGTTTTTTGATAAGCCTTATGGCGATACCAGTTTATCGGAGGCGGGCTCAGACCGTGGCTCTGGCGCTCGTGTAGCTAAGTTGTCTAGAATTCCTCTACCTACATTTACAGGTAAATACGAGGATTGGGCTAGTTTCTGCGATCTTTTCACTACGCTCGTTCAGGATCTCCCTAACTTTTCTGATGCCACAAAGTTGCAGTATCTTAAGCTTTGCCTGAAGGATGGGGCTGCTTAACTCATCATCCGTGGACTTCCTTCATGGAAATTCCGCATTTAAAAAGGCAGTAAGATTCTGAGCTTCGCACTTTCGTTGATCAGGCGCAGCGAATTATGCGGGAATTTGAAGCTTCCTGTAGAGCACTGGGATGTTTGGCTCATATTTTTGTTGTCCGATCGCTTAGATTTGGAGTCGAGGAAGCTGTGGGAAGCAAAGCTGAGCGCTAAGGAGCAAAAATTCGATTCAGTCGAGAATTTGACGAAACCTGTCAGGCTCTTAGCATGGTGACTGCTGAGCGCAAGGCGGAGAAAAGGCCGGCTTCTACGCCGACATCGGGGCCTCAGGCTCGAAAGGTTTTTCATGCTAGTTCCTCTCGATCGTCTGGGGCTACAAAGTGCTCTCTTTGCTCCGGTTCGCACTCTCTCACTCAATGTTTCAAGCTGATGGATAAGAGTCCCCACGAGCGGTTTGCGACCATTAGACGTTTACAGCTTTGTTTTAACTGCTTCGGATCGCATAGGGTTAATGCTTGTAACACTTCGGAACGTTGTTCAATCTGTCAGGGCAAGCATCACACGCTCTTGCACATCAAACACCAGGGAAACTCGCAGGCTGCGCAGCAGGATCCCGGTAATTCTCAAGCAGTTGGGTCGTGATCGAGGCCTCCTGTAGTGAGTATGCATGCATCTAGCATTTCGGTTACCAAGAAAAGGATTATTTTAGCTACAGCGCGAATGCAGGTGATAGGACCGAGAGGTGATAGCACCTACGTACGAGCACTTTTAGATCAGGGATCGGAAGCTTCGTTCGTGTCGGAGTCGATTGTGCAGCTCTTAGGGCTCCAGAAGGAGCGTACTTGTGTGCCGCTGACAAGGATTGACGCCAGTGCAGCGGGCACTGTGCGCTCGATGTCGCAACTCGTTCTGAGGTCCAGATTCGAGTCGAACTTCGAGCTCAGGGAAGAAGCGCTCATTCTCCCGCGTCTTACGTCGCAGGTTCCAATCGACAGCATCAGCGATCTCGATCTCAAGCAGTTTGTAGGGTTTACTCTTGCGGATCCAGAATTCCTCGTCTCGAATAAGCTAGGTATTATCCTAGGGGCCGACGTGTACGGGCAGTTGCTTCGATCAGGCTTGAGACGATTCCCTCGCTCGCAGCTCGTCGCTCAAAATACAGCTTTCGGTTGGATCGTTTCAGGTGCTGTGCAGGTGGAGGCTTCACGGCGGGCGGAGTCGTCCACACCTCGCGAGTCAATGCAAGTATTGCATTGTGCGTCGATGCACGAGTTTGATCAAACTCTGCAGCGTTTTTGGGCACTCGAGGATCTTCCCTCGACATCCTCTAAGTTAAAGCCTGACGATGAGGGGTGCGAGAAGATGTTTAGAGAAGATCACTCTCGTGATTCGCAGGGTCGATATGAGGTCCGTATACCGGTGAAACCTGATCTACCTTCGGTTGCAGCTGAGACTAGGCAAATGTCTCTCGGTTCGCTCTCCACGATGCATCGTCGTTTTGCTCGTGATTCGAAGTTAGCTCAGGCTTATCGAGAGTTCACGGAGGAGTATGCGCGCTTAGGGCACATAACTCGGATTCCACAGTCGTTGATTCGGCGTGGTATTTGCCACATCACGCAGTAGTGCAGTCCTCGAACTCCACATGGAAGCTTAGGGTCGTTTTTGATGCCTCCAGACGTACTAAAGACGGGCTGTTTCTCAAAGATTTTTTGTTCCCAGGCTAGCCTCTCCAAAGTGGCCTCTCGTTGATTCTCCTCAATTGGCGTAGGTATTTATTTGCGTTTACAGCGGATATTGTTAAGATGTTTAGGCAGATTCAGGTGAAGCGTGTAGATCAGGACCTTCAGAGAATCGTTTGGGCTCCTACTGCTTATTCTGCTCCTGTCGATTATCACTTGACGACTGTCGCTTACGGGACGGCTTGTGCTCCGTTTTTGGCTATTCGCACGCTGCGACAGTTAGTTGAGGACGAAGGCGCTCAATTTCCTCTCGGAGCTGAGTGTCTCAAATCTGAGACGTATGTAGATGATACTTTTGCTGGTTCTGACGAGCTCTCCATCGATATGCAAAAGAGAATCGAGCTTACAAAGCTCTTAGGTTTGACAGGTATTTCTCTCGACAAATGGGCTGCAAACCATCCAGAGCTTGTTCCTTCGCAGGTACAGCAGGGCCCCGCAAAGCAGATCGATGCAGATAAATTGGTCAAGACTCTCGGTGTTCACTGGAGTCCTGCTCAGAACCAGTTTAGGTTCGATGTCTCGGATGTTAAAGAGCTGTCAGCTGCTTGAACAAAACGCTCTATCCTCTCGAAAATCGCTCGCTTGTTCGACCTGCTCGGGTGGCTTTAGCCGATCACATTGACGGCGAAAATCTTGATGCAGGATTTGTGGATCCAGAAGTGTGATTGGGATTCTTATTTGCCTGCAGAGCTTCGCGAGCGGTGGTATGCGTATTGCAAGTCGCTATCTGATCTGCCATCGCTAGCGATCGATAGGTGGTTAGGTGTTGCATCTACTCGTTCGCAGCAGATACATGGCTTTTCGGACGCTTCTTCGCGAGCTTATGCTGCTGTAGTTTATCTGCGGATGGATGACGGAAACGGTAGATTTGGTGTGTCAATTTTAGCTGCTAAGACGAAGGTTGCTCCGGTAAAGAAGTATTCCTAACTTAGAGCTCTGCGGAGCTGCGCTTCTCGTGAAGCTTGTTTGACACGTTAAGAAACTGGATTTTCTTAGTGGGATTCCAGGTTTTGCATGGTCAGATAGTCAGATTGTTCTGACATGGCTCCGTAAGCACCCTTGCTTTTGGAAAACATTCGTGGCTAATAGGGTGTCCTATATTCAAACGGAGTTGCCGTCAGCTACTTGGGCGCACGTGCCCACCAAGGAGAATCCGGCAGATTTGGCGACCCGAGGCTCTGAGCCGGCGGAATTGTTACGGAGTAATCTTTGGTGGCGCGGGCCTGGCTGGCTTTCGCAAGCTCTAGAGCAGTGGCCGCAGCCAGCAGAAAGTCAGCGAGTTCTCCACGCGCAGAAGTCGTCCTCAGAATCGGAGCTGTTGACTAGATTCTCTTCCTTGTCACGTTTAATTCGCGTCGTTGCATTCGCTAAGTGTCCATTTATCAATTATCGTAGACATAAGAAAGGTCAAGAGATGCTTCCTCCGTTTCTTACTTCGTCAGAGTTAGCTGAAACTCGCTGCGTAGTTATTCGTTTATCACAGGCGAGCAGTTTTGCAGACGAGATTGGGACGCTGAAGGCAGGAAGGAGATTACAAAGTCGCAGTCGGCTCAGCAAGTTAAATCCATTTGTATGTAAGGATAATATTTTACGTGTAGGAGGCCGACTGTCACATTCTGATCTCTCCTTTAATCGAAAACACCCTCTGATTCTAGCCCAGGATTCAGCTCTCAGTCTCTTATTCGTGCCATCTGCGCATCGACTTTGTCTGCACGGGTGTCCTACTCTAACGTCTAGCGTTTTGATGCAGCAGGTTTGGATTTTAGGTAGAAATAGATTAGTGAAATCCACGATTCACAAGTGCGTAACTTGTCAGCATGTCAAGCCCCAATCTACTCAGCAGTTGATGGGAGATCTTCCTGCCGATCGCGTGAACGTAAGTAGGTCGTTTGCTATTTCAGTTTTAGATTACGCGGGTCCTATTCAGGTTCGCACAACGAAGGGTCGTGGGCAGAAATCATACATGGGATATATCGTCGTATTTGTTTGCTTCTCCACACGGGCAATTCACTTGGAGCTGGTTAGTGATCTAACAACTGCAACGTTGATCAGTGCGTACCGTCGTTTTGTTGCCAGACGAGGTGTTTGCCAAAAGCTCTATAGTGATAACGCCACCAACTTCCATGGAGCTGATAATGAGTTGCAGGCTATGTTTCAGCGAGCGTCGGAATTCCATCGGAAGAGGGTTGTAGGTGAACCCACCCTCACCTTTGAGGAATTGTCGACGGTCCTGGATGAAATAGAAGCTTGTCTCAAGTCGCGAACACTAGGGGCGTTGAATTTCGACATCGAGGACCTCCATGCGCTGACGCCCTTTCACTTTCTAAATGGGAGTGCTTCAGTGTTACTTCCAGATGCTGATTGGCCAGACGTGTCTCAGAATCGGCTGGATCGCTATCAGTTGCTTCAGCGGATTCGCAATCAGTTTTGGAAGCGGTGATCGTCGGAGTATCTCCCCTATATACAGCAGCGGGAGAAGTGGAGAGATCCCACGGAGAACTTTCGTGTAGGTAGGCTTGTTCCTGTCAAGGATGATCGTTATCCTGCGTCCAAGTGGCCTTTAGAGCGAGTCGTTGAAGTGCATCCAGGTCCAGATGGTCTCGTTCATGTGGCAACAATAAAGACTGCTACCACATCTTTCCGTCGGCATATCTCTCGTCTTTGTCCGTTGCATATTGAGGAACGTGTTAAGAAGGTTTAGGATCATTCTTTGAGTGTTTCGTTCGTCCGTTAGACGAAGGCGGGCGGGATGTTTACCCAATTTTTACAGGTCTTAGTAGTATAGGTACATTTCTGTAGATTTGTCCTCTAAAAGTACTTTATACCCTTAAAAGTACTTTTGTCCTTTAAACGTACTTTTGTCCTCTAAAAAAAAGTACTTTTAAAGAACAAAAGTACTTTTAAGGGAGAAAAGTACTTTTAGAGGACAAAAATACTTTTAAAGGACAAAAGTACTTTTAATGGTGAAAAGTACTTTTAGAGGACAAAAGTACTTTTAAAGGACAAAAGTACTTTTAAGGGTGAAAAGTACTTCTTAGAGGACAAAAGTACTTTTAAAGGACAAAAGTACTTTTAGAGGACAAAAGTACTTTTGTCCTCTAAAAGTACTTTTCACTCTTAAAAGTACTTTTGTCCTTTAAAAGTACTTTTGTCCTCTAAAAGTACTTTTCACCATTAAAAGTACTTTTGTCCTTTAAAAGTACTTTTATCCTTTAAAAGTACTTTTCACCCTTAAAAGTACTTTTTTTCTTTAAAAGTACTTTGTTTTTTTAGAGGACAAAAGTACTTTGTTTTTTTAGAGGACAAAAGTACTTTGTTTTTTTAGAGGACAAAAGTACTTTTAAAGGACAAAAGTACTTTTAAAGGACAAAAGTAATTTTAAGGGTTTAAAGTACTTTTAAAAGACAAAGGTACTTTTAAAGGACAAAAGTACTTTTAAAGGACAAAAATTACTTTTAAAGGACAAAAGTACTTTTAAGGGTCAAAAGTAATTTTTGAGGACAAAAGTACTTTTAAGGGACAAAAGTACTTTTAGAGGTCAAAAGTACTTTACATTCTTAAAAGTACTTTTGTCCTTTAAAAGTACTATTGTCCTTTAAAAGTAATTTTGTCCTTTAAAAGTACTTTTGTCCCTTAAAAGTTCTTTTGTCCTCTAAAAGTACTTTTGTCCTTTAAAAGTACTTTTGTCCTATAAAAGCATTTTACTCCTTTAAAAGTACTTTTGTCCTCTAAAAGTACTGTATACCCTTAAAAGTACTTTTGTTCTTTAAAAGTACTTTTGTCCTCTAAAAGTACTTTTGTCCTTTAAAAGTACTTTTTTCCTCTAAAAGTACTTGTGTCCTCTAAAAGTACTTTTGTCCTCTAAAAGTACTTTTGATCCTTAAATGTTACGTCTAGTAAACGTACTTTTAAAATCATAAAAATGACCGAACAGTGACATACTTTTTGTCAAGCTAAGCGGATAATTCAAGAGTGCCGACTCGATAGCGCTGACATAAAGTTCGGCAAAAAGAATGTAATTTCGAAATACTAACGTGCAGTAATCATAAATTGGACCTCGTGAAATTGTAAAATAAGCGTTTCTCAATATCCTTTACGATATTGTGTATCTTTTTCTAAATAATGTTTTCGTTTAATTTTCAAAATATTATGCCTTTTGATCAACAAAGAATAAGATATAAAAGAAAATGAGTGCTCAAAACGGAGAGTTCGTTCGTAAGGCCCGCAGTAGGCCGACTCGCGGCTCGATAAAAAAAAAACAATACAAGCAAATAATTCAATTGAAAATTTAAATTAAGCCCATCAAAGAGAAATAACACTGATAATATCAGTGTTATTTCTCAGACATTGAAGATCCAGAAACATTTAAGAATTCAATTTTTATTCCATCAAATCACGAATTTGATCTAAACACTACTTTCAATTGTGGTAGACAGGACAATTATTCGGACGCTGGAGGCATTTTTAATGAACAAAGTTTGATATTTGGGACAGATAAGGATAAACAGAATAAAAAGGATAGCGCTTGTAGGTTTTCAACTACCATTAATTTAAATATTACACAAGATAATAGCACATCTTTAATAAATCTTGAAACTGCACTGGTTTCTCCAGAAAATTCGCCAATAGTAAATAATCAAAATAACTTACCACAAATAAATATTTTAGAAGTAAATCAAATTAACGAAATGGCAAATCAACTCAAAAGAACCAAAACCTGGAAAACTGGAAAAAGATCATAATATTGGTCCTTTTGAAATATGAAAAGTTAATGAAAATAGTAACATTGTCATTAACTATAGAGGAAAACCAAAAACAGTTCATGCTGACAGGTTAATTTTATATAAATAACTAAATTAACATATTTTTCTGTTTAAGGAACATCGCAATCATGCTCATCAACATACTAATTTTTATTACATTTTTTAACCTCAACCAAGCCATAATTGGATATGATTGCGGTTCAACAACTCCAAATATTACAACATTCTCTCTATTGGATTCTGGAGGGTGCGACTTTAACAACACACCAGAAAACGCATCAAATGTCACAATAGAACTAATACAAGTAGCAGATTTTCGGGATGTTCACATCATACAATGTAAAATAGAAATTCATCGTACGATTTTTCAATGTGGAATTTTTTGACATCTTATACCTCCGGGAAATGCAGAACAAGAATACCTTTAAATAATGATAAGTTAAGATTAAGTTCGGGGAAAGTCTGTAAATTTTCAGATAAACATTGTATTGATATGGAAGGAGGGCATACCTTTTGGGAAATATTACCTAGAGAAGAATGTTTTAAAAATTCTTATGACATTTTATTCAAAGGTATAGCAACTAAACTTTTTAGCGGCGTAAACAATGAAATTATTTATACTTTAAGTTCAAATGATATAACTTTTGCATTATCAGCTAGGGACAAAATTATGCGTTGTAATCGCGAATTTATTCGAACTGAACATCCGAAATTGATGATTTTTGAAAGGAACTTTGAGACAAACGAGTACTATTTCGATAATGATATTATTAGATTTAAAAATGCGATAAATTTAGATTTATTTACGTATGTTAATTCTAAGTTCGTATATGTAGAAAAACATTTAAGGAATGAACTTCATAATTTATACTTAGATTTAATCACACAAAGATGTGAAGTTGAAAGAAAAATAATCCAAAACTCCTTATCCATAGCCACACTTTCCCCCGATGAATTCGCTTTCAATATTATGAAAAAACCCGGATATATTGCAAGAATAGCCGGAGAAGTAGTGCATTTAATTTAGTGCACTCCCAAAAATGTGAAATTAATACATTTAAAAGAATGCTATAATCAACTTCCAGTAATATCAGGAAACGAAACATGGTTTCTCACCCCTAGAACCCATATTTTAGTCAAACGTGGAATTCAGGTCAATTGTAATTCAGTTGTACCAACCTATTATAAAATATCAGACGATTGGATAAAATGCATCCCTACCCCTACAAAAACAATTGCACCAAATGTCTTTCAGCCAAGTACCAAAATTGGTTGGACATACAAAATTGTGGATTCCTTAGCAACTAGTGGTATTTACACTCAAATAGAGTTAGACAAGTTACAGCAGCAACTGATGTTTCCCTTGGAAAAATCATCACTTCTCAATGCCATCGCTAGAGAAATGGCAGGAGAGGAAAATTCAGCTGGAAATTCAATCAATAACCTTTTTACCGAAAACACCTTAAAAAATATTGCAGAAAGTACTTGGAATATGCTTATAAACAAATTAATAGCATGCGGATCAATATCATCGGCAATAATAATGTTATTGATTATTTTGCACGTAATAAAACTAGTAATTGACACTGTGATCAAAGGATACACGCTTCACACAATCTATGGTTGGTCAATAAAACTACTTGGAGCTATATTTAGCTCTATAACGTACTTGCTAACTCATCTAAGTCAAACAGACTATAAAGAAAAGGTGATAAGGGAAGATAAAGAAAGAAACTCAAGATATGAAGAAACTGAATTAAAAGAAATTAAAATCGAAAAAACAGTTCCTTAACCAGCACCATCAGCAATTTCTTACCCAGTAGCATTACAAAAATTTGACGAATCATCAACTTCAAAAAAATTATTTGTAACGAAATGAGTGCCAGATACGAGCGTTCGCACTATAGGCAACGCGCGCGCGCCGAGGGTAGTTACCCAAAGAGAACGCGCCTGGGGGCGCGGCGCTGGCCGCGCTGACGCCTCGAGAGAGAGAGAATCGATCGAGTGTTCGACCCGCGCGCGTCAATCACAAGAACCTTCCGCCGACATCTTTCCCTCGCAGGACATCTAGCACGCGGAGCGACCTGTTGCCGCGAGGACAAAGCACGAGAAGAAAGTGACGGCGGTATCTCGTTGTGCCGATAGTGTGAAGGCGCGCCTGAGAAAAGAAAGGAAAGAAGGCGGAGAAGGAGACAGAGAGAGAGAGAGAGAGAGAGAGAGCGAACGAGAGAGTGAGTGAGACGAAAGACGAGCATTCGACACCGCCGGACTTGAGGTAAAGGCTAGCCCGCGCGGGTATATTCATACACACATTACGAGCCGCGAACGGCGTACAGGGCTGCCCATCGCGGGCACCGCGCTCTAGAGTACGCCGAGGTGCCGTGACACCGGACGCGCGTGCGGCCCATCGCGAGGGCAACGCGCCCAGCAGCGAACGAGCTGGGCGCGCACCGTCGCTTGGCCTGCGCGACTTTCATAACCCTGTTAATGTTAATTGTTCAATTCACCGTTGTTTATTCCGTTGTACATATTCAGTGTATTATTATTGCTAATTTATTAATTGTCAAATACAGTCTGTTCTGTTATCAAAAGATTGACCCGCGTAAATCAATTTCCCCACGACCCGCCTGCTCCCCGACCGAGTTAGGCAAACGCGGAAAGTAAGCATATTGGCGCATTGCGACAAGTAACTTCCCGCGCTTTCGCGCTCCTTATAGGTCGCGAAAATCCGTGCGTCGAGGCGACTCCGCACGGAGCTGAATCCACCGGGATTCAGCGAATTTTGCAGCAGGACAGCCAGAGCAGCGGCAGCCAGGCAGCAGCTCAGCGGCGTTGCGCCGCTGGCTCACTCCAGGTAGGGGCAAAAGCGTACGCCAGCACGATATGCGTGCTGTGCTAACTTTGCACGCTAGCAGCTCGGCCGAAGGCATATTAGCCAGGGGCAATTGTTATAAACAATTGTCCCACCTGTTACAGATGGCGCCCTTCCGATATTGTTTACGCAGTTAATTAACAATTAACGGAAAATATTCAAACAATTTTCAGAAGAGTTAATTAAATAAAAATAAATTTAAAACGAATCGTAAAATTTAATTAAACGTGTAAGCAGGCCAAGCACGCGTACGCGAATCGAGCGAAAAACCAAATTGTACAAAAGTGTGTGCGAGGTAGGTGAGCAGAGAGTGCGATTAAATAATAAATCACATAAAACTATTTTTTGCTCTGACTGAAATATCGAAAATAATTTATTAATAATTAATCAACAATTTTCGATTATAACTAAGGAAAGGCCGAGCAAAAGCGAAATAATTATTTAAGGCGAGTCACAGCAAAAGTAGCTAATGACGGCAGAGAAGTGTGTGTGGAACAGAGTAGAGTAGCGCGGCTGCGCAGTGGTCAGTACGAGTAGCCGGCTCAACAGCAAGTGTACGAAAAAAGGGCCGTACGTACCCGATACAGGGGCCCCGCTCCCACAATATTTTTTTTTTAATTTCTTTTTCAGGTGCGACTCCAAAGAGAAATTATTGTTTATTAAATATTAATAAACAATAATTACAAAAATTATTTTTTTTAATCGGTTTTTTGATTCTAAAAAAAAAAAAATTTCACATTTTCTGAATTTTTAAACTTTTAATAATTTTCTGGATTTTATTTCGAAAGATAAATATTTTCTAAGCCTTTTTTGAAGCTTTAAATTTTCAGACTTTTCGATTTGTTCTGGATTGTGGAAATTTATGGACATTTGGACTTTAGAATTCTCGGAAAATTTTTTGGATTTACTTTCGAGGGATTCAAATCCTTTTAGGATTTTTTTTAGACTTTAAATTTTCAGGTTTTCAAAATTTTTGAATTTTAGGAATTTTCAAATTTTTAATTTTTTTTAAAATTTTTGTATTTTTGATTTTTTAAAATTTTTGTATTTTTGATTTTTTTAAATTTTTGTATTTTTGATTTTTTTTTTAATTTTTGTATTTTTGATTTTTTTTTAAATTTTTGTATTTTTGATTTTTTTTTAAATTTTTGTATTTTTGATTTTTTTTTTAATTTTTGAATTTTTGATTGTTGTTCGGTGTCTGTCTGTCTGTCTGCCTATCCGTCGGCGTCTGTCTGTCTATCTGTCTGCCTGACCGTCGGTGTCTGCCTGTCCGTCGGTATCTGTCTGTCTGTATGTCTGTCTGTCCGTGTCTGTCTGTCTGCACGTCGGTGTCAACCTGTCGGCCTGTCACCATTCTCTCTGCATGTCTGTCTGTCTGTCCGCCGGTGTCTGTCTGCCTGCCTGTCCGTCTATGTCTGTTTGTCTCTATGTTTGTCGGTGTCTCTCTGCTTGCCCGTTAGTGTCTGTCTGACTGTCTGTCTGTTTGTCGGTGTCTGTCTGTCGGTCTGACTGCCTGTCTTTAAGAATGTCGATAAGTCTGCATGTCCGTCGGTGTCTGTTTAAAAGTACTTTTGTCCTTTAAAAGTACTTTTATCCTCTAAAAGTACTTTTGTTCTTTAAAAGTAATCTGCCTGTCTGTCGGTGTCTGTCTGTGTGTCTGTCTGTCGGTGTCTTTCTGTCTGCCTGTCTGTGTGCTTGTCTGTCTGTCTGTCTATCTGTCGGTCTGCGTGTCTGACTGCCTGTCCATAGGTGTCTGTCAGTCTGTCTGTCTGTCTGACTGTCAGTGTCTGTCTGCCTGTCCGTCGGTGTCTGTCTGTCTGCATGTCTTTCGGTGTCTGTCTGTCTGTCTGTCTGTCTGTCCGTCGATTTCTGTCTGTCTGTCCGTCTGTCTGTTTGTCTGTCTGTCTGTCTGTCTCTCGTTGTCTGTCTGTCTGTCGAAGTCTGTTTGTCTGTAGGAGTCTGTCGGTGTCTGTCTGTTGGTGCCTGTCTGCCTGCCTGTCTATCTGTCTGTCTGTCTGTCGTTCTATCGGTATCTGTCTGTCTGTCTGTTGGTCGGTGCCTTTCTGTCTGCCTGTCCGTCGGTGACTGTCTGTCTAGCTGTTCGTCTGTCTGTCTGCCTGTCTGTGTGTCCGACGATGTCTGTCTGCCTGTATGTCTGTCTGTCTGTGTGCTGGTTCGTCTCTGCCTGCCTGTCTGTCTGTCTGACGATGTCTGTCTGTCTGTAGGTCTACGGTGTCTGTCTGTCTGCATGTCCGTCGGTGTTGTCTGTCTCTCTGTCAGTCTGTCTGTCTGCGTGTCCGTCGCTGTCTGTCTGTCTTTCGGTGTATGCCTATCTGTCTCTGTATCGGTGTCTGACTGTCTGTCTGTCGGAGTCTGTCTGACTGTCTGTCTGACTGTCGGTGTCTGTCCGTCTGTCACTCTGCCTGTCCGTCGGTGTGTGTCTGTATGCCTGTCCGCCAGTGTCTGCCTGTCGGTCGGTGTCTGTCTGCCTGTCCGTCGGCGTCTGTCTGTCGGTGTCTCTCTGTCCGTCTGTCTGTCTGTCTGTGTGCTGGTTCGTCTCTGCCTGCCTGTCTGTCTGTCTG